>OY288110.1:52219169-52479169 GCA_958431115.1 Syrphus vitripennis | reverse complement strand
TAATTTATTAATTTATTAATTTAATTTAATTTAATTTAATTTAATTTAATTTAATTTAATTTAATTTAATTTAATTTAATTTAATTTAATTTAATTAATTAATTTAATTAATTTATTTAATTTAATTTAATTTAATTAATTTAATTTAATTTAATTTATTTAATTTAATTTATTTAATTTAATTTAATTTAATTTATTAATTTATTTAATTTAATTTAATTTAATTTAATTTAATTAATTTAATTTAATTTAATTAATTTAATTTAATTTAATTATTAATTTAATTTAATTTATTAATTTAATCGTAATGGCGGATGGTCGATGAGCCCACGAACAAGCCTAATCCTCAATATCTTTGCCACCACGGTTGGTATTACTAAAAAATACTGGTTTTTTTGTGTTCTTAACCGTGGAGACAAATTGCATTTGCGTATTTTTTCATTCTAATTCTTTAACTTGGCCCATCAGGCAGCTTCATCAAAAGTTATCACAAAAATTATAAATAAAAATTATTATACAAAATCAAAGAGATTTTTTAATCGTTTAATTTCTGTGGCCACAAACAATAACCGCTTAAGTCGAGTTATGACGATTGACTTTTTGTCATATTCTTGTTCAGCATATTGAGATACATAACCCCTCATTTTTTTACGTCTATATCTTTTTTTTAACAGAAGTTATAAGCAAAAAACCTAACAACCTAACTCATTTTTTCAAAATTGTCATTTGCGATAACAACTCAACTCAAACAAAATATAATTTTTTATAACGACAGTTTCATAACTCAAGTTTTTTAAGTTAACTTAAATTTGTTTTGTCATACAAACCTATCTTCAGTTAGTCTAAAATTATTCTGCATCTGTCATTTTTTATTTTTCTTAATTCAACTTAGGCTATTATTTCCAAAATGAGAACAAATATTTTACTTTCATAACTTGAGTTAGGCTGTTATTGCAAATCACATTCCTATTTATTGATAAGCTTAACTTGACTAAAGTTCATTTCGCAAACCAGAGAATGATTTTTTTATTTTCTTAACTCGAGTTAGGTTGTTATCGAATATCACATTTCTATTAGTTGAAAAACTTAACTCTACAAAAGTTGTTTTTGCAAACCAGAGTATGGTTCTTGGAAAATCATAATTCGAGTTAGGCCTCTATTCTGTACTTAAATTCGAAGAATCATGAACCTAAGTTCAGTTGTATTTTTTTGCTTCAAGGAATTAACTGTAAAATCGAGAAAATATGAGTCATAAGTTGAGATAGGTTGTTGAGATCAGTCGCATCTGGAGTGAAAGTGTTATTTAAAAGTGAAAAGTTCAACTATAAAAAGTGTGTTTACAATGTCTAACAGAGCATTAAAAATGGTACAATTAGCAAAAATGCTTGCAGAACGTGCTAAGGCCAAAGGTAAGTAAAGTTAACAATTATTTTTTATGTTTTAATATATTCTTAGTATGTACCTATATAGGTACAATTATGTAAGTAATAAGCAGTAGGTTTTATAAATATTGCAATTACCTAAAGAAAAAAAGTGTTTTAATTTTTTAACTTTGAAAGCTGATTTTGAAATAATCATTGGTAATGTTTTAATTCTGAGAATTTGCACATACAGTCCGGTGCACTTGGTTGTGTCAACTTGCTTTGGCCTATTGAATACCTACATATAGTTATAATTCATAAAGTGATTTTTAAGTTTAGTTCCACGAACTAAAATGAATAAACATTTTTTTAAGCAGGTAGTGGTAGATACCTTTAATATTTTCAATAGGTAACACCCAAATTGCAATAAAAATTCACTAAATAGCAGTTGGATAGGAACATTACACGACACGAATCGCGCAACTGGCTTTTTTTCCTTTGTGTGTGTTCTTGCAGACATGGTTTAGTGATGCAAATGAAAAAAGGCCCGTTATTTGTTCGTTTCTGTGTTTTCTGAGAAGTGGGCCTTATTAGGAACAGGGCCTTATTTGGGCCTCGTACCTTACTCATTAAAAAAAATTTAAGATGCATACCTTCTAACCTATCTATGTATGTCGCCGTAAATTCCCACTTCGCACAAAACCTAGAACTCACTGGCAAAACAAAATAAATAAACAAAAAAGGACAAAATTGAAACTACTATTTTTTATTCCATTTAATTCGGAAAAAAGGGCGCCCTGCTCGCTCAAACCAGGGTTGCAAGAGATGTACTTTTTCAATACACTCGGCTTTCCTTGAGAACATTTTTTGGTTTCGAATCGATAAATTTTTTTACTTCGTTTTTAGAAACTTCACGGTTAAAATTTTGGGTTAGCTACTTTTTAATACTTTTAGAGTAGGTACCATACCAATGACAACACAGACAATTTGATTAAAAAGTCACAGCTATTACATTTTCAATTTCCATACAAATAAAATTCATGCAAAGGCATACAAAAAAATCGTAGCGAAAAATATTTTAAATGTAAAAAGTGTAAAATGGTAACAAAATAAACAAATTGAATTAAAAAAAACGTATTAAACTAGCAGGATAACTAGCGACCAACTCGCAGACCAAAAAATCATACTATTTGTGCTACTGTCGGCTCTCTTCTGTAAATTTCACTAAAACATATACTCTAATAGTTATATTCCCCTGCCTAAACTGTGGGTTAGACAGTAGGCCCCCTCTTGCCCCCCCCCCCCATCCCGGGCGCCTGTTACCGGGGCTAGTACGAATAAATCTAGGGCGTGTAGGTTAAATTAAAGCTAGTTTATATTCCCTTCATATAGGTGGGAGGTGTGTTTCTCAATTAAGTTGTTTTCATTAATAGGTTTTGAAAAAAAAATTTCAAACTAAAATTTAAAAAAAAGTCCAAAAAAGTGTATTTGAATTGAAACGTTAACTTTCCGAAAATCCCGAAGTTAACGTTTTCAATGATAGCTGTACAGTACATGAAGCCTGAAACTACAGAGTACGCACAATATTTTTTTTAATTTGAAATCTCAAAATACAGAACTCAAATTTGAGATAACTATGCTATTAATGTTATGATTTGTTCTAGAAAACGTTCGTGGCTTTGAGAATGGAAGATTTCAGGTTGAAAATTTTAACGAAAATGTTTATAAAGATGCTGTCAAAGGTAAGGAAACATCAATTAAAAAGTGATAAACCAAATGAGAATTAATTCTTAAAACTTAGGAAAATATAATGAAACGGAAACAAATACTGCATCAAATTTAGACAACAGTAATGAAGTCATAAACGATCTCCTGCCAAATTTTCAACCAAGAGTACTTAACGAAACACAGTCATTAATGAACGCTATGAATTTTGATGTTGATGTGCTAAAAAGTAAGAAATTAGTAGTTCTTCTTGTTCAAGCCATCATTAAAACATAACTTTTACTAAAGAAGATTTTATTCTTACTAAAATATACATAAACATTGTTTTTATTCAGGTGAACAACTACTCACTGAAATCAATGATAATGGTTCCGAATTGGATGATAATTTGCATGATAAACCTGAATGGATGAACTCAGACGATTTAGTGAAAGACCCAGATTTTAATTTATCTGGTAAGTCAAGTAATTCAAATTCTGAGAATGGCGATGAAAGTGTTGAAAGTACTTCTGAGATTGATGATAATTTGTTTGATAAACCCGAAAGCTTGAATTCAGGAGCTTCAGTGGAAGATTCGAATTTTAAATTATCTAGTATCTTAAGTAATTCAAATTCAGATAATGGTGATGAAATGATAACTCTGGGAGCTCAAATAGAAGAGGCCTTAGCAACACCAAAACGCCAGAATCAGGCAAAACTTCGTACCAAACTTCGAAATAGTGGCCAGTCATATCAATCAGTCAAAGGGAAGACCGTCAAGGCTAGAGCTTCAAAACCGTTTGATAATTGCAGAAGTAAATGCAGCGAGAGAATAGGAATTGACAAAATTGAATGGCTGTTCAATCACTACTGGTCCTTGGGAAGCTATAACCAAAGAATTTTGTATATTGGTTCCATGATATGTGCATAAATGATAAAAAAAGTGACACTGTAGTGAATGCGACCCGGAAGCGGAAACGCGAGCATACTATGAAGTATAAGCTAGAAGTCGACGGAAACCTTATAAATGTATGTAAAAAACATTTTATTCAGTGCTTTGATGAATCTGATAGCTTCATTAAATCAGTCATCTCAAAAAAAATTGGCTGTCCTTCGATACCATTTAAAAATATGAGAGGTAAACGTGCTCCTGCCAATAAGTGTGACGCAGCTGTAGAAGAAGAAATAAGAGGTCATATTTCAAGGTTTCCAGCGTATGAAAGCCACTACAGTCGAAGGGACACAAGCAAAAAATATTTACCAGCTAGCCTTAATCTAACAGCCATGCACCGCCTCTACACATCAGAGTCCTTAAATCCGGTGAGTCTATCGAAATACTCGCAAGTTTTCCGAACTATGGGGCTCAAATTTAAGGCCCCAAAAGTTGATACCTGTTCTACTTGCGACACGTATGTTTCAAAAATTAAAGTTGCCGAATCCGAGGACGAAAAAACTTTATTAATTGAACAAAAAAATCACCATTTGACTAAGGCCGAAACGGCATACCAAGAAAAACGAAACGACAAAATGGAGGCTGCAAGTTCTACCCAAATGAAAACCTTCGCTTTTGACCTTCAGCAGTGTCTTCCAACACCCTTTCTTAGAAACTCCATCAGTTTCTATAAAAGGCAACTCTGGACCTTCAACTTAACAGTTCACGATCTCGAGTCAAACATGGCCAAATGTTTCATGTGGCATGAAGCTATGGCACGTCGTGGTGTAAATGAGATTGCATCCTGTGTGTACAAGTTATTGAAAAATTTACCGGAGGAGACTAACAGAGTGACATTTTACAGCGATTCATGTTCTGGGCAGAACAAGAACACGATTGTTGCTGCCATGTTCATTGCGTTCGTTTTGAACTCCGAAAATATTGAAAGTATTGATCACAAATTCCTCGAACCGGGACATACTCATATGGAATGCGACAGCGACTATGCGCTCATTGAGCGCATGAAAAAGAAAACAAATGTCCAAATCGAAACGCCCAGAGACTGGTATCAGTTTGTGAACACAGTTGGAACTAAAATAGAAGCAGTTCAGATGGAAAAGGACGACTTCTATGATTTCTCGAAATGTGCCAAATCAAAGTTTTCTTGGAAACGAATAGACGAGGGTGGCAACAAATTTACATGGAATGAAGTTCGGTGGCTGCGGTATACAAAAAGGTGCAATGAAGTTTTCTATAAAAATTCTTTAAACAGGGATGAGCCTTTCAAAATTATTAAAGTGGGAAAAAGAGGTACATCAGCCATAAATGTCAATGAAATTCCTAACATACTCGAAATACCAATAATTTCAAAAGAAAAAAAACAGGATCTAATGGACCTAAAAAAATTTATAAGTCCAGATTTTCATTCTTTTTATGATAACATAATATGCAGCGATGAAATACCAAATACTCATCCCGATTTGACCGAACCTGATAATGCAGGAGATTTTTCAAATTAAGATATTAAATGTACCTACCTACGCTACATTTACTTGCATGCATATGTTTATAAAAAAAATATTTAATAATTTAATAATATTTTAACTAAAAAAATGTCTTTTTTTTATTTTGCATTGATAAAAGGTAAATAATACATCCAAATCGCGACCAAAGGGTGTTAAAAATGTTGAAACATAACTTATAGTCAATATACTTAATTATTGAGTTGTTATTGGTAGGTAAAAGGAACCCTACAATACAAAGTAAATTTTTTCTCACATTCTCTCCCAAGGAATAAGGTTTTTATTTTCCTAAACTTCAATATGCCATAACAGCCTAATTCAACAAAAGATTTTAATTGTGTTCTTCCTTAATGCGATAACAGCCTAACTCTTCTTTAGTATTTTATTCTTTTAAAGTTCAGTATGCGATAACACTTTGTACATGAAAACTATAGTACTCTCATGGCGAGTTTTTTTTAGGGTTGCCCGGATCCTGGTGGTGGCGCTGCAAAATTTGAGGTTTAAAATTCGATTTGGTGAGTCTTTAAGCGTCGAAAATTGGTGGTAGGAGCAAGAGGAGACTATTTTTTGGATAATTGCATCCAAAAAATATCAATAAATATCATTTAAAACCTCCATAAGCTCTCCGCAAAAAAAAAGAGTAAGGGTTGCCGGCATACATTAGATGTCGCCCCATTCGACTTCCACCATGAGAGTACTATAGTTTTTATATACAAAGGATAACAGCCTAACTCGACATAATTTTTTTCTGCTGTTCTTCATTAATATGCGATAACAGCCTAACTCAACTTGAGTTTCTAATTTTTTTAAAGTTCAATATGCGATAACAGCTTAAGTGTTATTTTCTTAAATAACTTTTAAATTATCCAATGGAAATTAATTAAATTTGAATATGTAAGAAAGGAGTGCTCTCTCTACATTCGTGCATTTAAAAAAATTAAAAATAAGTGATTGCTGATTCCTACGGAGGAATTGAAACTTTAGACTGCTCTCCTGAAAAGTTGTAAAAATCGACTTAGGCGGTTATCGCTTGTGGCCACTGATTTTTTCTAATTTTTAAATACAATTGTGATTCAAATAAGAATTCAGTCCGAATGGCATCACATTAAACTGCCACAGACCGTTTCCTGTGGAGAACGCCGTCTTCAACTTCAGTTTGTTTTGCTAGAGGGAGACGTCTTGCTGGTTGACGAATTGGTCTTACATCTCCTGTATCAATTCGATGCCGTACTAGTTGTGTTCGACCATACTGTCCGTTGGGTGAAGAGAATATATCAGCATACTCATGAACAAGATCTCCAGCAACATTAAACTGATGTTGACTCAGACTTGATGACTTCAGAATTTGGTCTTTTAATCTGTCAAAGCTCAGGGGCTTCTTTGTTTCCGCTTCGGTGATCTTAGTAATCGCGGATACAGGTTCACATTGCCCAATTACTTCTCCCTTCTTGAGCTTAATTTCGTACGGTTTGATGTTCAGTATCCGTACAGGCACCATGTTGTTCTTTGGTGCCACCAGAGTCTTCCCTACCATGATGTTTTGGGAACGTTGTTCCGCATCTGGTTCCACCATGAGGTATCGATGGCTTCCAAAGTCACCCTTTAGTTTCGTCCACACGAATACTTCCGAAGAAGCAGGCAAACAAATGTCTTTTTCGATGACGGTCCTGATAATTGTTGAGTTTTCGTTGCCATAGACCATTGGAATCTCCACATTTTGGTACTTAAGGACTTGCTTACCAATATCCAAAATTATTCCATGCTCCTTCACGAAATCGATGTCAACGATGCACTCGTCACATACATATATCCGCTACCAGGAATAGGTGTGAAAACTCTTGTTCTCCCAAACGGATCATAAGACGAACCTCACCATACACTTTTGCTGCCTCTCCTGTGGCGGTCTTCAGACGGTAGCTATTGGTGTTGTGTAGCCAAGTCATCTTGACCAAGTCTCTTCGTACAATGGAGGCGGTGGCACCGGTGTCGATTGTAGCCACGTGCTTCTTTTTGTTTATTATTGCCTCCACTGTCAGACTTTTGTTGTCTCGTTTAGTCTGTGAGACTTGGATAGTGTTTCTGGGGCCATCGATACCAGAAACCAGCTTCTGCCCCTCGAAGTTGGTTCTTACTCGTTTCCCGTCTGGGAAACAAGTTGAGCAGGAGTGTTGGTACTATTGCTTGGTTGTTCTCGAGCGTTGGCTCTGCTTCCACAATGTTGACATGCAGCTCTTCTCGGGGTAATCTGCACTGCCACTGGATATGTCCGGTTTTGTTACAATTCCAGCATCGAGCAAGTTCTTCACGCTGGCTTCTTTGGAATGCGATTTTCTGACAAGAGCATTCTTCAACTTCGACTTCTCTGACTCGATGAACTCCTTGGGAAGCTTGTTCTACCGCTTCCACAGTCAGAGCAAACGCTAAAGCTTCAGGAAGCGTACGTTTTCCAGCAGTTCTAATTGCTCGCTTTAAGTTGATGTCAGATACAGCACGGATGAAGGCTTCTGTTGCAAGTTGGTTGACAATTTCATGACCAAGAAGTTTGCCCGTCAAAAGTCGGTGGATGTATTTCCTTCTTCCTTTGGTAATCGCCAACACTTTCCCTAATCTTAATTTTTCGAACTTTGTCTAATTCGTCGGTTATGCTTTGTATTTTGCCTTCGAATTTTTCTTGAACACTCTCGAGCTTTGCGTCTACTTTTGAAAATTGCTTTTCGGCGCAATCAAAACGTCCATCAATAGTAGCGAATTCTTCTCAAAGGCATCAATCTTACCTTCTATGAGAGTCTTCTGTTCTTCTAAAAGGTTCTTTTGTTGTTTTTCCATTTCTTCTAGAAGGTTCTGTTGTTCACACTTTTGTTGTTTCTCCATTTGTTCGAGAAGATTCTTTTGTTTTTCCAGTTGTTCGAGAAGGTACTGTTGTTCACACTTTTGTTCTGTCCGTTGTTCTTCGAGAAGATTCTTTTGTTGTTTTTCCATTTGTTCGAATTTGCTAATGAGAAGTGCCATCATTGCCGACAAGTCGACACCAGTACTTACTTGTTCTTCAGGCATTTCTATTTCGAATAGGAACGTGTCTGGGTCTTCTCCGCGTTGAGTTAAATCCTCTTCAAGACGAATTATGAGGTCAGTTTTTCTTCCAGCAGTAGGAAGGCTTCGTTTATTCAGCTCTGCCTTAAGTTCAACACAATTCAATTCACTTACTGTCTTACCCATTTTGCTTTTATTTTTCTTCTTTAATCACAGTCACTTTTTGTCTTTGTTTTATCAAAACACACACACGTATATAAATATTTTTTTTTTATCACCACAAATTATCTGAATGCACAGACAACATAAGTTTTTATTCCACTTCTGACACCAATGCAATATTTTGCTAAGGGTTCGCAATAAAAACTTATTTACTTTATTTCTTAACTTCTTCTTATTAAATTTAAAATAAAACACACTTTACTTCATTGAAATCACTTTTATTAATCACTGGCACAACAGTATGCAACACTTTACACGAACTTTATTTTTTCACTTTCAAAAATGAACTGTGTCCAATCGGTAGCGCCATCAAGCTTACATATATAGGGAAATATCTGGTTCTGGTCTAATCTCGAAAGCAAAAGAAAGCTCTTGAACCTGTATCTCGATCTTTCTATTCTGACAGATAGATGGAATAATTCCCCTTCGGGCTTTGACATTTACCAATGTTCGCAAAAGCTCATTCAAAGCTCACAGCAGGTTGTTCTAATGACGATGGTAGATGGCGTTGTCATCACATTCGAGAATCGATATAGTTCGAATGTAAAAGTCGTTACATTATAATTCAAAAGTAGTTCTTTACAATATAAAAAGCACCCCACGCTTTTTTACTCTCTGCACTTGTTTTTTTGTTATTGTTTTGAATTATGCTTTGTATATGAAAACTATAGTACTCTCATGGTGGAAGACGGATGGGGCGACATCTAAGGTATGCCTGCCAACCTTACTCTTTTTTTTGCGGAGAGCTTATGGAGGTTTTAAATGATATTGTAACGAAGATTAGTTAACTACTTTTGAATCATAATATAACGACTTTTACATTCGAACTATATCGATTCTCGAATGCGATGACAGCGCCATCTAGTACCATTGCGATTTAAAACAACCTGCTATGAGCTTTGAATGAGCTTTATCGAACATTGGTAAATGTCGAAGTCCGAAGGGGAAATATTCCATCTATCTGTCAGAATAGAAAGATCGAGATACAGGTTCTAAAGATTTCTATTGCTTTCGAGATTAGACCAGAACCAGATATTTCCCTATATAAGGTTGATGGCGCTACCGATTGGACACAGTTTATTTTTGAAAGTGAAAGAATAAAGTTCGTGTAAAGTGTTGTGCCAGTGATTAATAAAAGTGATTTCAATTGAAGTAAAGTGTGTTTTATTTTAAATGTAATAAGTGGAAGTTAAGAAATAAAGTAAATAAGTTTTTATTGCGAACCCTTAGCAGAATACTACATTGGTGTCAGAAGTGGGATAAAAACTTATGTTGTCTGTGCATTTAGATAATTTTTGGTGATAAAAAAAAAAATATATATATATATACGTGTGTGTGTTTTGATAAAACAAAGACAAAAAGTGACTGTGATTAAAAAAAAAAAAAAAAAAAAAAAAAAAAAAAAAGCAAAATGGAAATGCCTGAAGAACAAGTAAGTACTGGTATCGACTTGTCGGCAATGATGGCACTTCTTATTGGCAAGCTCGAAGAACAACGGACAGAACAAAAGTGTGAACAACAGAACCTTCTCGAACAAATGGAAAAACAAAAGAATCTTCTCGAAGAACAGAAGAATCTCATCGAAGGTAAGCTTGATGCCTTTGAGAACAAGTTCGCTACTATTGATGGACGTTTTGATTGCGTCGAAAAGCAATTTTCAAAAGTAGACGCAAAGCTCGAGAGTGTTCAAGAAAAATTCGAAGGCAAAATACAAAGCATAACCGACGAATTAGACAGAGTTCGAAAAATTAAGATTAGGGAAAGTGTTGGCGATTTGCTGGAAAACGTACGCTTCCTGAAGCTTTAGCGTTTGCTCTGACTATGGAAGCGGCAGAACAAGCTTCCCAAGGAGTTCATCGAGTTAGAGAAGTTGAAGTTGAAGAATGTTCTTGTCAGAAAATCGCATTCCAAAGAAGCCAGCGTGAAGGACTTGCTCGATGCTGGAATTGTAACAAAACCGGACATCTTCAGCGGCAGTGCAGATTACCACCGAGAAGAGCTGCATGCCAACATTGTGGAAGCAGAACCAACGCTCGAGAACAACCAAGCAATAGTACCAACACTCCTGCTCAACTTGTTTCCCAGACGGGAAACGAGTAAGAACCAACTTCGAGGGGCAGAAGCTGGTTTCTGGTATCGATGGCCCCAGAAACACTATCCAACACTCACAGACTAAACGAGACAACAAAAGCCTGACAGTGGAGGCAATAATAAACAATAAGAAACACGTGGCTACAATCGACACCGGTGCCACCGCCTCCATTGTACGAAGAGATTTGGTCAAGATGTCTTGGCTACACAACACCAATAGCTACCGTCTGAAGACCGCCACAGGAGAGGCAGCAAAAGTATATGGTGAGGTTCGTCTTATGATCCGTTTGGCAGAACTAGAGTTTTCGCACCTATTCCTGGTAGCAGATATATGTGACGAGTGCATCGTTGGAATTGACTTCATGAAGGAGCATGGAATAATTTTGGATATCGGTAAACAAGTTCTTAAGTACCAAAATGTGGAGATTCCGATGGTCTATGGCAACAAAAACTCAACAACTATCAGGACCGTCATCAAAGAAGACATTTGCTTGCCTGCTTCTTCGGAAGTATTCGTATGGACGAAACTAAAGGGTGACTTTGGAAGCCATCGATACCTCATGGTGGAACCAGATGCGGAACAACGTTCCCAAAACATCATGGTAGGGAAGACTCTGGTGGCACCAAAGAACAACATGGTGCCTGTACGGATACTGAACATCAAACCGTACGAAATTAAGCTCAAGAAGGGAGAAGTAGTAAGGCATCGAATCGATACAGGAGATGCAAGACCAATTCGCCAACCAGCAAGACGTCTCCCTCTAGCAAAACAAACTGAAGTTGAAGAAATGATATCGACAATGAAGAAAGATGGGGTCATCGAAAATTCCAAAAGCCCTTGGGCATCACCAGTCGTTCTTGTCAAAAAGAAGGATGGAAGCACTCGATTTTGTGTAGACTACCGAAGACTGAACGACGTGACAAAGAAAGATAGCTACCCTCTACCCAGAATCAGCGACACCTTAGACGCGATGGAAGGAGCCCAATGGTTTTCAACTTTGGATTTGAAGAGCGGTTATTGGCAAGTCGAAATTCACCCAGAAGATCGGGAAAAGACGGCGTTCTCCACAGGAAACGGTCTGTGGCAATTTAATGTGATGCCATTCGGACTATGCAACGCTCCAGCAACTTTCGAGCGTTTGATGGAGTGCGTTCTACATGGACTAACCTGGAAATCTTGCCTGGTCTACCTGGACCATGTCATCGTGTACGGAAAAACATTTGACGAACATTGTAAAAACCTTAAAGCTGTATTCCAGAGGCTTCGAGAGGCACATCTAAAGTTAAATCCTAAGAAATGTTCGTTTTTCAAGAGCGAAGTTAAATATTTGGGACATATCATCTCATCCCAAGGAGTAAAAACTGATCCTGAGAAAGTTGATACTGTAAAGAATTGGCCAACGCCTCAGGACAAACATCAACTCCGGAGCTTTCTTGGTCTGGCCACATATTATCGGCGTTTCGTAAAGGATTTCGCTAAGATCGCCAAAAGCTTGCATCATCTTACTGAAAAGGGGAAGCCGTTCAAATGGTCAGGTGAGTGCGAGAAAAGCTTTCAAGAACTGAAACATGTAATGCACCTGCACTGGCCTATCCAACTCCAGGAAAACCTTTCATCATCGACGCTGATGCAAGTAACGTTGGAATTGGAGCTGTACTATCGCAAGTACATGACGGAGAAGAAAAAGTTGTCGCCTATTACAGCAAGGTACTCTCGAAGACAGAAAGGAATTATTGCGTCACAAGGAGGGAACTTCTCGCTCTGATATTGGCAACAAAGCACTACCATAAGTACATCTATGGACAAAAGTTCCTTCTTCGAACAGATCATGGTGCGCTCAATTGGCTTTTAAACTTCAAAAATCCAGAAGGTCAAGTAGCAAGATGGATCGAGAGGTTGCAGACGTATGACTATGAGATTCAACATCGAAGAGGAAAGCTGCATTCAAACGCAGACGCTCTATCCCGGCGACCGTGTAAACCAGACTGTAAGCATTGCACACGCCAAGAAGAAAAGGAAATGGTCATCGTTCAACGAACTAGAGCTGATCCCATTAACGGTTGGAACAACGAAGAACTCAGAACGGCCCAACAAGAAGATCCGGATATAGAACCCATTCTTGCCTGGAAAGAACACCAAGAGAAACCAGAATGGTGTGATATCTCCTACCGAAGTCCGGCTCTCAAAGCATATTGGGCACAATGGGACTCGCTTCATGTGCAAGAAGGGGTATTAAGGCGTAAGTGGGAATCTGCAGACGGTAAATCTTATGTGATGCAGCTAGTCGTACCTCGGTCAAAGGTTAACGACGTACTTCAAGAGATGCATGATGGAACTTCTGGAGGTCATTTGGGAGTGAATAAGACGCTGGAAAAGGTACGACAACGATTCTACTGGCTACACGCAAAAGATGACGTCGAAAGATGGTGCCAAAAATGTGATACTTGTGCTGCTAGCAAGGGACCAGGTAGAAAAATTCAAAGTAGAATGCAGCAGTATAATGTGGGCACACCTTTTGAGAGAATCGCAATAGATGTCACGGGTCCTTTTCCTCAAACTAACAACGGAAACCGATACATTTTTGTTGTCATGGACTATTTCAGCAAGTGGCCTGAAGCATTTGCCATCCCAAACCAAGAAACCAAAACAGTTGTGGATCAAATTGTCTTCAATTGGGTGAGCAGGTTCGGTGTTCCCATGGAGCTTCATTCTGACCAAGGAAGGAACTTCGAATCAAAAGTCTTTCAGGAAGTTTGCTCGCTCCTTGGCATTAAAAAGACAAGAACAACACCGCTCCATCCACAATCTGATGGGATGGTTGAACGATTCAACAGAACCCTTAAAGAACATCTGTCGAAGGTTGTCGGCGACTACCAACGAGACTGGGACCGACATATCCCATTGTTCCTTATGGCATATCGTAGTGCAACCCATAGCTCGACAGGAAAAACACCATCGGAAATCTTGTTCGGATCAACTATACGGCTGCCAAGTGAAGTGAAATTTGGTTGTCATCCAAATGAGTCACAGGGAACAGAGGAATATGTGGATGACCTCAAGAAAAGGCTTATTGACATTCATCAACAAACAAGGACAAATATAAAATTGTCTAGTGATCGGATGAAAACAAGATACGACGCAAGAGCGACAGCAACGGGATTTCAAGAAGGAAACCTTGTGTGGTTTTACAATCCTCATCGACAAAAGGGGCTATCACCAAAACTCCAACAAAACTGGGAGGGCCCATATACTGTGGTGAAAAGAATCAATGATGTGGTTTACCGTATACAAAGAGGCGTAAGAGGCAAACTAAAAGTAGTTCACGCTGACCGGTTACATCAATATAACGGTGAAAGAGGTAATGAAATTGTTCGGGACTATCAATTCTAAGAGGGGGGCAATGTAACGAAGATTAGTTAACTACTTTTGAATCATAATATAACGACTTTTACATTCGAACTATATCGATTCTCGAATGCGATGACAGCGCCATCTAGTACCATTGCGATTTAAAACAACCTGCTATGAGCTTTGAATGAGCTTTTTCGAACATTTGTAAATGTCGAAGTCCGAAGGGGAATTATTCCATCTATCTGTCAGAATAGAAAGATCGAGATACAGGTTCTAAAGATTTCTATTGCTTTCGAGATTAGACCAGAACCAGATATTTCATTATATAAGGTTGATGGCGCTACCGATTGGACACAGTTTATTTTTGAAAGTGAAAGAATAAAGCTCGTGTAAAGTGTTGTGCCAGTGATTAATAAAAGTGATTTCAATTGAAGTAAAGTGTGTTTTATTTTAAATGTAATAAGTGGAAGTTAAGAAATAAAGTAAATAAGTTTTTATTGCGAACCCTTAGCAGAATATTACAATATTTATTGATATTTTTTGGATGCAATAATCCAAAAAATAGTCTCCTCTTGCCCCTACGAACAATTTCCAATGCTTAAAGACTCCCCAAATCGAATTTTACACCTCGAATTTTGCAGCGCCACCACAAGGGTCCGCGCAACCCTAAAAAAAACTCGCCATGATAGTACTATAGTTTATAAATATATACAAAGAATTATGTAACTCACTTGCTTTGATTTCTCTAGAAGAAGTGGTTGTTTTGTTTTGTTTGTGATAATTTGTATAGCTAAATAAATAAATTAAACTGCAGATCTCTGATTAAGTTTTTGAAAAATATATTTTTAATTACGAAGCGTGTGTTTTGCGGGATTTGTGTTTTGTATTTGTACGTACCATTAACCCATTAAATTTAAAGCTAAAAACACTGGTGGAACTGTGAAAGTGCTAGGTGAAGTGTTTTAGTGTTTTTTTTTTTGTGTTTATTTTTGTCAATATGTATTTTATGTTTTTTTAGAATTAATTTGTCTTTTTTTTACATTTTTTTATTTTTGTTTAAATTCTTTATTATTATTTTGTTATTGAGGACTAGGCCTATAGGGGATACCTAATTGAAAAAACGCATTCAAAAGCCTACCTCATGGGTAATATGGAAATTTTGCACAGGGCGCTCGTTTGGGCTGGGCCGGCCCTGTTTGTACGACCAATCATATTACATTCTATAACTTCAAATAAAATATTATTGTTCTGTTTCTTTGAAGGCCGAAAATCTCCTTTTGGATTCGAATATGAATATTAAAATAGCTGATTTTGGATTTTCTAACATGTACAAAATTGGCGAATTATTATCCACTTGGTGTGGGTCACCCCCATATGCTGCACCAGAAGTATTTGAAGGCAAGAAATATACTGGACCAGAAATTGATATATGGGTTAATATGCTTTATTTAACATAGAAAGACTTTCTTAACACTAAAAATACTAATACGATTGTTTCACAGTATTACACTTAAAGCTTTTTGTTTCAATACCAAATTTATCAGTAAATTACTCTTTTCCAGTCCCTTGGAGTTGTGTTGTACGTTTTAGTGTGTGGTGCTCTTCCTTTCGATGGTTCAACTCTACAATCTTTAAGAGATCGAGTGCTGTCTGGCAGATTTAGAATTCCTTTCTTCATGTCTTCAGGTAATATAAAATAATAATTATTTTAATATAAGAAATATTACTTGAATAGACTATTTTAATATAAGAAATAATACTTGAATAGACTTAGCCTTTCTTTATGTGTTTATGTGTTAATATTTAAATATTTAATTTTAAGCCCGCAACACGAAGCAGATATAAACTTGAAATTTGTAGATACTAGCATAAGTACCTCAAAACAGTATGTGCTCAAAAATTAATGTGTGAAGGCAAATAAGTGACAAAATCTACCAAATAATTGCTTACAGAAACTTTTTGAATAAGGCTTGCACCCGTTTCACACTTGTGAATTCCATTTTCATGACTACCCGGCTATACATGAAATATCCAGTTCTTATATTTTTTCCTTGGTTAAACCTTGGTTAAATTGCATTTAATTTATTGGCATTTACACGCATTTTACTTGCAACTATAGGTACTATAGGGCAAGTTTTATCCTAAAATTGAATATTTTGATGAACATGTTAGGCAGCTTCTAGAGTAGGAATAGGTGCACTAGTGGAGCGACCGTTACACAGTTGAGAATTTGAATATTTGAAAGTTGAAAAAAGGTCAATGTAAGAGATGGGATCGTGTCTTGTATAAATAAATGATTTTATAAGTAAGTCACAAAACCCAATGTTTGATGTTGTTTATGGTTGTTTGTAAAGGATCGATGCGATACACGATTGATGTAAAATAAATGAATGTTTGATTGTTTGTAAAAAAAGAGCAAATCATGATGACGATTGAAAGTGGTTTCTAGTAAATTTTATTGTTGACGATGCGAGTCATAAAACCTAATTTTCGAACTAATTTATGACTGCAAAGGATCGACGTCGTACACCTTCGTTGCATCCTATTTGATAGGTATTGTATTGATGAACAAAATAATCAAATATTGATATCTACGGAGGATTCTGAATATAAAACTGGTAAGGGAATGCTATATTTGTTTGAGAGGGAAAGGCAGGTCGAATAAGTGCACTGAGTGTCAGGAGTGTTAATTTTTCAATAGGAAGATATGGTGCGATGTTGTTTATGACTCTGCCCATTAGACCAACCGATCGTTAAATGGTTGAAAATTTGAAAATTTTAAAAAAGTCAATGAAAGAAATGGGAACGTGTCTTGTATAAATAAATGATTTTATTAGCAAGTCACAAAACCCAATGTACGATGTTGTTTATGGTTATTTGTATTTGTTTTAAACAGTTGAAAATTTGAAAATTTAAAAAAAGTCAATGAAAGAGATGGGAACGTGTCTTGTATAAATAAATGATTTTATTAGCAAGTCACAAAACCCAATGTACGCTGTTGTTTATGGTTATTTGTAAGGATTTGTATTGATGAACAAAATAATCAAATATTGATATCTCCGGATAAATCAACAGAGGATTTTGAATATAAAACTGGTAAGAGAATGCTATATTTGTTTGAGAGGGAAAGGCAGGTCAAATGAGTGCACTTGAGTCAAACAGAGCGTCCGTTAAACGGTTTTTGAAATTTAAAAAAAGGTCATAGTTTGCATTTGAGTCAAAGAGAGCGTCCGTTAAACGGTTGAATACATATTTGAATATTTGAAATTTAAAAAAAGATCAATGTAAGATGTGCGAAGGTGTGTTGTATAAATAAATGATTTTAAAAAGGAAAGTGGAAAGGGCAAAGTTACAGGTAAAGGAATGTTGTTTGTAAATAAAAAAGGGGTAAATTATGATGACGATTGAAAGTGGTTTCTAGTAAATTTTATTGTTGACGATGTGAGTCGCAAAACCTAATTTACCATAGGTATTGTATTGATGAACATGAACTAAATAATCAAATATTGATATCCACGTAGGGGAAATGACAATAAAAACAAAAACAACAACAACAACAACAACAACAACAACAACAACAACAACAACAACAACAACAACAACAACAACAACAACAACAACAACAACAACAACAACAACAACAACAACAACAACAACAACAACAACAACAACAACAACAACAACAACAACAACAACAACAACAACAACAACAACAACAACAACAACAACAACAACAACAACAACAACAACAACAACAACAACAACAACAACAACAACAACAACAACAACAACAACAACAACAACAACAACAACAACAACAACAACAACAACAACAACAACAACAACAACAACAACAACAACAACAACAACAACAACAACAACAACAACAACAACAACAACAACAACAACAACAACAACAACAACAACAACAACAACAACAACAACAACAACAACAACAACAACAACAACAACAACAACAACAACAACAACAACAACAACAACAACAACAACAACAACAACAACAACAACAACAACAACAACAACAACAACAACAACAACAACAACAACAACAACAACAACAACAACAACAACAACAACAACAACAACAACAACAACAACAACAACAACAACAACAACAACAACAACAACAACAACAACAACAACAACAACAACAACAACAACAACAACAACAACAACAACAACAACAACAACAACAACAACAACAACAACAACAACAACAACAACAACAACAACAACAACAACAACAACAACAACAACAACAACAACAACAACAACAACAACAACAACAACAACAACAACAACAACAACAACAACAACAACAACAACAACAACAACAACAACAACAACAACAACAACAACAACAACAACAACAACAACAACAACAACAACAACAACAACAACAACAACAACAACAACAACAACAACAACAACAACAACAACAACAACAACAACAACAACAACAACAACAACAACAACAACAACAACAACAACAACAACAACAACAACAACAACAACAACAACAACAACAACAACAACAACAACAACAACAACAACAACAACAACAACAACAACAACAACAACAACAACAACAACAACAACAACAACAACAACAACAACAACAACAACAACAACAACAACAACAACAACAACAACAACAACAACAACAACAACAACAACAACAACAACAACAACAACAACAACAACAACAACAACAACAACAACAACAACAACAACAACAATGTGTGTTTGTTCATGTAAAAATAAAAGAATAAAGAAAGTTCTGTCAATTCGATTTTTTAAATTTCTTTCTTTCATTTTATTCCATACATTTTATAGGATTTCGTTTTTATTTATCTAGGAGTTATGTTCTGTTGGAAATCCCAACCACTTAACAAAAACTTTATTGCCTTTTGTTTGTAGAACTCTTTCTACCAGAAATACATCTTCACTTTTTGATTTCATTAATTCTGCATCATAGAAACCACCTTGTACAGGTTTTCCTTCGAAATCTTCAAGAAGATAAGTTATAGGGTTAGTTTCTTGGATTTTTCTTATTTTAAAGATCTCAGTTGTCCAGTTCGGGGTGTATCCCTTTTCAAATACATGTTTATATTTGTTAATTCTTACTTTATCACCGACCTTAAATTTTTGTTTAGTTATTTCTCTTTTCTTGCTTTTGAAAAGTGGTAATATAGATTTTGAATTTTTCTTCGTTACATCTGCAGGATAACATTTAATGGTTTTGTGAAAAGAATGGTTGTAATCCTGTAGTAATTTCTTATAAATATTTATCCATTTATAGCTGCCATTGAAACTAAATTCTTTCCACATTTTTTCTTTTAAAGTTCTATCTTTCAACAATAGAAGTCTTTAATGAACCAAAAGTAGAGTAATGGTTAATTTAATATTTTCTCATTAAGCTATTTAACGTTTTGTTGAAAAATTCCTTTCCATCGTCAGTTTGCGAATTTTTGGGGGTTCTAGAAGAATCCATAAATATTTGTTCCATTCCTTTTGCAATAGTTATTCCTTTTTTTGTTTTTCATTGGCATGGCCCATGCGAATTTCGAAAAAGTATCGATGACTGTCATTAAATAATTAAACCCCTTGTTTTGAGAACTATAGGGAATCATTTCAACAAGATCAGCCTGCCATAAATCATCATAACCTTTAATGATAACATGACGTCGTTTGAAATTTCTACGTGCAGGCTTATGCAACTCTTCCACAACCTGGGGCCTATTTCTCCGCTACTACACCAGCTACATCACTTACATCATACAACAACATTCTACAACTACATCAACTACATTTTGCTGTTCCATAACTACAACTGGAAGTGTTGTATGATGCAGCTCGTTGATGTAGTGGATGTGTTGTTTGTTGTATGATGTAGCTCGTTGATGCAGTGGATGTGATTTCATTTGACATTTGTGTTTTGTTGGTTTAGCCTTTTGCAATTTGGATTTTGGAATAATAAAAGTAAATTAATAATAAATGTAGTTCCATATAAATATTTTCGACGATGATTTTGAATTTAATATATGTGTTGAAAGAAGACCAAAAATATATTTACAACAAATCAATTTTAATTTGGACGACCCTTATTTTCTTGAAAAATTCAGAATGCCGAAAATTTGTATTTGAATTGAAAATCATGCAATGTTTGAATTTATAACGTTTAAATTTAATATAAAAATACTTACGCTGTTGAATTTCCTTTTATAGCTCGCCATAATTTAATATTGATAGTTTTTTAATATGCTTTTACATCAATAACATCAAAAATTTTTGATGTGAAAATGTAGCAAGAATTTACAGTTATTTGTAGTACAACAATGTGGTATCAAAAGCTGTGAAACAGAATCATACATTTTTCCAATATTTCCAGTTGATTCTCCATAGATACATTGATGTACTACAACTGAAAAACTGATGTATGTTTGAAACAGAAATGATGTAATACAACTTTTATTCTGCTACATTGTAGTTGATGTAGTAGCGGAGAAATAGGCCCCTGTCGTTTACTTATATTTGTAAGGAGTGAATTCAACAAACCAAAAAAGAAGTCTTTTATAGGTATATAGTATGTATTATTTTTTATTTATTTTATTCCAATTTTTATAAAATAACATTAATTTCTTAATTCTAACTAATCGATTTTCTATCATGTAGCAAGCTCATGTATCCGGTCCTAGTTGACACTGGTTTGATGACCAACAGCAATTGGAGTAATGGTGACCATTAATTGAGTCAACGTAAAATCCGTTTTCGAATCTTTTAAGAAAAGATATAGAACTTATAAACTCTTCATGGTGTTCATTTAATATTTCTCCATGATTTTTTAAGAAATCACAAATATCTTTTATTATTTTGTCTGAGTCCATTTTAAGTTCCTTGTTGTTTAAGTTTTGAATGCTAACTAACAAATTTTATTTTATACAAATATAACAACATTTTTTACTTATTTTTATCTAAAGGGCGTAAAGGGTACATTAGGAAATAGCGTCTTCATAATATGTTCAACTTTGTTTCTTATTTTCTCGTCAACATACTTTTCTTCTATGGAGTCTTTAAGTTTCTGAGAAATTGATTGCGATGCCATGTTTTCTTGTTCCATATTTTTTATTGTTTCCTTTATCGAAGAGTCTATGTGGGTTCTTAGCATTTGAATTTCCTTATTAAAAGTGGATAAAACTTCCATTAAAGAAGAATTTATGTGGTTTATAATGCTTGTTTCCTTAAAATTTATTAGATCATCAAAATGTTATTTGCAGACAGCTTGGTGTGCAAATCTAGGTTTTTTTCCTATGTTGTTTAAATATCTATGCCCCATATCAAAATCACCCGATGGTAGGATTTTAAATCCGAATGCTTGAGGGCCTACATCATCTAAGCTTTTTTTTTTAAAAGGCTTGGAGCTACTACCGAACTTGTCAAGGTTCATCTTGTATATGCAAGTATTATGGTTTAGATTAATCTTAATATATGATATTTGATTCTTTTAGTTCTTCAATTATAGAATTGATTTCATTCTGATGGTTATTATTGCCAGCATTTTTTGATGCTGTTAAAAGTCTAAGTCTATTGACAAGTTCATTAGGATCATTCCAGAACACATATTCCATATTTTTGTTTGTGTATTTCATTTCAGTAGTACCAGAATAAGATCCTCCGGTTTTTTCACTTTCAGCTTTAAGTCCGACAACAAGTTTTTTAATTATTTGAGTATATTTTGCACCTCTGTTACCCTTCATTCGTGAAGAACTGTCATGATTTATTCTAGGTATGTGCGTTGGTTTTTTGTAAAATTTTTCCATATTCTTCTAAGTCATTAGCACCATATTTGTGCTTACGTGGATTTTTCTTTAACATCAACTCAATGAGACCAGGAGTTCGACTAAAAGTTTCACCACCAATTATAATATCATTTTTATTCATTTCAAAGTTGCAACTGCCTATTTTAACAGTTTGTGTGTTCACATCAAAATATGGGCCATAATTTGTATCACGATTCGATTCTGATAATATTTCTTTTAACACTTACTTTGAGTGGAAATGAATCAACTCTGAATGCCGAGTATTTCCCACCAATTGTACTGAAGTCTAATTTTTATGTATGTGGGCTTATAGATTTTCAAACATATAACTCTATACCAAATGTAGATGAGTTTAATAACTTGTAACATGTGGGTGATAACGTTATAACGTTTCCTATTGGTTCCTATGAGATAGAAGATATTAATAATTTAATACAAACAAAAATTATTGAAATTAATAAAAACAAGAAAAGTTCAAAAAAGAGTGAAATTAAAATCAAGGCAAATAACAATACTTTAAAATGTGAAGTAATTAGCTCAGAAGACATTGACTTCTGTAAACCAAATTCTATTGGCGCTATTTTGGGGTTTAGCAAAAAAATTCTTGATGCAAATTTATATCATGAATCAGATCTTTATGTTAATATTAACAGAGTAAATGCTGTACGCATTGAATGTAATATCATAGAAGGAACGTATATTAATAACCAAACAGCACACATCTTACATGAATTTGCTGTTAAAGTAAGTCCAGGCTATAAAATCATTGAAGCTCCGAGGAATGTTATTTATTTACCTGTGAACGTCAAGCAGATAACATCACTGTGTTTAAGGTTTGTTGATCAAGACGGAAAAGATATCAATTTCAGAGGAGAAAAAATAACTGCCGGACTACATTTAAAGCCGGAAACATGATTGTATATGAACATATAATAAATTCAATTTCTTATAAAAACAACACACAAAATAATTTGATACTTAATCCATCTTCGAACTCAACTGCGGTAACATCTCTTCTTACTAAAGATAATTTGATTTGGCTAATATCATTCTTCTTTTGATTGGGGTTATTTGTTGAGTAGTACATAACATTCGTAAGCCTCCATACACTCTTCCAATAGTTTCATTTATGTGATTTGTCCAGGTCAGTTTTCTATTGAACACTATCCCTAGGTTTTTTGCTGAGTCAGCAAACTTAATCGGAATGTTGTTAAGCAGTATAGAGGGAAAATAAGAAGTTTCTAATAAATTTTTTGAAATAATCAGACACTTAGTCTTTGTTGGATTCAGACAGAGTCCATTAGATTGCGACCATAGTTGAACCTTATTAAGATCCTCATTTATCTCCCAAGCTCCATTTTCTATAAAACCAAGGGAACAACTTTATCGAAGCTGGACGTCATCAGCATACATATGAAAGGACGAATTGAAACCTAGAGACGGAAGCTCATTTATATACATCGTAAATAGAAGAGGTCCCAAAATGGATCCTTGGGGGACACCTCTGCTTAATGGAAGGAAAGATGACGTTTGATTATTAGCAACCACTGCTTGATGTCTTGAAGATAAATACGAATAAATAAGTTTCGTTGAAGATGAGGTAAACTTAAATTTCTCCATCAATTTAGTGCATAAAATATGGTGGTCAACAGTATCAAATGCCTTCGAGAAGTCTAAGAGTGTGAGGAAGGTAACATTCTTCTTATCCACATTCTCCCTTATTTCTTCTATAACATTTATAAGAGCTGTGGTGCAGCTATGACCTGGACGAAATCCAGATTGGTTTGAGCATATCATATCATTCTGGTCCAAGTAGTGTCTAATCTGCGTATTCAGAATTTTTTCAAGAACTTTAGATAAGAATGGTAAAATAGCTATAGGACGGTACTCGTTACAATTTTTCGGTATAGGAATAATCTTCGCTCGTTTCCAATTCGCAGGAAAAACTCCGGTCGTTAAGATGGTATTGAAGAGATGGGTAATGGGTTTCAATGTATAGGGAAGAGTAGCCTTTAAAAATACTGGATGGATATCATTGAAACCAACTGAATTAGATTTTATAGATAGGCAGAACTTGAGAACATCTTCTTCATTCACGTTGAAAAAACTAAAACCATTTGATGATAAGCTGTTAGCTTCCAAATTTAAAGAGTTAGAGCGACCATTTTGTGGAAAGGATGAGAGAGATATAAACTTTTCATTCAACTCATCACAGTTAATACCACTAGAAGGATTTAGTCGTGTAGAATAATAACGTTTCTTTGATTCCCTGATCTCAAACACAACTTTTTTCTTAGGTTGGTATGAGCCTTTCGAAATACTTCAAATCTAAAGCGTTTCCATGTCTTATAGGCTATATTGCGTTGATTGATTAGTATTTTTATGTTGTTGCAAAACCATGGTTGTTCTTTATACCTAATAATTTTTGTTTTGATGGGAACGTGAACATTAAAAAGGAAATTTAAATTATCCTGAATAAATTCAGTCTGATCATCAACAGAAACCATTCTTGAAACTTGTGAGAAATCTATAGATTGTAAATCGTATTCCAGTCGATTGTAATTTATGTTTTTGAAATCCCTAAAACTGTAGATATTGATAGAATTAAGAGGCTCACACTCAAAAGTTATGTGCAACAGGTCGTGATGTGAGAAGCACGATGCAGATAATTGATCGAAGTGAAGAACTTTTTTTAGGTGGCTTACAAAAAATGCATCAAGCAGGGTACTAGATTGATTGGTAAAGTGTGTTGGATTTGATGTATTCACTGGATGCATACTGAGGGCTTTCAAGTCTTCAGCGAGTGTAGATTCTAAAAGCAGATTGCTATTGAAATCCCCTCCTAAAATAATAATATAGTGACACATTAGTCAACTCGTCTAACTTTGACAATAATGAAGTGGTATTAACATTTTTATTAGGTCTGTATGCACATCCTAATACGATTTTGTTGTCCTTGCAAGAAATTTTAATAAATAAAAAATTAACATCATCATTAGGTAAAGATTCACATAAAAATTCTGGCTCTAACCCACCTCGCACATAAATAGCCACTCCACCCCCAATTCTACCTACTCTGTCTCGTCTGAACAGATTGAAGCCTCTTAAATCATACAAAGAATCATTTATTTCCGGTCGAAACCATGTTTCAGTCACATACACAACATCCACCTTAGAATCTGCAAACAAATACCTAAATTCATCGATTTTCGGAAGCAAACTCTGGGCGTTTATACAACAGACCTGAAGACCAGTACGCTGACTACACAAAATGTTAATCATACTACGAGAGATGTTATTACCAGCAGCTGTGGAGTTCCCATTTTTGTTTACTATATTAGGGCCAACCATTAATAAAAATAAAAAATAATTGGCGGCTGATAAAGCACACCTTCAGACAACTCACTTAGAATGCATCATCGATAGGTAGACTCGACCCGACAAAAAAAAAAGGCTCAAACTCAGAGACAAACAAAAAATAAGAATTAAATACAAGATTAGATAAAGGTATGGTAAATTTCGTTATTAAATGCATTACAGTTGTTTTTGAATTATTATAAAAAAAAAATAATAATAAGATTAAATAAGAAAATTATTAATTAATAAAAAGAAAAAATAAATGCAAAAAAGAGTGTAAGTGTCAGTTCTTAAAAGAAGACAGATGGTGATGATTTATCGTTTTTTCTTCTTAATCTTCGTAATCAGCTTCATTTGTTGCCGTCAGGTCAGCAGCAAGAGCAGCCAAATCCTCAGCATTAGTTATTATTATTGGTTTCTCATTTTAATTTTTTTTATATGGACTAATCCACGCATCGTAAAAACGGAGAATAATTTTTGATCTCTTTTAAGTTTGATTGCATTCTGCAAAAGAGAACGATTTTTCGACGTTAAGCATTCATGAATGAAAACCACACATTCTCATCGAACCCAAGATCTCGAAGCCGCAGTGGTTGGTGCGGTAATTAGCAATCGATCGTAGAACATTGCTTTTGTCGGTCGGGGTCAAGAATTTGATAACAATTGGTGCGTGTGGATATATGTTGTTTTGTTTTCCTAAACGGAAAATACTTTTCAGCGAAGACGGTTGAAAATTACCAATCTGTAGGCACATGTGATTAAACATCGATTTTAAGTTTTCGTTGGGTAAACAAGGAACACCTTGAAGCAGCGCGTCGCTACTTATTTCTTTTTGTTGATATTTTTCTTCGGTTTGGTCCAAACGTGTTAAAATAGTGTTAATGTTTTCACAGTGTTGGTTCAGTTGTTGTTTTAGTTGGTCATTTTCCCGTTTTATAGTGTCTATGCCATTTAATTTCGTTTCAATTATTTCAACTCTCTCGATCCAACCTTCAATTGAGTTTTTAAGAGCAGTGATGTCGTCATCAATTTTTTTGGATAACCTCTTTTCTGACTCCGAAATTTTTAAGGTAAGAGAAGATGTAATGAACTCACTTTGTTTAAGAATTGCATTCTCCATTCTGGTCCATATATCCCCTGTGCCTTCATCAGGTTTTGTTCTAAGTGATGGTGGTAGGTAGGTAGAGATGGTAGCCGCTAGCCCTGGCTTTGCGACTCAATTAGCGCTGGGAAGCGCCGTTTTGATACCATTTACTCGTGTCAACCTAAGGATTTAAAATGGAATTATATGGTTTTTTAGACTTTAACGAACTTTAAAGCCATTTCGTCGCATTCAGAAAGATAATCAGATCTTTGATTTTCTTCCCAGAAAGCTCATTTGGGTCGTCGAGGAATGCCTTCCCAAAGGAAGTCAATCTAGAATGGGCTAGAGCGGGGCAGTTGCAGAGAAAATGAGTGACAGTTTCTTTTTCTTGTGGGTCTCCACAGCTCCTACAGTGGGAGTTATAGGGGATTCCCAGCTTTCTTGCATGCTCCCCTATGGGCCAGTGCCCAGTACAAATTGCTGTTACCCTGGCTATGTCGTGCCTGGGTCTACATAACAGATCTTTAGAACGAGATTGGTTATAGGTAGGCCAAATCTTTCTTGATATGACACAGTTTGTAAGACTGCTCCACCTAAGTTTGGATTGATTGAGAAAAATCGAGAAAATTCTTCCCTTCACAACACCAAGAGGGATATTAACATTAACCGCTAGTGAGCTGTGAAGAGCTGAGTCTTGTCTAGCCAACTCGTCAGCCCGTTCGTTACCCTCTATGTCACTATGACCTGGAACCCAGATAAGAGTGACCCGGCGTTCAATGCCTAGACTCGACAGTTCGTCTCGACATTGCTGGGCAAGTAATGAGGTTGATGTAGTTGATTTGATGGCCTTAATGGCCGCCTGGCTGTCGGAGCAGATTGCTATGTTTCCAGGTTGATTTTGATTTAATTTGAGCAATTTGCATGCTTCTCTAATTGCTAGTAGTTCAGCTTGAAATACACTTGCAAAGTCTGGTAGTCTAAAAGAATTCGAGATGTTCAGTGCTTCGAAAAAGATTCCTGAACCAACGCCACACTCCATCTTAGACCCATCAGTAAAGATTGTGGTGTCAAAGTCTTTCGTCACACTATCGTTTTTCCAATCAACTCTTGTAGGAAAAACAATTTTCAAATCTTCGATGAGTCTGAGAGGGGGTATACGGTAGTCGGTGCTAGCCAGGAAAATATCCAAAGGAATCAATTTTGTGATATTTCCATGGCCATAGGGCTTGGAATACCAGCAGTTAGATTCTTTTAATCTTAAGGCGCTGCATGCCGATAGATATTTAATGTGAAGTCAAGTGGTAGAAGGTGCAGGATAACGTTAAGGGCATCTGTGGGGCAGGATTGAATAGCTCCCGTAGTGCCAACGCTAGCCGTTGCCGTTCTTTGAACCTTCTTAAGTTTATTGATGTTATATTGTTTGCTAAGTGCAGGCCACCACACAATAGATCCGTATGACAAAATTGGTCGAACCACAGCAGTGTACGTCCATAGAATCATCTTAGATTGGAGGCCCCACTTCTTACCAAATGTTTTTCTGCAGGCATAGAAAGCTATGCAGGCTTTCTTGACCCGTTCTTCTATATTTGCCTTCCAATTCAATTTGGGGTCAAGAATGACTCCTAGGTATTTAGCTTTGGAAGATAGAGATAGAGCTTGGCCGTTAAGCCGAGGTGGGTTGAAGGTAGGTATTTTAGTTTTGGTAGTAAAGAGCATCAGTTCCGTTTTACTCTGATTAACACCAAGTCCACTACTTGCGGCCCAGTTGCTAACTTTTTTCAGAGCCGACTCAGTGATTTCACTAATCACTGTGGTAAACTTTCCTGAGACCAATAGAACCAAATCGTCAGCATACGCTACTGCTTTAACACCACTACCTCTTAACTTGACGAGTATTTTGTCTGTGACTAGAAGCCATAGAAGAGGGGAGAGAACACCACCTTGAGGTGTTCTTCTACTAACATATTTAGTAGCAGTAGTGTTTCCTAACGAAGCCTGAATCTTTCTGTCACTTAGCATAGAAATGATCCATTTTGATATGAAGTCATCTACGCCGAAGTGAGTAAGTGATCCCCGAATAGGTTCAGTTAGGACGTTATTGACGCACCTTCCACGTCTAGGAAGGTTGCGAGTAAACATCTGCAACGAATGGCTTGAAACCACTTCCAAGCCGTTCTATATTTTTTCAAATACACTATTCACTGCATTCACATCTTTCAAAACAGAACAAATGAATCATCAACTCAAACCAAAACAATAGAATCGTGTATTTACTTGAAACGAATACACCATTTGATTTTTGTCTCAAATGCATCGAATACAGCGAGTTTATATCGAACACATCGAATACACCGAATGAAATACAACGAATTAATATATGTAATTTGAATTTGTATATTTGTAAATGTATTCATTAATTTTTGCGTTGTTTTTTATTTTTTTTTTTTTATTTTCTTAGCTATACGAAAAATCTGAAATTCTAACAGCTCATAAAATGCGGAATTCTAATTTTTTGGTAAAAAATTTCAAAACTCTATGTTACCGTTAAGCGAAGTTATTAAGCTAAACGTTTTGAATTTTCTAACATTTCTAAAGTTTTTTTTTTAATATTTTCTAAACGTGTTGACATAAAAATCTGAAATTTTGACACAACATGTAATTTATTCTATAAAAAATAATAAAAAAAGAATTAAAATTATAAAAAATCACCAAGTACCGTTATTTGCATAGAATCGATTAAAAACCACAAAACTCTTTACTGTTTGAATGTAGTGTGTTAATTTTTTCATATATCGCATCTGTGTAAAAAATCCTATTTTTTGATATCTCATTTGTAATTTTACGTGCCATACAAGCCTCACAATCATAAAATAAGTTGAAATTATAAATACACTAGAATTGAATTAGAAATTTTTTCCCGGTTCGTCGCTGAGACGAACTTTAAGAAGTAAAGCTTAGAAGAGAAAAAAAAAACTAGTGCATTTGATTTTATACTCGGTACATTCGGTGTATTCGATGTGTTTATAATATGTTAGGCTTGTTCTGTTCTATTTGATTCAAGCATTCAAGCCTAGGATAGAAACCAAATACTGTATTCGTTCTGTTATAAAGGGATCGAATCGTGTGCAGTGTTTGTTTTCAAGAATAGTGTATTCATATTCAGTGTACACTACTTTCTATGAATGCAACGAACAGAATACACTGAAGTACTGTGCTTGGTCAGAGAAGGCAAATGAATGTATTCATGCAGACCTCTAGTTGCGAGAGTATATTCTTTGTAGTGAATTGTTCTCTCGACTGTACTCACATCTTCATGCAGGGCAGTCTCAGTAGACTTGCCTTTGAGGTATGCATGCTGAGATACATCAAGTGGATAACCCTCCAATAAAACTCTTATATGAGTATCCAGGATGCGCTCTAGTGTCTTTAGAACGAAGGATGTCAAGCTAATAGGTCTGAAATCCTTCGCGGTTTCATGACCTCGCCTACCAACCTTCGGAATAAAGACCACTCTAACATGTCTCCATGACTCGGGTACGTGATTGAGATAGAGGCAACCTTTGAAGATCATTTCAAGCCAGGGCACTGCTGTGTCTTGCAGTTTCTGCAGCATAATTAGTATTATGCCATCAAGGCCTGGTGATTTATAAGGGGAGAAAGTATTGATGGTCCGTGAAATACTATCTCCTGTAATAACTGAATTGATTAGCTCCTTCTGAGCTGGATCGGTGCTGCTGCTGATGGTGACTGATAGAGCTTATGAGTTGGTGGTGTGCTTGAAGATGTTTTTTGTATTTTCCGCTTTTGATTGCTCTTCGCCGTAATTACTCCCCGTTTAAAGAATGGCAAGCTTTGGCAGTCGAATACAATTTTACATGGAATTTGACCTTGAATAACCTTGGGTCGTGGAAAGATAACTTCTACGATTGCATTTCAATTATAGATGAAAAACTATTTAAAAGTTCTATTACTCGTGCGAAAGCATCCATGACAAGGACGGTATATAGCAAACTTAATCTTTGTTTAGGTGGTTCTAACTAATTTCGAAATGAGTTTACAGTAAATGAGATCAGTTTGCTGTTTAAGATCCGTACGGAGATGATTGAACTTAATTATAGACCACACAGAGAAGACATAGATCACAAATGTTCGCTCTGCAACCTAAATCAAATCGAAAATGTTTATCATTTCCTAGCCCGTTGTCCAATACTGCAAGAAATACGGCGTTTATGTTTTAATAGGAGCTTTCTTTCGACAGAGGAGTGTTACCTAATTTTGAATGGAGAGAGTGGATGGAAAGATCTTATTCGATTTGTCTCACAAGCAACCGCGTATAGAAATATGTAAAAAAAAAAAAAAAATATTTTCCGCTTTTCGATTTCTTGTTGACATGTTTTTAATTTATTGGTGGGTTTGAAGGGGCAAATATTTGAAGATTCACTCAATTAAGCACTAACAAAGGCAACAAAGGAATATAAAACCAAAGTTTTGTTTCAGGGAATATAGATTTAAGAGTTTTAAATTTAAAACATTCAGTGAAACTATATGAAAGTTCAATGCAATGGATAATAAAAAAGTTCAATTAAAGTCAATTGCAACAAATTCAATTGCTTGGCACGTAATTTTATGCTAAGAAATTACACTTTTACTAGCTGCTAACCAACGCACGTCTACTTATTATCACTCAACATACTCATCTCAATTAAAAACAAAACAAAAAAAGAAATATGCTAAATATTTTTCAAGAACCGGAGATAAATGAAAGTATTTCTAAATACGAATATCACACTTATTCACCGTATCAAAACAATTTTGATCGCAATGACATCATTCAGATTTCTATACAACATCAAAATCTTAATGTTCTTCCTTCAGAAAGTTCTTTGTATGTTGAAGGAACAATTTCAAAAGCAGATGGAAAAGAGATACTCACTACAAAACTTGTAAATAATGCAATGGCTTTTCTCTTTGATGAAATACGATATGAACTAAATGGCAAAAGAAATTGACTGTAATCGAAATGTCGGAATAACATCAACAATTAAAAATTATTTATCATTTTAATTATTGTATTCCACTGAACAAACTTTTGGGGTTCGCTGAAGATTATAAAAAAATTATCCCAAATGCCCGACATGATCTAATTATTACACGGGCTAGAATGGATGAAAATGCACTTATATCCCCAACAAATGAAAATGTTCAAATAAAACTTCACAAGGTTCAATGGAAAATACCGCATGTGACTTTATCAGATGCTATGAAATTAACTCTATACAAATCTATAAACAAAAATAGTTTTATGAAAATTGCTATCAACTTCTACCCATCATATCTGGAACGTGAAGACAACAACACAAATAGAGAAACCTCGTTACATTATCCGTGCTCTACAAACTGAAAAATATAAAAAATTATCTGCTGACCCTACAATTCTTGATCACTGTGATCTAACAGACTTAAAAGTTTATCTAAACTCCGATGTCTACCCACATAAAGACCTAAATATATCTTTTGAAAGAAACAGATATAGTTTGTTGTACAGAATGTATACCGATTTTCAGAAAACATACTATAATAAAACTAACACTGAACCATTACTTTCCTGGGAGCTATTTAAATCGCGTTCCCCAATTTTTGTTATAGACTGCAGACATCAAAACGAAACCTTGTTACACTTTTTCTATCGCGAGGGAAGGGTAAATTTAATTTTTATTATTTGTTATTGAAATAAAATTCAATTAACAAAACAAAAAAAAAAACAAGAAGCGGCTGCGTACCGACGACGACGACGCAAGCCACGAAAAACGACACGAACGACTGGTACTCAACCGAGTACGAATGCGACACAAAGAAGAGACGAAAAAGTGCAACTACAGCTCGTTGAAGCTGTAACCGCGGCAGCTCAGCTGGGATGGGTTCCTGTGGAAGAATTTTATTATCAAACTTGGTCGATTTATTAAATCGATCAAATTGATACGCAAAACAAAATATTTTATTGTAAGTACAGTGGGTACGTTACAATAAAAAGTGGGCGCCAGGAATTTTTTTTCCAAACCGAAATAGAAAATTCCAAAACTATTTGAAATGAGTGAAACGATTTTAAATGAAGAACACAAAAAAGTTTAATTTTAATTTTAGTTTTATTTCTTTGGGAAACCGTGGGATTGAAAATCCCTGGATTAAAACCCAAAATGTTTTCAATAAAAAAAAGAAATTAAATTACAAATAAAATAAAGAACAATGAAATTAATAAGCAAAGAAAGTAAAAGAAAATGGGGTTTCAACACTTTTCGATTTTCAATAACCGCGACACGACAATTATTCCGCACGATATCTATATGTATATATATATTTATATATATTATATAGATGTATATATATAGTAGAAATCTTTTTTTTGTTTCTTCTCCTCTATCTCCTTCAATTTTTAACTTCTATTTCTCCTGCTTATCCTGTCTTCCCACCTCGAATCCTTATTCCTTTTATTTTCACTTTCCTCGAAACTCGTATGCAAAAAAAAAAAAAAATATCCTTTCTCGATTTCTTTCTCTTCTCCTTTTCAAAAATTCTCGAAAAATCTCCTTTTCCAATCTATTCACTTGGTAAGCTCTCAACAGAGTGCCTTCCAAACTATTTCCCATCTATTGTTATCCTCCCTCGTCCATTCCAAGCACTCACACATTCATACAACAGACTCATTCGCTTTCGTGATTGTCGGTTACGGTCTCACGGCTTCCTGGAAGCTTAGCGCTCATCAGGAAAGCCACCGTTGTTGACTCTCTCCGAAACTTTACAATCACACACACAAACACGGTTTCAACAAGTTGTTGGATGTTGGTTTCCAAAACTTGCCGAAACATAATGGCCGAGTTCAGATCCCTACCAACTATTTTTGATTTTCGAGAAAAATGAAAATGATCAAAAAAAAAATCGAGAAAAGATCCTCACTAGGCATTATCCTATTACTCTACTCTAACGCGCGGATTTGAAATGGGAAAATATTAAGACTATTTCGAAGAGATGGAGGGAAGCATTTCTCTAACTGGTCGTTCTACAAACGTGATTCTTTTAAAAATTGAAATTACTACGCGATATTAAAAACCCATTTTGTACATAAATTATTTAAATTAATTAACGTTAAATTTGTCTTTTAAAGAAAAGAAAGTTAAACTACGTTAATATTAAAAATTTAAATACAAAAAAAAATAGATTGGTAGATGAGTTGTTGTTGGAGTTGTTTGGGTAAGTAAGGGTCCGCCTGACCTCTTACTTCTTCGGCTCATCCGCCGGCATTTTCGACCTCGTCGAAAGGACTCGTTCTCGAACTCGTACACCTATATTTGGTTGCTTTTGCAAAATAAAAGCTAGGTACACCTATGGTTGATGAGACCATGGTTGCCCTCAACTTCGCCGATATTTTGCAGCCACAACTAGGGAAAAAGGGAAAACGGCCAAAGGCTGGTTTTTGTTGCGGTAAAATTTACCGTAACAAATCCCACCCTTACCTCCCAAGAAATGTGTTTACTTTTCAAAAAAAGCAAACCATTTCTTAAGGCTCAGCCAGGGGTAAACAACCAACAACAAAGGGTTATCATCATTATCAATTAAAAAAACAAAAAAGAAAGAAAAAAAAAACATTAATATGGCACAAAAAAAAAAATAAAAAAAAATACATTTAACAACCAAGAAAACATTTACAATAAACTAGGGACTTGATTCAACAAACAATATATGGCTTTAAATCTTTCACGTGCCACGTCCCTCGTTCTTTACCGCGATCATCTACAAGGAGGTATGTCCAAGGTGACATCCTTTTGCTGACCTTGAAAGGTCCTACAAATTTGGTCGCCAACTTCGCCGCGAAATAATTTGCTGCATCGGACAGCGCGATATTCCTACGCCAAACGAGATCACCCGTGTGATATTGCGAGTCTCTCCTACGTAAATTATAAGTCTTGGCAGCCTTCTTTCCCGCTGCCTCCAACTTCCTAGCTATATCCTCTCTCAGTTTCCGAAACTGCCTATCGATTTCCCCTCTATCTTGGTCCCTATCATTATCCCTAATTCCTACATCATGGCCACTAGTTACCATGTTCATGCCGAAATTTGCGAAGTATGGCGACACACCTAAAACCTCATGTTGCGAAGTTCGGATTGCACAAGCCACTTTGGCTAGTTGCGAATCCCAACTCCGCTGGTTTTCCGAAACATACGCCCGGAGCGTAGTTTTAATTATTTGATTTATCCGTTCCGCAGGATTCGCCTGCGGATGATAATTCGCCGTGTACCGAAGTTGTGACCCGTACGCTTCGCTTAGCGTTTTCAGTTCCTTGCTACGGAACTGGGGACCGTTGTCACAGACGATCCACTTTGGAATCCCGAACAGAAGAAAAACGTTTTCTTCCAACTCCCGACATACCGCTTTCGCCGTTGCGGACCGTAACGCGAACAACAAGGGGAATTTGGTGAAATAATCGACGACCGTTAAAATATATATGAAACCCCGCGATGATTTTGGTAATGGACCCACCAAGTCCACGCAAATCATTTCCCACGGTTGGGAATTCCCTACCCTTTCGGTCATAAGACCAGCTGGTTTCTCGTTCACTGGTTTCACGCTTTGGCAAATTTTACAACTCCTAACATATTTCGTAATATCTCCTCTCATTTTGGGCCAGTAATATTTCTCTGCTATCCTAGCAAAAGTCTTCTTGACGCTTATGTGTCCTGAAAGTGGAGCATCATGGCACTCGTTAAGAACCCTCGTCCTATCACCTTTTCCTAACACTAATTTCCACTCCTCGCTATTATTATGAACGACAATATGGTTCAACCTAACATGTTTATAGAGCCGCCCATTCTCGACTCGCCAAGATGGGTATTCTAACGGGCTCTTTTCTACCTGTGATTTCATTTTAATCACCCAAGGGTCCGAATCCGCCTCAGAGACACCAGCTACTTCTGGCACTCCTCGCGACAACATATCAGGAACGACATGTTCTTTGCCCTTTCGATGGATGATTTTGAAATCAAATTGTTGAAGCCGAATGGCCCAACGAGCTAATCTACCCTGCGGATCCTTAAGGTTGCCGAGCCAGACCAAAGAGTGATGATCAGTTACGACTGTAAATCGAACACCTTCGAGATACGGCCGCAACTTTTCAATCGCCCAAAGGACCGCTAAACATTCCTTTTCGGTCGTAGAGTAGTTCCTCTCAATCCTATTCAATGACCGACTTAAATAACAAATGGCTTTCTCGCCATCCTCAAACTCCTGAGATAATACGGCCCCGATACCATAGTCCGATGCGTCTGTTTGAACAACAAACGGCCTTGAAAAATCCGGACATGTTAGAATCGGTGCCGTAACCAAACATTCTTTGGCTTTCCTAAAACTCTCCTCACATTCTTTGGTCCACTCAAACTTCTTACCTTTCTTTAAGAGATCGGTAAGAGGCCTAACTAAAATCGCGAAATTTGGCACGAATCGTCGATACCAAGAAATAGTCCCTACAAAACTCCTAATTTCCTTCACGTTTTTCGGTGGAGGAATCCTAATCATGCTTTCCACTTTTTCCGGGTCAACATGAAGCCCGTTCCTATCAACTACATAACCTAGAAATTTTAAAGAAGGCCTACAGAAATTACATTTTTCCCTACCTACTTTCAAACCTGCCTCTCCTAACCTTTTGAAAACTTCTTTTAAAATTTCTAAGTGCCTATCAAAAGAATCGGTGACGATGATAATGTCATCCAAGTACACAAAGACAAACGGTTCTAAGTCGGGACCTAAAACGTCGTCAATAAACCTTTGCCAGGTCGCTGGTGAATTATGAAGCCCAAACGGCATTCTACAGAATTGGAAAAGTCCTCGACCTGGCACAGTAAAGGCTGTGTACTTGCGCGATTCTTCTTCCATTGGAATCTGCCAGTAAGCAGATTTAATATCTAAAGAAGACAAGTACTTCGCGTTTCGAAGCTTGTCTAAAATCGCAGAAATAAAGGGGAGTGGATAAGCATCCCTATCAGTAACCTCATTCAATTTCCTATAGTCAACACAGAACCGATAACTACCGTCTTTCTTCTTAACGAGAAGAATCGGTGATGCCCAGGGACTCTTCGACTTCTCGATCACTCCAGCTTCTAACATCTCCTGAAGCTCCTGATCGATATGTTTCTGAATCGCGGGCGAAACAGGGTAATATCGTTGTTTTATCGGCTCTGCGGACGTCCTAATCTTGTGCTCAACTAAATTTGTGCACCCTAAACCTTCGGTCATTGATTTAAAAAGTTCCTCTAAAACTAATTCTAATATCCTATTCTCAAAATCGTTCAAATCCGATTTTTCCCTAATCGCTACCATGTCTGTCATCGAGGCCAACCTTTCTTGGCTCGAAAAATTCCACACCCCTGATCTCAAATCCGGGACTATGCCCGATAGTACCCAAAAATCGGCACCCAATATCAATTGGTGTGGAAGATTCGGTATGACCAGACATTCTATCAAAAAGGATTTGTTCTCCACCTCCACTGGTAGAGAAACAGACCCAGCTACACCTACACCTGCTCCATCTGCTAACGCTACTGACCCAACACTACTCTTTCCTAATTTTATACCTAACTCCTTTAAAATTTTAAATCCCTCACCTCCTACAATAGTCCGGGACGCTCCGGAATCAAGAAGCCCTAAAAACCTAACTTCATAAATGCTAACTCCTAAATATGGTCTAGTGTCCCTACCATTTGCCGCTAACGTGAAACTCAAGTGAACTCCTACACGCTGATCGTCAGCAGACGACCTTCCTAATGCCGACGGACTCCTTGTCCTGCTGACACAAGGGCCCGTTCCCCGTTTCCCGAACACCGCCTACAGTCCCTACGATAAACACCTAAAGCCCCACAACCAAAACAACGTTTTTGAACTGAACAGTTCTGGGCTAAATGCCCGTCCCTGTTACAGTTGTAACACCTAACGACCTGCCTAAATGGATTTTCTGGAATTGGAGCAACAGCCGCTACTCGGTGTTGTCCAGACGAACTAGGTTGGTAACCACACTCGGGTTCCAACAAATTTTTGCTCCTAGAAGGGGGGGTAAAACTATCGACATTTACCTTAAGGGTATCTAACTCCCTACCTAAGATGGCAAGTTCCTTAACCGTCTTTGGTTTGGAACTAGCTATCTGTACCTGATAAAAAGGATCTACATTTTTCGTCAAAATGGACAACATTCTTCCCTCTGACAAAGGTTCCGATAATCTTCGGAACAATGTCCTCATCGTTGTCAGGTACGCGCCGAAAGTTTCATCCTTTCCCTGCGAACGCCGATTAATCTCCTCCAACAAGAGATCATCGTAATTCGCAGGAAGGAACTCCGCTCTGAGTTCCTTGACGAGTTCCTGCCAATCCTCCAAATCTTCCCTAACCGTCCTAAACCACATAAGCGCCCTACCAGTCAAAAGCTCCGAAGCGGATTTGAAAAGGTGGGTTTCGGGAACATCGTTAGCCAGACGAAGTTCCTCCACTCTTTCCAGGAATGAATTCACTGATGCTCCGCTTGAGTCACCAGTAAACTTCACCCCCCACTTGCCTATGTTGTCGAAGTGTTTTTGCTGAACGACCATTTGTCCAGAAAAACCACCATCGACCCTATCAACCCTACGTTCCGACGGAACCCTAACTGAAAAGTTGCCTACTGCAGGACTACTGACACCACCCCTTGGTTCAGCCAACGTCTCTGTAATAGGCCCTACCGCAGACCGTGAACTAATACCTAGGGTCTGACCAACTTGTGACTGAAGTTGGGTTTGCATTTTAATCGGAGTCTTTTCTTTACTCCACTCCTCTTCCCTATCACTATTCTCACTATCTCCAGTGAGATCTCCTAGCAAACATAAAACCTTGTTCCGAAGTGAACTGACTTCATCTTCTTCCTCTTCGGCCTCACAAGGTGTCCTAGCTAACCTGCCTATACACCACTCAATCTTTGTCACTATCTTAACGTACTCCGAAGACTTTGGATTCTTCGGAGGTACTTTAAGAAGGACCCTAATCTCCTCAATTTTAGTCCCTACTGCCTCTACATCCTCTTCATAAGTGAAGGGATAAACTGAACTAACCTCCATCGAGTTCCTCTTACAGAGCAGCCTCGATGACCTCAATGCCTTTCGCATCTCCTCAACAGTCCCTACTTTTAAACCCCTGACCTTCATCTCATAGGCCAGTTCGTCCTGCGCTAACCTACCAATATTCATTTTTAACTAAGAAAAAAAAAACAAACAAAAAGAAATAAAAATTTTAAATTTAAAAAAAGTTATTTATTTAAAAAAACTATGTGGTTACCCTACAACTCAAAATCCTGCAAATTATTTTATTTTTATTAATTAATTTTTTTAAAAAAATAAATATTCAAAAAAAAACAACACAAAAAAAAATTCCTATTAAATTCAATTAAAAAAAATTTAAAAAAAAATCTGGAACACCCTAATTTCCTACTAGAACTAATTATGCTCAAACACTTTAAAAATTGCAAGATTAACTTGCTCTCAAAAAAAACAACACTCCAAATAAAACTATCACTCAAAAAAAACTGTCAAGCGATAAAAACTCTCAAGTGATTGCAATAACACGAGAGAATTTATACCACTGCACCAAAAAAAAAAAAGAGAGAGAAAAAAAAACTAAACAAAATGTCCCCCAAAAAAAATTTTAACCAAAAAAAAACACCAAACAAAAGAAATGAAATGAATAAATGAAATAAAATAAAATAAAAAAGAACACCACACAAAAATAAAATTTAAAAAAAAAACGAGTTTACACAACACGGCAAAAAACAATACTTGCTATTTTCCTGTAAGCTCCAATGCACAAACCGGCAAAAACAAACAAAATTTTTTTTGTTCTCTCGATCTCAGCTGTCTGGATTTTCTGTCACCACTTAATCTTCCGCACTATGCACTATTCCTCTTGCACTTATTAAATACCTATATAAAAAAAAACAGAGGAATTAAAAGTTCTTTTACGAAAAAGAAAAAATAATAATAAAAAAACATCAACAACTATCGCGAGGGAAGGGTAAATTTAATTTTTATTATTTGTTATTGAAATAAAATTCAATTAACAAAACAAAAAAAAAACAAGAAGTGGCTGCGTACCGACGACGACGACGCAAGCCACGAAAAACGACACGAACGACTGGTACTCAACCGAGTACGAATGCGACACAAAGAAGAGACGAAAAAGTGCAACTACAGCTCGTTGAAGCTGTAACCGCGGCAGCTCAGCTGGGATGGGTTCCTGTGGAAGAATTTTATTATCAAACTTGGTCGATTTATTAAATCGATCAAATTGATACGCAAAACATAATATTTTATTGTAAGTACAGTGGGTACGTTACAATAAAAAGTGGGCGCCAGGAATTTTTTTTCCAAACCGAAATAGAAAATTCCAAAACTATTTGAAATGAGTGAAACGATTTTAAATGAAGAACACAAAAAAGTTTAATTTTAATTTTAGTTTTATTTCTTTGGGAAACCGTGGGATTGAAAATCCCTGGATTAAAACCCAAAATGTTTTCAATAAAAAAAAGAAATTAAATTACAAATAAAATAAAGAACAATGAAATTAATAAGCAAAGAAAGTAAAAGAAAATGGGGTTTCAACACTTTTCGATTTTCAATAACCGCGACACGACAATTATTCCGCACGATATCTATATGTATATATATATTTATATATATTATATAGATGTATATATATAGTAGAAATCTTTTTTTTGTTTCTTCTCCTCTATCTCCTTCAATTTTTAACTTCTATTTCTCCTGCTTATCCTGTCTTCCCACCTCGAATCCTTATTCCTTTTATTTTCACTTTCCTCGAAACTCGTATCCAAAACAAAATATCCTTTCTCGATTTCTTTCTCTTCTCCTTTTCAAAAATTCTCGAAAAATCTCCTTTTCCAATCTATTTGCTTGGTAAGCTCTCAACAGAGTGCCTTCCAAACTATTTCCCATCTATTGTTATCCTCCCTCGTCCATTCCAAGCACTCACACATTCATACAACAGACTCATTCGCTTTCGTGATTGTCGGTTACGGTCTCACGGCTTCCTGGAAGCTTAGCGCTCATCAGGAAAGCCACCGTTGTTGACTCTCTCCGAAACTTTACAATCACACACACAAACACGGTTTCAACAAGTTGTTGGATGTTGGTTTCCAAAACTTGCCGAAACATAATGGCCGAGTTCAGATCCCTCCCAACTATTTTTGATTTTCGAGAAAAATGAAAATGATCAAAAAAAAAATCGAGAAAAGATCCTCACTAGGCATTATCCTATTACTCTACTCTAACGCGCGGATTCGAAATGGGAAAATATTAAGACTATTTCGAAGAGATGGAGGGAAGCATTTCTCTAACTGGTCGTTCTACAAACGTGATTCTTTTAAAAATTGAAATTACTACGCGATATTAAAAACCCATTTTGTACATAAATTATTTAAATTAATTAACGTTAAATTTGTCTTTTAAAGAAAAGAAAGTTAAACTACGTTAATATTAAAAATTTAAATATAAAAAAAAAATAGATTGGTAGATGAGTTGTTGTTGGAGTTGTTTGGGTAAGTAAGGGTCCGCCTGACCTCTTACTTCTTCGGCTCATCCGCCGGCATTTTCGACCTCGTCGAAAGGACTCGTTCTCGAACTTGTACACCTATATTTGGTTGCTTTTGCAAAATAAAAGCTAGGTACACCTATGGTTGATGAGACCATGGTTGCCCTCAACTTCGCCGATATTTTGCAGCCACAACTAGGGAAAAAGGGAAAACGGCCAAAGGCTGGTTTTTGTTGCGGTAAAATTTACCGTAACAACCTTAAAAACAGGACCTGTCGACATACGCCTAGAGATGAGAACATCAAAAAATATACCAGCAAACACATCAGCTTACTGTCTTATGCTCCATGATCGTATCATTGAATATAATCCACTTGATCAAGTAGTCAACAAAATTGTTTGAATTCAGAAATGAAAAATGTAAACATGTTTAAATAAAATAAATAAATTTAAACACTGTTTTGTTTGTTTTTCTTTAAACGTTAATTCGGGTTCTCATTGGGGCTGCTTCCGTTGCGCTAGTTGTTTTGATATTTTTTGTTATTGATTTATCGAGCTTCGAAAATTTTTATGAAATAAAAACAACATACATTTTTTCGATTAGTTAATTTTCAGCACAAGTTTTTAATACATATTTACACTTTATTATAATTTTTACAATGTTTGACATAATTAGTTTGTTTGTTTTTATATATATTTTTAAGCAGGCTTGTATCGTTGTCTTTTAAATCCATATGGTAGCGAACTATGGTCTTCAAGAAAACGACGTTTTTCAGATTTAAAGCTGTAGGTTTTTATTTCTGGAATGGTTATCACCTGATGGTCTTTCGTTCGCCGAATGTTTTCTGATTTTATTAAAATTTTTTCACTGCCTGAAGAAGATGAATTAAGTACAGATTCTTTAATTGAGTCAAAATTAATTTGTTGAGATGCTGCATAATTAAGAAAAATCCCTTTCACTTTGCAGACAACGTATTCCATATTGTCTTTTGCACTAAACACTTTATACGAATAATTCTTAGGTCCTCCACTAACGAATTCTGTGATATAGCTTCCAACTCCATAAGTTTCCAATTCGTCTGTCATATCACCGATGAATTGTCCAGTAGGAGGTTCGAATTCTCCTTCACGACTTATGTAAATAACCGAATCAGTATCGTAATACAAAACTCTTTCTCCTAAGCTCTCAAGGTAGTTATAAAGTTTAAGCCGAGCTAAAGTTGTTGTGTAAGCAGCAACACAGACATTTACTGTGGATAAAGAGTCGATAGCTTCTTCTTCCATCTCGAAGTTAACGAGAACGTTTTCTTCATTTACAGGAAGAATGTGAAGCACTTCAATAGATGGATGCGTTAGCAAATGAAAGAAAGTTGAAGGGTTGTTCACAACGATAGTTCGAAGTTGATTTTCGCGTTGTCCAAACTTTCCCCAAAACGAATTTAGTATCAGTTTTGCAAGTGATCTCTTTCCTCTTTCCTGGATTATTACATATCTCTGAAAATTCTAGCTGAATATTTTCTTTTTGAAGAAAATCAGAAACATATTTTTCCTTTTTTTGCTGAGACGAACACTCACTTGGCCAGCCAGATGCTTCTTGTTTTATTTTTAGAAACTTATTCATCATTGATGTGAACAGCCCATCATCTAAATTTTTATCCGGGTTATACTGGACTACATTATATTCCCATATTTCAAATATATTGAGTATGATGTATCCTTTTTCCACTGCTTTATTAACCTCGTCAATTACCCAAGTCCCTACTGGGACTCTTTGCTCATCAGTATGAGAACACAATGGTTCTACATTTCTCTCATCACTACAGCTTCGACATAGTGAAAACATGAGCTTAGAATTTTGCTTGATCGGTAAAATTGGATGAAGCAGGTTTTCTGGAGGTAAAATTTTACATTTTACGAGCCCATTCATTCCTTCCAAATTCGACGTAGTTGAGCAGGCTGCATCACCAGTGATGTGGATCTTAGGATGTCCAGTGGGGAATTTTCCATTCTTACACACCCACGGGTAAAGAGAGCATATATCAATGTACTTTATCTTTTCCCCTTTTTTGCATTTATAGAAATCGACGACATTTCCGGTTCGACCGCCATAAAAAGCATCGCGAGGATTTAGAGGGGAACTTTGAATAAGTTGGTGGGAGTTTAAGAAATCTCTGTCTTCTTTTTTAAACGACTTGAGATTCTTCCGAAACACACGAGACCACATTTCAATTACCTCGTAACCGAAATCCCTCAGTCTTTCTGTCCTCGCTTTTGTTGTCTCATACCTTCGGTTCAACGTGTCATTCTCGTTTTCGTGCAGTGGATCATCCCGTCTATGCTTCAAGCAGAGAGGGTGGCCATGGTAATAGCATCCGTGGTACTCAAAAATTTGGTTGGTTTCTTGACAAAAACCATCAACTTTTACCCCGTTGATTAAAACCTCTTTTCCTTTATACGAATGTCTGATGTTTATTTTTCTTTTTCTTTCTTCCAAAATCATCCACTTGATGGCTTCTGGTGATTGGTTGTCAACACATCTGTAGCCGTTTTTCGGTATTAGCCCGATAGTGTCTGGCTTTAGAAAGTTCCGTCTATATAACAAAGTGCATGCTGAAGCAATCGTTACCGATTCTATAAATGGCTCAACGTTACATTGACTCAAAAATAGTTTTCGGAACTCTAAGCATGCTCCTGTCAAAATTTTGACATCACTTTTGCAATATTCTGCCAGTTCGTTCTCCATATCGTGTTTATGTTCCGAATACCATTTTAAAAAAATTGCACGTTCCTCCGTTGGCATAGTATCTGGACTATAATATTTCATTGGTGGCAATGTTCCAACCCAGCAAACATTTTTATTCAGAAATGAATCATAATTAAATCAAAAAAGTGAAGAAATCGACCGAAAAAGAATTCAGAAATGAATCATTTCGAATCCTTTTACCTTGGCTCTTAGACACCGATTTGAATCATTTTAGTGAATCAATTATGATCCGAAAATTCTTCATTTAAATGAACGTATATGAAGTTCTATATATTCATTTAAATGACTACTTCATGAAACTTTTTTGAATCATAAAAATGATTCCAATATGATTAGTTAAAGTAAAGATATATGTTCAGAATTCCTTCATTTAAATGAATTACATTGGAATCATGTATGTACTCGTCTCGTTCATAATATAAAAATGTAATAGTTTATCATGAAAATCAACGATTTCAAGATTACCCTGTCCCAAGGAGACACACAATCGTTTAAAGTGTATCACTTTTAAGATTAGATTTTAGGAATTCATTCTGTTTTTTCGTTTTTCCTTAAAAAGAGTCAAGTAAAATATAAAAATATTCATCATCATCGGCTCGACAACCGGGGTCCGGTCCTGGCCTCCTTCAACAAGTCTCTCCACCTATCCCGGTCTTGAGCCAACGCCATCCAGTTGCGCACCCCAAGGCTTCGGGCGTCCTGGTCTACGCCATCTCTCCAGCGCAAGCATGGTCTACCACGCTGCCGTCTACCATAGAATGTACCACAAAGGACTTTCCGAGCAGGTTCCTCTTCACTCATGCGAGCTAGGTGCCCTGCCCACCGGAGTCTACCGAGCTTAATTTTTGTCACTATGTCTGCTTCAAGGTAGATTGCGTACAATTCATGATTGTACCGTCTCCGGAATCGCCCTTCCTCACATATGGGGCCAACAATTCTCCTTAAGACTTTTCTCTCGAACGCGGCTAAGAGGTCGGAGTGTCTTTTGCTAAGCACCCAAGTCTCGGATCCATACGTGAGTACTGGCAGGACCATGGTCCTGTACAGCAGCAGTTTTGAAGTTATGGTGAGATTTCTGGATTTGAAGAGCTTTGACAGACTATAGTAGGCTTTGTTGGGATTGAGCAGCCGCCCTCGTAATTCTTCTTCTATATTATTATCGGCTGCTACTATTGACCAAATTCGTGCTCCGCTACCTTGATTGTTTGACCAACTGTTCTTCTCGCATTCGACGCCACCATGTACTTTGTTTTACCTTCACTAATGTGCAGCCCCAGATTTTGTTCCGCCTGCTCGATCTGGATGAAGGAATCGTGTACAGCTTGTTTGGTTCTTCCGATGATGTCAATGTCGTCTGCGTAAGCCAGTATCTGGCTGGACCTGTTGACGATGGTCCCTCTTGTTGCCGTGCCAGAGTCACGGATTGCTTTCTCCAACGCCAGGTTGAAGAGGAGACAGGCCAAACCATCCCCTTGTCGGAGTCCATTAAAGATGTTGATTGGTCTGGATAGCAATCCGGCTATTTTTACTTGGCTTGTTACGTTGGTCATGGTCAACCTGCAGAGTCGTGTCAATTTATTTGGGATGCCGAATTCTCTCATGGCTTTGTAAGGTTCTACCCTGGCTATGCTATCATAGGCGGCCTTAAAGTCTATAAACAGATGGTATGTTGGGATGTTAAATTCTAGACATTTTTCCATCGCCTGCCTAAGGGTAAAGATCTGATCAGTTGTTGATTTGCCTGGAATGAAACCACACTGATAATGGCCGATTATGGTTTTAGCGTATGGGGCTATCCGTTCTTGTAGGATAGAGGAGAGTATCTTATAGGCGGTACTCAACAACGTGATACCTCTATAATTGCTGCACGTTGTGACATCTCCCTTCTTATGTATGTTATACCTTTTCGTCAGTCTTCTAGCATTTCTTCCTGCTCCCATACGTGCGCTATAATATCATGAATTGCTTGGCGTAAGGCTGGCCCGCCGTGATGGAATAGTTCGGCTGGTATGCCATCGGCTCCCGGGGCTTTGTTTTTCTTAAGCCGGGCTATAGCCTTCTCAACCTCTTCTATGCTTGGTGGCGGTAACATAGGGTAATCTTCTTGAAGTAGTGGAGCCTCTACTTCTGCAGTGAGCTGACCATTTAGCAATTCATTAAAGTACACTTCCCATCGCTCCAGTATGCTTTGGGGATCGGTGATCAGATTTCCCTCCCCGTTCTTGCAGTAAGTGCAGCGTGGTGTGTACTGCGTCATGTTTCGGACGGATTGGTAGAACTTCCGCGCCTGGTGCGGACCTCGCTCTCGGCTTCTTTCTAAATCACAGATGATGTTCTTCTCCCAGGCTGATTTTTTTTTGTCTGTGAAGCCGTTTTTCTATTCTTCTGAGCTCTTTATATTCATCTTCGCGTGCCCGCGTTCTATGAGATTGTTGCATTGCTCGGTACGCAACATTCTTACGTTCAGTCGCTAGCTTGCATTCATCATCAAACCAGTCGTTCCGACTTCTACGACTGCTGCCTAAGATGGAATTGGCAGTACTAATGACAGTGTTTTTAAGGCGTGTCCACTTCTCATCTACGCCCAGCATACTGGCTCCAGGACTTACTCTCCCTGGATCAAGTGGTTCTAGGGCGAGTCCTAACGCATGTCCAAAGGTGTTACTGGTATTTTCATTGCGTAGTGCAGCCGTGTTGATTCGAACCTGATCGGCGGATGCAATACGTCTTCGCAAGGCAATCCGCCCTCGGAAAACCATACCAACAAGATAGTGATCCGAGTCGATATTGGCACCTCGGTACGTTCGTACCGTCATCAAGTTCGAGTAGTGGCGACGGTCTATCAACACGTGGTCAATTTGGTTACGAGTGGCTCCATCAGGTGATACCCAGGTGGCTTTGTAGATATCTTTACGCGGGTACCTGGTACTCGCAACGACCATGTTTTTCGATGCTGCCAATTCTAGGACTCGAAGTCCATTGTCATTAGTGTTCTCATGCAAACTATGGGTGCCTACGTAATGCCTGAATACCGGCTCCCGACCTATTTTAGCGTTCAAATCCCCAAGGATAATTTTAACATCATACCTTGGACAGGCATGGAGGGCCCTCTCGACTTGTTCATAGTAAGTCTCTTTATCTTCGTCTGAGGACTCCTCCGTAGGTCCGTGAACGTTAATGAGTCTGATGTTCTTGAATTTGCCTCGCACGCGAAGGGTGCATAGCCTTTCGCTTATAGCGTTAAAGCCGATGACGGTAGACTTAATTTTTTCGCTGACCAGGAAGCCTACCCCGAGCACATGGTGTTTTGTATGACAGCTGTAATATAAGTCATATTCTTTCTTTTGCAAAACACCATTCCCTGTCCATATTATTTCTTGCAGTGCTGTTATGTCAGCTTTATATTTTGACAGGGTATCGGCTAGCTGCTGAGCAGCTCGAGCTCTATAGAGCGATCGTAGGTTCCATTAGAAAATTCGTAAATCGTTGTTCCGTTTTCGTTGCAAGGGTTGTCGTCGTGAGATCAGTCCGTTTCCGAGGCTTGTTGACGGTCTCGTAATTCTTTTAGTTGTACGGAACAGGGAATTAACCTGTTGCCAACCTGTGGAATAAAAATATTACATTTTTATAATGTAAATACATAGATATTTTATAAATTTAACCTTATTGTTGAAGCAGCTGCCGTTGCTTATGCGTCTGCCATTGGAAGCATGAACAAAAACTGATAATGCACAAAGCACAAGTGCCACAAGTTAAGTCAAACTAAAAAAAATCTCCATAATGAAAGATCCACCACAAGATCGTTTTTAGCATTTCCTTGTGCACACTCATATTTATGAAGAAAAATGAATGAAAACTGAATGTTATTTTCTTCTTTTTTCTTGATACATAAAGAGCATACAAATCTCTGCATCACCCCCGTAAAAAATTTTTGGATCTTTGTTTTCATTCATAATTCATTCACAAAACTGAAAGTTTTATGAATATTATTCTTCATTTTTGGTGAACGAAATCCGAACCTTCACAAAAATGTTTGCTGGGAATGTATCTCTCATTTTCTTTCTTATTGAAGAGATACGGAAAGTAAACTTTCTTTAAAGCAGAAGGTAAATCGAATGCTTTTGGAAGTTTCGATAAAGCCATAGGAAAATAGTTTATGGAGTCAATAAAATTTTATGTTTCCTATTTCCATTAATATTATTTTTGTACCACGCATTATTAATTCGGGGGATAGGTGCGTTTTTTTCTAAAATATAGTTTTAAACGAATTGATGATCGGATGATTGACCGTTGTGAGCAACTACAATCACCTTTTTAAATTTTTTCCGAATTTCAAGTATATGTTGAATAAATTTAGGTACAATTTCTTCTCCTTTTATAACGTTCATTGACAATCCACTATATTGACAGAAATGCAAGTCAGGAAGTTCTATACAGTGACTACATTTGTTTTGAAACACGCACAAATTTGGTTCATGTTTTTTAATCAAAGCTTTTGATATTGCTGCATCATCATTCCAGATTTTCTCTCCAATTACCTTTTCTTGCCGACTTTCAAGATCATAAAATATATATAGGTAATTTTCCAAATTAGGCGTTCTCTTATCAGGCAGAATAAAACACATATGGTCTTTAGGTAGGTACATGTTTTTTACAGTTCTTACAAAAGAACTCTCCACAAACGTGTCCTCGACTCCCTCCGTAGGATTTTAAGCAAGCGAAACATCTTTTAATTTGCTCACATATAGATTGTTGTTGTACTGATGATGATGATGATGATGATGATGATGATGATGATGATGATGATGAAGGGGCGCTCATTTTGTGGTTGTCATAACATTCTGTTCCTTTAAAATTTCGGTTGCAGTCGGGGCATAAAATTTTATTCTGGGTTTCCTTACATATTGGAGAACTCTGACATTGCGAACAAAAAGCAGGACATCCATAATGTTTACTCTTTGTATTGTAGGGTACATGGCAAATTTCACAGTAGAAAGAACAGCAAAATGCGGCAGTTAAAGATTTTATGACATTAAAATGATTATTATAATATTATAATAAATATATTTTTTTATTGTTGCTGTCATTTGAAACTCTTTCGTAAATTAATTTACGGCCTTTTGTTCTGTGTTCGTAAACAGTAATTTTATAGTTTCTTAAATGAGTTTGAAATAATTTCAACTCATCAATTCCACAACCTCCTGGTGGTATTTGGATTCCAGTTTCACTCAGAAGTTTCAGCGCTCTCTCAGTTTGGATATTGCCTATATCTCTTCGTATACTATCAAAATTGTACTCCTTGTCCGTGTATGCCTTTGCTATAACCAGAGCTCGAGGCAAGCATAATTTATTTGTGTTTTTTACACAAATAATTCCTCTACGATTGGCACATTCTTCGTTGAACGAATTGAACATGGAGGTAGGTTTTCTTCCTTCTCCAGCTGGCATTTGAACTGATGTTATGGATAACGTAAAATCATCAGTGCTTAGGCCATCAGAATTTTGGAAATCATCTCCCAAACATCATCCATGCTGAGCTCTGAACAGGTTTTGTAATTGATCCATCCACTACCTCGCTCATGAGCAAAACTTTTTCCCGAAAACGTTATTCCCACCTTGTCGGATTCCTTCAGACCTTCTACAGCAAATCGTACCATATCTTCAATCCCCTTTCTTATCCATGAAGTTGGTTCTTCATGCCTTGGAATAGGGTTGATTTTAAAATCTATTTTCCTGCCATTTAACCGTTTAATTTTGGTGTTAATATCTGTCAAAACTTGAATTCGCTGAAATTACAAATAAAAACACAGGAAAAAATTAATTTTTTTTTAATTTTTATTTTACTTAAAAAAGTGTTTTTGCGAATTAAGTAATTCGTTTTGTGTATTTAAAAAGAGTGTAGGCAAAATATGTTCTACCTCTTTAATTATAATTTCATTTTTTTGTTTCCTCCCTCTTCGGAGCTTCTGTTGGTGTTGTTGCTGTTCTTGTTCATGTTGCTGCTGTTGATGTTGTTCTTGTATTCCTTGTAGATGTTGTTGTTCCTGATGTTTGTGTTGCTCCTGCTGTTGGTGTTGCTGTTGTTGTTGATGCAGCTGGTGTTGATAAGTTTGTTGCACCTGTGCTGTTTCCTCTGTCTCGTGGAAATCGATCACGAAGGAGCGATCGAAAGGCTCCATGACTTCCAGACAGAGCGTGTGTAGCTCCGCGATGTCCTCCTCTTCCATTTGGGTATTACACCTTTTTGGTAGGAATACCTAAAAATAAAAGTTTATTATAATTTTTTAAAGAAAATAGTAAGAAAAATTTAAACATACCACATATTCGTCAAGCTCCACTAAAATTTGTTGGCCAAACTTGGTTACTATCCTTTTGGCAGAAGTAATGGGAAACTTCCTCTTCTGAACCAATTTAGATAGAGAGAGAAGTGGTTTCCTGGTTGAACTTGTCGGCTCCTCCTTGCGCACACTCACTGCTGATTTAATTTTTTTTTAAAAGTTTGACTTATTGAATGTGCGTTTTCACTGAAGAACTAAAACTGAATCAAAAACTCAGGCAACTATTGCTTTTATAGTATGGACTGACGAATATTTTGGTCATTTCCCCTGATATGAAATTTGAAAAAATCGAAGAATTACCACTCCTGACACTCAGTGCATTTATTTGACCTGCCTTTCCCCCTCAAACAAATATAGCATTCCCCTACCAATTTAGTATTCAGAATCCTCTGCCGATTTATCCGTAGATATCAATATTTGATTATTTTGTTCATCAATACAATACCTATCAAATAGGAGGCAACGAAGGTGTACGACGTCGATCCTTTGCAATCATAAATTAGTTCGAAAATTAGGTTTTGTGACTCACATCGTCAACAATAAAATTTACTAGAGACCACTTTCAATCGTCATCATAATTTCATCATCATCATCATCGGCTCGACAACCGGGGTCCGGTCCTGGCCTCCTTCAACAAGTCTCTCCACCTATCCCGGTCTTGAGCCGACGCCATCCAGTTGCGCACCCCAAGGCTTCGGGCGTCCTGGTCTACGCCATCTCTCCAGCGCAAGCATGGTCTACCACGCTGCCGTCTACCATAGAATGTACCACAAAGGACTTTCCGAGCAGGTTCCTCTTCACTCATGCGAGCTAGGTGCCCTGCCCACCGGAGTCTACCGAGCTTAATTTTTGTCACTATGTCTGCTTCAAGGTAGATTGCGTACAATTCATGATTGTACCGTCTCCGGAATCGCCCTTCCTCACATATGGGGCCAACAATTCTCCTTAAGACTTTTCTCTCGAACTCGGCTAAGAGGTCGGAGTGTCTTTTGCTAAGCACCCAAGTCTCGGATCCATACGTGAGTACTGGCAGGACCATGGTCCTGTACAGCAGCAGTTTTGAAGTTATGGTGAGATTTCTGGATTTGAAGAGCTTTGACAGACTATAGTAGGCTATGACCTTTTTTTAAATTTCAAATCCGTTTAACGGACGCTCTGTTTGACTCAAGTGCACTCATTTGACCTGCCTTTCCCTCTCAAACAAATATAGCATTCCCCTACCAATTTAGTATTCAGAATCCTCTGTTGATTTATCCGTAGATATCAATATTTGATTATTTTGTTCATCAATACAATACCTATCAAATAGGAGGCAACGAAGTTGTACGACGTCGACCCTTTGCAGTCATAAATTAGTTCGCAAATTAGGTTTTATGACTCGCATCGTCAACAATAAAATTTACTAGAAACCACTTTCAATCGTCATCATAATTTGCCCTTTTTTACAAACAATCAAACATTTATTTACCTGTATCTTGACCCTTTCCGCTTTTCTTTTACATCAACCGTGTATCGCATCGATCCTTTACAAACAACCATAAACAACATCGTACATTGGGTTTTGTGACTTGCTAATAAAATCATTTATTTATACAAGACACGATCCCATCTCTTACATTGACCTTTTTTCAAATTTCAAATATTCAAATTCTCAACTGTGTAACGGTCGCTCCACTAGTGCACCTATTCCTACTTTCTAGAATAAAATGGTTGTTTTCACTTTTTTCACAAAAAAGGCAATATTGGAGAAATTCCGAGTTGATACTAGATCGATATCGAGAAGAGACTTAGACAAACGAGATGAGGCCGACATTTTTCAATTTCGACAGGGCCGGAAGCCCTATACCCGCGATAAAACCTAATTTTTGGTTTTCTATTTGCTCATAACTTGTCAAACCGGATTATGATACAATCTTCTATGAAAGAATCTTAATCTTAAAAATATAAGAATAAGACAAGATCCAATTTCTTGAGGTCCCCTTGACGCTGCAGACTCATCTCAAACATTTATGTGAACTTTTTCACTGCCCATATTATGTGAGTATACCAAAGCAAAAGGTCACAATCTATACCGAATCATACAGTTTCTAAGAGAAGTATGAAGGTTACGCCAATATTGCACTCAATTTATGACCAAATTAATGTTAAAATGCAATAACACCTTTTAAAATGCCATCTAGTTTTGAATGTAGACAGCTGCATACAAATATTTTTGTATTAAAATAGATATACTGAGGTACCCATTTTCATGAAAAACTCTTTTTTGAAAAAAAGTAGGTTACGCCACTATTGCACATATGGCCTCATATACAGGGTGAGTCTCGAGCAGTGCGACAAAATGGTAGGGCGTGTAGGTTGCGTTAAGACAAGAAAAAAATCATATGGGAGGGGGGGTCTATTCCCCCCGTTTCGAAAAAATTGACTAAAATGGAAAACAAATTATTTAAAATCAACGGCTTTATTCACAATGCTGTGCGATACCTTTTTGAAAAGCCAACAACTTTTTCTTTCATTCTATTCTTAAATAAATCTATTCTAAGAAATGGTTTTTGAATTATTAATTATCAAAGTCAAAATTTTGAAAAAAAAAATGGAAAAAAAAATTTCAAATTTATTTTTTTCAAAATTTTACGTAATTGAGTGCTAATTTTAATTTTATGTTATTAAGTTTAAGTCAAAATCAGAAAACCGGATGCAAAAATTTTATGTCGTTCTCAAGAAATTAAAAAAAACCAAAACCACCTTCTTCTAAGAAAAACATTTATTTTTATTTTAACGAAGCAATTTATGAAGCATTAATCTTAGTTTTTTTACTTTTTTTGAATTGGAGTTTTATGAGAACGTAATAAAATTAAATAGTATTGGAATAACCCTGGATTAATTTTATTTTCATTGATAACTTTTGAAAACTGAACTGTCATGGCCCATGGGTTCTACCTCTTAGGGTGGACAATAAGGGCAATAAAACCACAATTTTTTTTAAATGAAAAAAAAAGAAAATTGCAATGCAAGATATATAAAAGGCATTGCAGTTTGCTTAGTAATTATTTCCAATTTGAATATTAACTCATTAACACGTAACGATGTCAAGCTGATACACCCGAGAAGAATTAACGGACATGCATTTCTGCTACGGTTTAGCTAATGGTCGAGGTCGAAAGACTGTACGCTGAAAGATATCGCAATAGACCTCCTCCCCATCATAGCACGTTTTCAAGAATCCACCGACGTCTACGAATTCATGGAGTGCTGCAGCATCGAAGAAGCTTATTGTCCACCCTAACAGGTAGAACCCTGTATAAACAGAAAATAACGTTGGTAAAATGAACCAATATCCTTGGTCCATTTTGTGTGAACCTTAGATCTTGGTCAATTTGACTATGCTTGCGTTTTCCATCTTTTTATCTAAACTTGACAGTGCTCGTGATCTCTTTTGTGTTTGAATAGCCACTTCGCATTTAAAAGTGATTGTAAATGTGTTGTTGTTAGTTTTATAATGTGTTAACAACGCATATTTGCTTTATATAAATGTTTGTTTAGTTAAAATAACTTTGCTGAAAAAATAACTTTGAATATTATAACTATATCTAGATTGTGATATACTTTATATCAAATAATTATTTTTTCATTCCGAATAAATTCTCCAATTTGTATAAACATAAAATAAAAGTCTCTATCTTATTTTATTATCAAAACCTTGCTTTGCTACAGGTTATGGGCCCAGGACATAACTGAAATAAGTTGCATCGATATATATATATAATTGCATTTATCTTACAGAAAGAATTATTTCACGATGAGTTCGCTGTATCAAATTGATAAGCTAGATGGAGAAAATTATGCATCATGGACGATACAAATGAGAAGTATATTAAAACATTCTGATATGTGGTGCTATGTCGATGGTTCAAAAGAATTGAAGAGTGATGCGAATGCAGCAGAAAAATTAGCTTGGGAAACTGCTGACGGAAAAGCTCTTGCAACAATCATCCTTAGTATTAGAACAACAGAACTTTTGAATGTGAAGAATTGTGAAACATCATTGAGGAAGAACAACGAAGAGTAAATAAGGACCTCACTACCAGCTCAGGCAACCAAATTTTCGCAGCTAAATCAAACAAAAAGACTTATACTAATAAAAATAGCAATAACTCAAAGACGAAGACAAGAGGCAAATGTTTTACATGTGGCAAGAGGGGACATTTCGCTTCAGATTGTCATGTTCCTAAAACCAATCAAGCTCATTCATTTGGTATATTCTGTGCTGACAAGAAGATCATAAGTCGTAATGAGTGGTGCTTAGATAGTGGTGCCACATCTCATATGTGTTGCGAATTAGATTATTTCGTAGAGTTGCATAAAGAGAAAGGAGAAATAGTTCAATTAGCAGATGATAATTTTGTTGTCTCTAGTGGAATAGGATCCGCAAGATTGAGAATAGGCTCAGAACTAATTTTACTTAATAACGTATTATTTGTTCCTGAACTTCGAGGTAATTTCCTATCTGTTAGCAAGATAACTCAACACAAGTACACTGTCAATTTTGTTAAAAATATGGCTATTGTGAGAAATCCTCAGAACAAATTTATTTTTAAAGCATATCAAAGAAATGATTTATATATTGTGGAATGCCAACCACAAACGCTTCTATTGGGTTCTAAATCCAATTCTGTTGATTTGAACATTTGGCACAGGCGTTATGGTCACCTGAATATGAAAAGTTTACAACAACTTCATCAAGAAAGTATGGTTGTGGGGCTAGATTTGAATTTTTCAAATGAAATTCCAGATTGTGAAGTATGTGCAAAGGGAAAGATAACAGTTCAGCCATTTCCGAAACAATCCATTTCAAAATGCACAGATATACTTGAGTTAGTGCACACGGATGTGTGTGGCCCGATGCGAGTTCAGTCCGCAGGAGGTGCTCGATACTTTGTAACTTTTATCGATGATAAGTCTCGATATACCAAAGTTTACTTTATCCAGACCAAAGACCAAGTTCTTAGTGCGTTCAAGAATTTTAAGTCTGAAGTAGAACTAGAGACAGGTTTCAAGATTAAAAGATTGAGAAGCGATAATGGTCGAGAATATCTCAATAAATCTTTTGATGAATATTTGGGTAATCATGGCATAAAGCGACAACTAACGATAGAATATACACCTCAACAGAACGGTGTTGCCGAAAGAGCTAACCGAACCTTAGTCGATATGGCTAGGTGTATGCTTTTAGACTCTGGTCTTCCAGAATTTTTGTGGGCAGAAGCTATCAACACAGCAGCGTACGTTCGCAACAGATCACCCACGAAAATTTTAGAAAACGTCACACCTATCGAAAGTTGGTCAGGGCAGAAACCGAACATTTCTTACTTCAAGATTTTTGGTTCGAAGGCTATTATGTTAGATAAGAAGCAAGGACGTTCCAAATTTGCTGCCAAGGGGAAAGAATTGTATATGGTAGGGTATTCTGAAGAGTCAAAAGGCTATAGATTGTTTGATTCTGTTACAAGAAAAATTGAAAAAGCTCGAGATGTTCGATTCTTTGAAAATTGTCGAGAAGTTAAAGAAAACGATTATTTTTTCACCGAATTGAAGTTTACATCATCGCAAGAAAACGATAGCCAAAATAGTGATCCAGAAAATACAGTTACCAACCCTGATAATTTCATTGAACAGTTAACCCCAGCTGCAACCCGGAACGAAGATATATGTACCTGAACTTGAAGACATCGAAGATACAGATGAAGACGTCGAAGATAAGAAATCTACGAAGCGTGGTCCCGGGCGCCCTAAAATTTTGAGAACTGGTCAAAGAGACAATTGAAACAGTAAATGTAATTGAAAATTTTTTCGATACACCTGTTACTGTTACCGAAGCTATGACGACCAAAGATGCAGAAAACTGGAAAAACGCAATGGAAAAAGAGTACAGTGCTTTAATTTCAAACCAAACATGGGAACTTGTAGACCGACCAAAGAATGAATCTGTCATTGGGTGCAAGTGGATTTTTAACATCAAGAAAAATCCAGATGGAACAATTTCTCGATATAAGTGCCGACTTGTTGCCAAAGGATTCGCTCAGAGGTATATGGTAAATTTCTGTGAAACTTTTTCTCCCGTAGTGCGTTACTCCACCATAAGATTAATCTTGGCGTTAGCAGTGAACCACGATCTGTTCTTACATCACCTTGACGTTAAGACCGCTTACTTAAATGGTGATTTAACAGAGACAGTATACATGAAGCAACCTGAAGGCTTTGTTGATCCTGCAAATCCTGAAAAAGTATGCAAGTTGAAGAGATCACTTTATGGACTGAAACAAGCCGGGAGGGAGTGGAATAAGAAACTTAATACTTGTCTTCTAGAAATTGGTTTCACAAGGTGCAACGGTGATAACTGCGTTTATGTGATGAATAAAGATGAATGTTTCAACATACTTGCAGTTTACGTGGATGACATGATGATTGCGTGCTCAAAAGAATCGTCGATGACAGAAATAAAAGCGAAGATAATGGCAAGGTTCGATTGTGAAGATAAAGGTGAACTAAAGTACTTCCTTGGAATTCAAATTGAACGAAGTGATTCCAGACATCAGATAGCCATTCATCAGCAGCGATACATATCCGATTTTTTGAGAAAGCATCAAATGGAAACCTGCAAACCAACTTATACTCCACTTGATCCTGGTACAAAATTAATGAAATGTACAAGCTCATTATGCAAAAAAGAAGACCCGACTGAATATCAATCCATAGTGGGAGCATTGATGTACTTAGCCATATCTACAAGACCCGACATAATGCATACTATCAGCAAATTGTCACAGTTTAATGTTGATCCGCATCAAGAACACTTTACTGCAATAAAACATCTGATACGATACATCAACACGACTAGTGGTGCAAGTTTGATTTTCAAGAAATCATCTGACAAAATCAAAGGCTTTGTGGATGCAGATTGGGCAAGCAGTGTAGATGACCGCAAATCATATACAGGCTTCGTATTTACATATGTTAGCTGAGGGAGCAATCTCTTGGGAATCGAAGAAACAAACATCTGTGGCTCTGAGCAGTACGGAAGCTGAGTATATGGCCCTTTCTCAAGCCAGCAAAGAAGCTGTTTATTTGCGCAACCTAATTCATGAGTTAAAAACTCAAACTCCAGTTAAAAATCCAATTGTTTTGTACAATGACAACCTTAGTGCTCAACAACTAGTGAAGAACCCTGTGTACCATACAAGAAGTAAACACATAGATATTCGTTACCATCAAATCCGTGAACTTTATGAAGAAGGTGTTATCAAACTCGAATATTTAAGTACAAACAACATGGCTGTAGATATCTTTACAAAGAACTTAGCAAGAATCAAACATCAGAAATTTTCAGCTTTATGTGGTATTCCAATAACATAATTCTTAATTATTTTTTTTCTTTTGTTTAATATCATATTGCGTTGAGGGGTTGCGTTAGTTTTATAATGTGTTAACAACGCATATTTGCTTTATATAAATGTTTGTTTAGTTAAAATAACTTTGCTGAAAAAATAACTTTGAATATTATAACTATATCTAGATTGTGATATACTTTATATCAAATAATTTCTTTTTCATTCCGAATAAATTCTCCAATTTGTATAAACATAAAATAAAAGTCTCTATCTTATTTTATTATCAAAACCTTGCTTTGCTACAGTTGTAAGAGAAATAATCACTTTTGTAGGTAAGCTAATACTTTTCCTGATCATGAACATGAATATTCATTCGTGTGAAATTTAAGCGTATACGTGATGAAATAATGAATTTCATTGAAATTCAATTGACCACAATTATTTGGAAATATTTTTCTAAAATTAATATTTTCAATGACTATGTTTGTATGTGCTTGAAGCAAGAAAAGAAGAATGGGCAAAAATATATTAGACCTGGGCCCCATTGCACCAACCACTTATCACTAATCACTTATCAACTTATCAATTTAAAGAAATTCTGATAAGTGTAAGTGATAAGCGTTGCAGGAAGCCATTTTACATTTCACTCAATTAAAATTATCAAATTTAAAATTTGCTAAGTGAAAATAATAAGTGTTTCTCCAACTAAAAACCCAACTTATCAAAATCACTTTTTCGCTAAGCACTTATCACACAATTGAAAATTTTTTTTTCCTCTGCTTGTTCGTTCGCTTCGATCTCTCTCAGTGAGAAATTTACCGTTTTGAACATTTTGTAAAGAAAAGAAGTTGAAAAATTGAATAAATTAAAAACTAATATCCATAACTTTTTTAAGAATAGTCCAATCTTCAAGGTTGAGCTCTTAAAATAATCGTAAGATTTACGGCTTCTTGGTGAAAAAGATTAAAGGGCTGGGGACACGCCTTCAATACGAAACATATACATAGTCATTTTTCAATTGCTTTTTATTCTTTTATTTGAAAACATGATAAAAAATTGTACAATATCAAAAAACAATATTTTACAAATTTATTCCCCTAACCCTCTTCTACAAAAAAGTAAGTAGCAAATAAAGACAAAGAGTTCTGGGAAGGGATACAAGAATGGAAGTTGTAGTGATGCTAGAAACATGGGTGGAGGAAAAGAATTGGGAAAAATGGAAAATAAAACTGCCAAAGGGGTATAAATGGACGAGACAGGGAGCCAAAAAGAAGAGCAAGAAGGGAAGAGCAATGGGAGGGATGATAATGGGAATTAGAGAAGAGATGGCGATGAAGGGTGACGAGAGGCAGGAACAGGAAGAAGGAATAATGAGTAGGAAAGTTAAAGCTGGGAAAGACGAATGGGTTATAGTAGCAACGTATGTAAATGGTGACATAGACAAAAAGTTAGAAAGCTTAAGAAGATGGATGGAGAGGCAGTCGGAGGAAGAAAGAGTGATAATAGGTGGGGTTGAATAGTGAGGGATCTGGAAGACGAAGGAAGTGGGAGGAGGTCGAGAGAAAGAAAAGTGAACGTCGAAGGAAGGAAGCTAACGCAGATGATAGGAGAATTAGGTTGGGAAATTTTTAACGGTAACATAGAAGGGGATGAGGAAGGAGAGTTCACGTTTACAGGAGGTAGGGGGGAGACAGTAATAGATTATGTTTTGGGTGACGAGAGGACGAGAAGAGGGATAGAAATGATGGAAGTAGCAGCATCCGGCTCAACTCTAGATCACAATAAAAAAAAGTAAGAAAGAAAAAGAGAGTAAAATTAAAGGAGGAAAACAGAACAAAAACCGGAAGGTGGTCGGAGGAGATGAAAAAGGAATTCGAGTGGAGAATGCGAGGAATGAGACTGGAAGAGGGGGGGAAAGATTCAGAAAAACAGATAGGGGAGAGGATAAAACAAGAGATTGAACAAAGTGAGGTGGTAGGTAGAAGAAAAAGGAAAAGGAATAACAGAGGATGGTGGGATGAAGAATGTAGGGAGAAAAAAGAAGAACTAAGAATAGAGCTAAGAAGGTGGAGCAAGGGTAGTGAGACGAAAGAAAGGTACAGGGAGAAGAAAAGGGAATATCATGTGATGATAGACAGGAAGAAAAAGGAGGAACAGGATGAGATGATACGAGAAATTGCAGAGGCTAATATAGAAAATAAAGTTTGGGAAATAATAAATAGAGACAGAAAGAAGAGAAAACCGATAGGAGAAGGGATTGAAGAGGATGAATGGAAAAGTTATTTTATGAGCCTGATTGGAGGGGTAGAGAGACAGAGTCAGAATTGGAACAAAGTTAACAAGAAGAGCGGAAGAGGAGACAGAGATTAGTAAAGAAGAAATCAGAGAGGTGGTAAGAAAACTTAAAGAAGGAAAACTAATGGGAATAGATGAGGCGTGGAGGTATGGAGGGGAAAAGCTATAGAGGTAGCTTGGGGAATCTGCAGGAAAGTGTGGAGAGGAGGCGGATGGCCCGAGGGGTGGAAAGAGGGGTTGATCGCACTGCTAGTGAAGAAAGGGACAGGAACAAATGTACCCAATCAACAATTTGTAACCTTGGTTGTAGAATAACTTCAGTTTTAATATAACTTCTTAAAACCTTGGTCACAAATTGGATAGAGAAAAGTTATGTCGCAACCACGGTCAAATATTCAGTTTAACCCAAACCTATATTTGACTTGAGTTAGTTCCTGGTAAAATTAAATCGTTATTTTGAGGTTTCTTAGGAGCACGAGTTAGAAATCGGTTACCCAAAATCGTCTATAGAACCTGCATTTAAAAATGGTTATTTTTAGCCATCAGATAACCCGATTTGCAAATATGAAGTAAAAATAAAACCAGTTCTAATATACATAACTTCTTAAAACCTTGGTTACAAATTGGATAGAGAAAAGTTATGTCGCAACCACGGTCAAATATTCAGTTTAACCCAAACCTATATTTGACTTGAGTTAGTTCCTGGTAAAATTGAATCGTTATTTTGAGGTTTCTTAGGAGCACGAGTTAGAAATCGGTTACCCAAAATCGTCTATAGAACCTGCATTTAAAAATGGTTATTTTTTAGCCATCAAGTAACCCGATTTGCAAATATGAAGTAAAAATAAAACCAGTTCTAATATAACTTCTTAAAACCTTGGTCACAAATTGGATAGAGAAAAGTTATGTCGCAACCACGGTCAAATATTCAGTTTAACCCAAACCTATATTTGACTTGAGTTAGTTCCTGGTAAAATTGAATCGTTATTTTGAGGTTTCTTAGGAGCACGAGTTAGAAATCGGTTACCCAAAATCGTCTATAGAACCTGCATTTAAAAATGGTTATTTTTTAGCCATCAAGTAACCCGATTTGCAAATATGAAGTAAAAATAAAACCAGTTCTAATATAACTTCTTAAAACCTTGGTTACAAATTGGATAGAGAAAAGTTATGTCGCAACCACGGTCAAATATTCAGTTTAACCCAAACCTATATTTGACTTGAGTTAGTTCCTGGTAAAATTGAATCGTTATTTTGAGGTTTCTTAGGAGCACGAGTTAGAAATCGGTTACCCAAAATCGTCTATAGAACCTGCATTTAAAAATGGTTATTTTTTAGCCATCAAGTAACCCGATTTGCAAATATGAAGTAAAAATAAAACCAGTTCTAATATAACTTCTTAAAACCTTGGTCACAAATTGGATAGAGAAAAGTTATGTCGCAACCACGGTCAAATATTCAGTTTAACCCAAACCTATATTTGACTTGAGTTAGTTCCTGGTAAAATTGAATCGTTATTTTGAGGTTTCTTAGGAGCACGAGTTAGAAATCGGTTACCCAAAATCGTCTATAGAACCTGCATTTAAAAATGGTTATTTTTTAGCCATCAAGTAACCCGATTTGCAAATATGAAGTAAAAATAAAACCAGTTCTAATATAACTTCTTAAAACCTTGGTTACAAATTGGATAGAGAAAAGTTATGTCGCAACCACCGGTTAAATATTGGGTTTAGTATTTACCTTTATTCAACCAATCTAAAACCTAAGTTAAGTTCTACTGCCATCAAGTTCAAAATCACATTGTCGTCTTGTCTCTCAAAGTGAAAACAACATAGCAAAGTTGTTGAAAAGTTGCTCACAAGAAAGAAAAAAAAAATTATAAGTTTCAAAAAATTTAAAAAAAAAAGATTGTGCTTGGGACGTGAATAAGAATCTAAAGTGAAATTTAAGGTAAGTTTTTATTGCATGCAATTGTGATCGTTGAATTCAATTCGGACAGGTGAATTTTGTTTTGTTTTGTACGTAATTAGAAAATATTAATATTAATATTATTATTCCTTTTTTTAAATTTTATTTTCAGGGATGAAAGTACAACTAGTTCAACCTAATTAAACCGCTGTTTTGAAAGGGTGAAAGTGCAATAACCTCACCATAACTAATCCACCTTTTTAAAGGCGCACGCTTCAGACTTGGAATATGCATGTAAGGAAAAATTAATACATCTTAAAATTTTCGTAAATTTCTAATGGTAGGTAAATCATATTCTTTTTTGATTTCATTTTCAGGAAAAGTACAACAACTTCCAGTGAACATCAATCATCCAAACATCACTGAAAAAAAAATGTATTTTTATTTATGTTTTAATTAATTAATTATTATTGATATTATAGTTAAATTATTTAAACAATAAATGTCAATAAGGAAATATCTTATCTGTTTAATTTTGAAAAAAGACTTCTTTTTCAGCTTAAGGACTCGTTGGATTTTGTTCACAATGGCAACATTAACACTTTTATTTGTGTTGCATATACAAGGCATTGTACATTTTGAAACGTTCACAAAACGTTGTATTCAAACGTGTCCAAAAGGTTAATAAATAACCACCACAAAATAGTTCTGCATAAACCGTCAACAAACAATAATAAAAAAGCTAAAAAAATTAGTAGCAAAAAAACCTTACTGAAACGGTTCTAAAATACGTCTCAACGACGTTTTGAAAAAACGTTAGCAAGAGGTAGAAAAATAACCTCAAAAATAGGTTTGCTTAAACCGTCAACAAACGGTTCTAAAAAAGCTATAAAAAATTGGTAGCAAAATAACCTGGAACGGGTCATAAATACAGGGTTTATTTTTAACTTCAATTAGCAGTTGTAGGCTGACCGTTTAAAAACCAGTTTCTTTATTACCTTTTCATGACTGGGGTTACAAAGTAACTGACCATTTTCGGTCATGAAGATGCTCCTGAAAGGTCTTGAAGACGTCTTTTGAACCAATTTCAAACTTGTTAGGTTTCTCAACCCCAGTTAAAATCAGGTTTTTAAACGGCTTTTTAACCAAAAATTGTTGATTGGGTAGAGGAGTACAGAGGGGTAACGCTCATGCCATTGCTGTACAAAATATATAAAAAATATGTGGTAAATAGAGAGGTTGAATAGAGGTTAAATAGAGGAGAAGGACAAGCTCGTGGCACTGCTAATAGATTTAAAAGCTACATTCGATTCAGTCGACAGGAAAATAATGATGACGACGTTAGAGGAGAGAGGAGTGAGAAAAGGACTAAGAGAAAGAGTGGGGGAGTGTAAAATCGGGCGGAGTAATGGAAAAATTTTGAACGGGAAAGGGAGTAAGGCAGGGATGCCCGATGAGCCCTATCCTGTTCAACTTGTTAACGGCGGATATAGAAGATGAACTCAGAAAAATGAGCTGGGGAGGCATAAAAGTGAAGGGAAGAAGGATTTGCTCATTAGCATACGCAGATGATGTGGTGGTAATGGTTAAAAATGAGGAAGAGATGCAAAGTATGATAAGGAGGCTGGAAAAGTATTTTGAGAGGAAAAAATTGGAAGTGAACGTGGGAAAGATGAAAGTGATGAGGTTCAGAAAAGGAGGAGGGAGGAACACAACTGTAAACTGGCGATGGAGGGAAAGAAGATAGAAGATTACTTCGTAACAAAAGAAATAAAGCATGGAAATTATACTTAAAAACTCTTTCACCAGTTGACCACTTTTCTTATATTGCTCTTTTCGAGGAATTTAAAGCCCTTTCAAAAACTTTGTATACAAATTATGTAAATGAAACGGAAAATTCTTTGAAACAGGACCCTAAATCATTTTGGAGACTCGTTAACTCAAAGAAAAATTCAGATGACTATCCGGCGAATTTTATTTATGAAAACTGCTCGTTACGTGAGACCGCCGATATATGCAACGCTTTTGCGAATAATTTTCGTAACTCCTTCGTTGAGGCACCTGTTGTTGTTGATGAAGAATATTTTAAAAACTTCCATATCTATGCCCAAACAAATTGTAATAGTATTTCTCTGCGTGAAAACACTATTCTAGAATATCTTTCTTCATTGAAAGATGACTACTCTTCTGGCCCTGATGGCGTTCCCCCAATAGTAATAAAAAATTGTAGACATATTCTAGTTCAACCCCTCAAACTTTTGTTTGAGCTCTCTATTAAATCAGGCAAATTTCCTTGCTTTTGGAAAAAATCATTTTTAACTCCCGTTTTTAAAAAAGGCGAAAAGATTGATATCAAAAATTATCGCCCTATATCGAAATGATCTTGTATCCCAAAGCTCTTTGAAAAAGTTGTTTGTCAAAGCCTATCCTTTCATACCAGGAATTTAATTAGTGAAAAACAGCATGGATTTGTACAAAAAAGATCAACAGTAACAAATCTTCTTTCTTTCGTGCACAAATGCTCGAATGCCTTGGAAAGTGGAATTGACTGTATATATACCGACTTTTCTAAGGCATTTGATCAATTGAGCCACAATATTATTTTGTTCAAACTAAGAGCTTTTGGTTTCCCACCCTTTTTTGTAAATTGGATTAAATCTTATCTTGAAAATAGGTCCTATCAGGTGAAATTCCGCAATAGTCTTTCTAGTCCATTCATTGCCCATTCAGGCGTACCTCAGGGAAGCCACCTTTTCTGGCCCTTTTCTGTTCATTCTTGCTATAAATGATGTCGTGTCATGTCTACAGTCGAGTGAGATTCTTATATTTGCAGATGATATGAAAATTTTCAAGACAATTAAAGACAAACATGACAACCATCTTCTTCAGGCAGATATTGATAGTTTTACTGTTTGGTGTAGTAAAAATGGTCTTACTTTCAACCCTGCTAAATGCCAAACAATTACTTTCTCAAGAAAACGTTTTCCAAATTCTTTTGATTATTCTATTTCGCAGCATAAACTAGGTCGTATCTCAAGCTTTAAGGACTTAGGTGTTCATTTTAGCTCTAATTTAGAGTTCACGGAACATATAAATTTCATTGTTAAGAAAGCCAGCTCTATGCTTGGTTTTATTAAACGTTGGGCAAAGGAATTTAGCGATCCATACGTTACTCTCTCTTTGTACAATTGTTATGTACGTCCTCATCTTGAATATGCCTCACAAGTATGGTCCCTGTTCTTGCACTGGTTCATCCTGTTAAATTCCGGAAAATATTTTAATAAAAAACAATTTTATTTATTCAGTAAGAATTAGGTTTGTAAATTTTATTCAATGTTTAAATATAAGGTTTGACTTCTTCGATAGTTTAAAGTGGACTGTGTCGAGATTAGTTATTTAACCGTAGTAGTTTAGAGTAAATTGTGTGTTGTTAGGGTTGCCGCCTGAACATTCCGCCCACCAAATTATTTGTAGATTAATTTTCATCAGGATACTTTTGCAGTGGAAGTTTGCATAGTTTATGCACGGCTCTATTTATAATTCCAGTAGTAGTTTTAACTCTGACAGTTCGCACAAGTTGATCGGGTCCGAGGAAAACTTCTGATATTCTACCCATATTCCATTGTAGAGGTGGACGATTTTCATCACGGATGAGTACCATATCACCAACTTGTAGATTTTCTTGCGGGGACTGCCATTTTGATCGTAGATATAGTGTTGATAAATAGTCTTGTGACCAGCGCTTCCAAAAATGTTGAATGCATTGTTGAACTATCTGCCATCTTGAAAGTCGATTTAAATTTGTATTTATATAGTCTGGCTCGGGAATAGCTACCAAAGATTCGCCGATTAAGAAGTGTGCCGGTGTTAATGGCTGAAGGTCATTTGGATCCGAAGACTGTGGTGTTAGAGGTCGCGAATTCAAGCAAGCTTCAATCTGTACAAGCACTGTATTGAACTCTTCGAATGTAAACGTGTGTGTCTTGAGAACACGTCGCAAGTGATGTTTAGTCGATTTGATGCCAGCTTCCCATAAGCCGCCTTGATGAGGAGAGCCTGCTGCAATGAATCTCCACTCCATCCCTTCATTTCGGACAAATTTTTGAATTTCTTCCTTAGTCTCTGTGGTTAGAAGTAAGCTAAACAGGTTCTTGAGTTCACCTTTTGCCCCAACAAAGTTGGTAGCATTATCGCTGTATATACGAGAACAGCGTCCGCGTCGTGAGATAAAGCGTCTGAGTGCAGCTAAAAAAGCTGAAGTTGTAAGTTCACTCACAAGCTCGAGATGTATCGCTTTTGTTGTCAGGCACACGAATAAAGCAACATACGCCTTCGTTGATTTATCACCTCTTCCTTTTGATTGTAGAATGGTAAAAGGACCACCGTAGTCGATTCCGCAAATCTTAAATGCTCTGTTCTGCCGTATACGATCCTCAGGTAAATCTGACATCAGTTGATACGCTTTAGGAGGTTTTACATGAAAACAGTCAATACAATTGCGGGTTATTTTTCGAGCTAAGTTTCGCCCGTTTAGAGGCCAAAATTTTAAACGAATCGATGCAAGAAGAGATTGAGGTCCGGCGTGAAGTAATCTTTTATGTTCCGCATCAAAAAGTAAAAGCGTAAACCGATCGTTTGAGGGTAGTAATATTGGATGTCGACCAGGTACTCTACCGCCCACCCTGAGGACATCATGGTCGTCCAAGTATAAACTCAGTGATTTGAATCGTTTACTGACGCTGCGATTTGTTTTCAAAAGTTCGACCTCAGATGCAAAATGTTTGTCTTGGACGTATTTAACGAGAACGGTACGTGATGACTCCAGCTCTGCTTGCGATAAGTGTAGTGACGAATAGGGCTTTTTGAAAACTCTTCGATCGATATGCCGACGGATGTATGCGAGGATGTAAATAATGCGCGAGTAGTCCGAGAAATTATTCATTAATGCATCGAGAATCGAGGAATGATGCTGTTCTACGTGAACGAGGAATTGTTTCGTTGAACGGAGTTCTTCGTTTGCTATCTGGTTATCGAAATCCGAACAATCATTTACACAAGCCGAGTACTCAAAGGTCGAGTCGAGAAGAAACGTGGGCCCATGCCACCATAACGAGTTTGTTGCGAGGTTAGTTGAATCATTTGGACGAGTTAGCAAATCGGACGGGTTCTGGTCAGTTGAGATGTGATGCCAAGTTGTTGGACTACAAATAGCTACGAGTTCGTTAACTCTATTCGAGACGAATGTTTTCCACCGACTAGTATCACCAGAGATCCACGCGAGGACGATTGTAGAATCAGACCAGCAAATTATGTCATCAATAGCCAAGTTTAAACAACCCTTAACATTTTTGATTAACAACGCGAGTAGATGTGCACCACACAGTTCGAGACGAGGTAAAGAGGGACTTTTGATTGGTGCCACACGAGATTTAGAACACAGCAAATGTGACGAGACGAGACCATCATGGTTAAAAGCACGGACATACACACATGCACCGTAAGCTTGTTCGCTGGCATCGCTAAAGCCATGGAGTTCGAGTCGAGAGAAAGTCGGGAAATTCTTAACGTGACGAGGGATAGCACAATTCGAAGAATATGAAAGCATCTGTTGGTATGAGGTCCACTGATTTGACAAATCTTCGGATAAAGGTTCATCCCATGAACATTTCGCCTTCCAAAGTTTCTGCATAAGTAGTTTGGCATTTATAAGTGTAGGACCGAGCAAACCTAACGGGTCGAAGACCTTCGAGATTTCTGATAACACGATTCGTTTCGAGGGATTACGTGACGATTGAGATGTGGTAAACTGAAACGTGTCTCTTGAAGCGCGCCACCTAAGACCCAGCGTTTTTATCTCCTCATCCAAATTGAAATCTACATCTGATAATTCGCGATCTTCCGGTGGTATTTCATTCAAAACCTCATGAGAATTAGAGACCCATTTCCGAAGGTTAAAACCTCCCTGCTCTAGAAGATCTTTTAGCTCTCGATGTATGAGTTTTGCCTGTTCTATCGTTGTACACCCAGTTAAAACGTCATCTACGTAAATATCATTTAGCAATACGCGTTTAGCCAAAGGAAATGAGTTTGAGTCTTCAGCGAGTTTAACGAGACATCGAGTAGATAAATGAGGAGAACAACTGAGACCGTATGTTATTGTGTTCATCTCATAAACATCCACGGGTTCAGATGAATTCAATCTCCAAAGAATCCTCTGATAAGGTCTATCCTCTTTTCTCACTAAAATCTGTCGAAACATTTTTTCAATGTCAGCCATCAAAACGATATTGTGAGTGCGAAAACGAAGTATGATATTAAATAAAAAATCCTGACATGGGCGTCCTACCATCAACGCGTCGTTTAAAGATACCCCTGTTGTTGTCTTTGACGATCCGTCAAACACCACCCTAAGCTTAGTTGTGGTACTTGATAACTTCCAAACCCCGTGATGTGGTAGGTAGAAAGCGTCTTTTATATCATTATCATCAAGATTTCCGATAAGTGTCATGTGTCCGAGAGATATGTAATCTTGCATAAATTTGTTATATTCAAATTTCAAGTTCGAGTCGTGAGTTAGTTTTCTTTCTAAATAAGAAAGCCGTTTGATTGCTTGCTCCTTGGAGTTGCCCAGTTTTGTAGACCTATCATTAAAAGGAAGAGCCACTATGAATCTACCATCTGAGTTACGAGTCGTGTTTTCGAGAAAATGTTGTTCGCAAGAGGTCTCTTCTAATGATAAGGATTTTTTAGTTTCGAGATTGAACTCCTCATCATACATTTTTGCAAGTCGACGGTCGAGATCTTCATTTGAAACGGTTAAAAAGCTCTGACTAACATTTCGGGATTGATTAACGCCGCATCTTCCGGTAACGAGCCAGCCAAATGAAGAGTTTTGTAAAATTGGCTTATCAACCCCCAGGTCTAATCGTTCGGGTTTGAGAATATGGTAAAAGAACTCTGCTCCAATCAACAGATCTATTGAGTCGGGAACGTTGAAAAAGGGGTCGGCTAGAACATACTGGTTTGGAATGGTTAAATGATCGGTGTCAATTTTAATTTGTGGAACGTCACTAGTAATACGATTTATCACTAGGAATTCGATAGAATAATTAAAATCCAGCGCACGGGAACGAACAGTCAGGTTTGATTTTTTGTTAATGGTCTTGGCAGATTGCCCAATTCCTTCAATCGAGAACGTGACATTTTCGGTGGGTATACCAAGTTTCGTGATGAGTGCTTTCGTGGCAAAATTACTTTGCGAACCCGAGTCTAATAATGCACGATGAGCGTGAGGTGTGCCCTGACTGTCATATACTAAAACGATAGCCGTAGACAAAAATACGTAATCTCGAGAAGCTACAGTGAAGGTGCTTGTAGCTGTAATAGTTTTCGATTCTTCATTAGTCGGTTTTTTAGTTTCATCATTTGGTGGGGTCGAAGTTGATGATGAAAGGGTTTGCGTATAACATAAGAGGCTACTGTGTCGTTTTCCACAATGTTTACAGTTGCTTGATCTACAAATATTTGCGTTATGTGACGCCCTAAGGCAATTAAAACAGAGATTAAGTTTCTTAACGTGTAGAATTCGTTCATCAATGGAGCATGACAGGAATTTAGGACAAAAGTAAATTGCGTGAAATTCATTGCAACCTATTCTGCATTTTTCTGATTGGGCGACTTATGTTTTATTTACTGCTTTCTTTTGATTGTTACCACGAGAAGTCGAAATTGATGGAACAGAAGATGGGTTTTTTCGGATAATAGGCTCCTGACATGATTCCAAAGTAATGCACTGTTTTTCCAAGAAAGTTAGGAAAACCTCCCAAACGTAATCCTTATCCCCATTTTCGCGAGCACACAACGCTTCGTATCCGTATCTAATTTCTGCAATATTATGTGAACTAACCAGGCATCACGGCCATCAACCTTCAACGATTTTAAAGCTCTAACAACTTCATCCGACGTGTCGTACAAGCTACGAATAGCTACCGCGTTACTTGTCTCTAGTAGGCTGATCTAAGAAACGTTGAATATGTTTTGAGACGATTGGGATTTTCTTACTATAACGTTGATTAAGCTTTTCCCAAGCCTCATCATAGTTTGCCTCTGTCACTGTTGTATGTTTTAAAATACCTGCCGCGTCGTCCCTAATCAAACTCATTAGATACTGGAACTTCTTTACTTTTGAGAGTCTTTCATTCTGGTGTACTAAGCTAACGTATAAGTCATGAAAGGATACCCAATCTTCGTATTTTCCAGTAAAGAAAGGAATATTTAACGCGGGGAGTTTATGTTCTCTATCGTGCTGAGTTGTATTTGTCAAGTGTAAGACCGATTCATTAAAATGTTCAAGAATTCGATTTTGTTGTTCTACAACTCTTGAAAATTGACCGTTCGAGTCGAGTATATTATTTGGCGCGGAAGTCCTGTTGGGTGAGGATGACGTAAACTGTATTGAGTTGAAAGCATTTTGACGAGTTAGTAAATTTGTTTTAATCTCAAATAGCTTTGCCTCAAAATTCTCTTCGTGACTAAAATCGTCAGAGATAGAAGGATTGCCATCTGTAGTGACGATTTTCAATTGAATATCCTCGTACCTTTTTTTGTTATCGGCTACTTGTTCTAAATGAACATCAATTTCTTCTTTAGAAATTAATCGCGAATCTTTATCCGCTTGCGTAAGTGTATTTATTGGTAGGGTGACTTTTCTTAAAATCTGTCCTCTTTGTTGACGTAGGTTAGGTAGTGTCTCCATCGTACGTATGTATATTTATTATTTTAATTCAGCAATAAATAATATGAAGGTACTTACATGAACCGAACGTATTGCTTACGTTTCATTTGTTGGGTACGCATGTATTGTATATCCAATATATGTAATTTTAAAGTGCTACAACACTCACTTACGCACAACTAAATAAATACACTTTTCTCTTTTCGATAACACTGTCTCTTTTTTATTCTCTTAAGTTCTTGAGATTTATTTTCATGTTAAGAGAACACAAACTGTTAACACAATTGTATATAATGAGAATGTTTCACTGTTATATGCACCCGTTATTTTATCATTCGATTTTGCACAATTATTTCAAAATAGAAATTCTTTTTTATGAAATGAATCACAATGCGACACCACTTTAGAATTCTTTTTTTTTTATTATCTTTGCACCGATTTAATCCTCACCACAAGCTAAATAACACTACCGAGACCGAGGAGCGAATTGTTTTTGTTCTTCGTTGCGTTCTAGGTACCACGAGCGACCACGACGACGACGATAACGAGACGAGACGAGATAAATTGTTTTTTTTTTTTTAATTAAAATTATAACAGAGATCCGGCTCGAAGGACCAAAATGTTCTTGCACTGGTTCATCCTGTTAAATTCCGGAAAATATTTTAATAAAAAACAATTTTATTTATTCAGTAAGAATTAGGTTTGTAAATTTTATTCAATGTTTAAATATAAGGTTTGACTTCTTCGATAGTTTAAAGTGGACTGTGTCGAGATTAGTTATTTAACCGTAGTAGTTAGAGTAAATTGTGTGTTGTTAGGGTTGCCGCCTGAACAGTCCCCTTTCTACGAAACACATAAAAGTCGGATTGAATCAATTCAGCATAAATTCATTCGCTTTGCTCTGAAGGGCCTTCCTTGGACTGACCCGTTCAATCTACCACCATATGAACATAGAATCCAACTTCTGCAAATCCAAACTTTATATCAAAGACGTGTCAATAATGACCTTATATTTATTCATCAACTCATTAATGGTCAAATCGATGCTTCCGATTTGTTAGCTTTCATCGGCATTAACTACCGCGAAGGATCTCACCACCTGCGAAGATTTGAACTTTTACACGTTGATTTCCATAGAACCAACCATGGCTTGCATGAACCTTTGAACCGTTTGTGCAGGCTTTTTAATTTAAACAATTTGTCTATCGACTTCAACATGAGTAAATTAAGACTAAAAATTTCGTTTCGAACCAGTGCTCCTCTGTCGTGATATTGTTTTATTTTTAACAATAGATATCGTGAATGTCTAGTATTTTGTATATTTTTGTTTAATTTTGTTTTATTTTTATACTTTTTAATTTTTGTAATGAGATATTTTTATGTGTTGCATGTGTTAGTTTTCATTATATTTACTAACCACTAACACATGCACTTATGATGAGCCTCTTACTGTAGTTGAAGCTTGCTCTAAGCTCACTACAGCAAAGAATCTGAAGTGTACGAGTTCAAAAAAAAATGGAGGACCGGAGGCACATATATAGGACAGAAAAAAGAAGGTAGCAGCGGTCATGAAGGAAGCATGGGAATGGGAAGAAGGAAATTTGAGAAGGTATGGGGGAGGAAAATGTGGCTTTTCGATACCCTGGTGTGGACGGTGATGGAATATGGGGCGGAAGTTTGGGGATGGGAGGACAGACAAGAAATGGAAAGGATGCAAGAGAGGTACCTTAAATGGACGTTAGGGGTAGAATAGCAAACGCCAGGATAGATGGTGAGAGAAGAAACGAAAAGGGATAAGATTATGATACGAGCAGGAAAAAGGGCATGGAATTATGAAGAGAATGTTTAGAGGAGATAAAGGAAAGACAGAGAAATGGACGGGGGAGAGGATCACGATGGGAACAAGGGAGGGAAGAAATGAAAGAAAGGGAGGGAAGAGGGGACAATACGAATGGATATGAGGAACTAGAAAGAGAAGGCAGAAAAAAGCAGGAGGAGGAAAGACGGGAATTAATCGAATAATCCAGGTATAACAGGTAGTATAAAGAAGTGCTGACGGAGGGGATACCGCAATATTTGATTGCGGGATGGACAACAGAAAGGACAAGGAGAATAGCAAGAGTCAGGCTAGGAAATGAGGTTAGAGAAAGGTGTTACTGGAAGCGAGAAGAGGAAAGAATGTGCAGAGTATGTGAGGGCGAAGAAGAGACGTGGCAGCATGTAATAGAAAGATGCAGGTCAGGTGGAGAAGAAGGAAAGTCAATGGGTGAAAAAATGAGTCATATAATGGACGAATCAGGGAAGGGGAAGAGTGGATAAAGGAACTAGTGGAGGTGAGAAAAGAAAAGGCTAGAGAGAGGGGAGAAGAGGAGGGAGAGTAAGGAGACTGATACCTTGTAACCCTTCGGGGAAACAATACAACTAAATACAATAATAGAGATGGGTTAATAAATTATTTTCTTAATTCTAAAAGTCGCAAAATACTGTCATTATGTAAGACAATCATTTTACTTATCTTATAAAAAAAAATTCATATTTATACATCCTGCGCTGCAAAAACTTAAAAATAAATTGCAGTAGTGTTTTTTATCCATTAAATTAATAAACTAATTAATTTAATTTGGTATAAAAAAATTCCAAATATACAAAACTAAATATTTTTATATTATTATTAAATATAACACTTAAATATTGATATAGTTAATTAACAAATATTTATACACCTTATTGTTTTTACACTTTATGTTTTTCCGCACCCTCGCATAAATTTTTGATTAACAAGACGATTAAACGAATGAAAACAAAAACAAAACGAACGAACGATTAAAAACACGTACCTGAATGCATTTGCGGAAAAACATAAAGTGTAAAAACAATAAGGTGTATAAATACTTGTTAATTGTGTCCGGTTTTTACGTGTTCAGAAAAACTTAATAATTGATATAGTATTTTAAACATGTAAGTTCAAACATGTAAGGCTGATGGCGGTCAGCCATCAGCCGAATAGGGGGAATAACATGTAGCATACGAAAACATGCACGTGCCGTAACTATTCGGGACTGGTGGAAGTGTGATCATAGCCTCTTCGCGGCGGCCGCTAGAAACAAACCCCAAAAAGGTTTGGCTAATATGATCAGGCTATTTCCACAGGTTGGCAACAGGTTAATTCCCTGTTCCGTAAAACTAAAAGAATTACGAGACCGTCAACAAGCCTCGGAAACGGACTGATCTCACGACGACAACCCTTGCAACGAAAACGGAACAACGATTTACGAATTTTCTTATGGAACGTACGATCGCTCTATAGAGCTCGAGCTGCTCAGCAGCTAGCCGATACCCTGTCAAAATATAAAGCTGACATAACAGCACTGCAAGAAATAATATGGACAGGGAATGGTGTTTTGCAAAAGAAAGAATATGACTTATATTACAGCTGTCATACAAAACACCATGTGCTCGGGGTAGGCTTCCTGGTCAGCGAAAAAATGAAGTCTACCGTCATCGACTTTAACGCTATAAGCGAAAGGCTATGTACCCTTCGCGTGCGAGGCAAATTCAAGAACATCAGCCTCATTAACGTTCACGGACCTACGGAGGAGTCCTCAGACGAAGATAAAGAGACTTACTATGAACAAGTCGAGAGGGCCCTCCATGCCTGTCCAAGGTATGATGTTAAAATCATCCTTGGGGATTTGAACGCTAAAATAGGTCGGGAGCCGGTATTCAGGCATTACGCAGGCACCCATAGTTTGCATGAGAACACTAATGACAATGGACTTCGAGTCCTAGAATTGGCAGCATCGAAAAACATGGTCGTTGCGAGTACCAGGTACCCGCGTAAAGATATCTACAAAGCCACCTGGGTATCACCTGATGGAGCCACTCGTAACCAAATTGACCACGTGTTGATAGACCGTCGCCACTACTCGAACTTGATGACGGTACGAACGTACCGAGGTGCCAATATCGACTCGGATCACTATCTTGTTGGTATGGTTTTCCGAGGGCGGATTGCCTTGCAAAGACGTATTGCATCCGCCGATCAGGTTCGAATCAACACGGCTGCACTACGCAATGAAAACACCAGTAACACCTTTGGACTTGCGTTAGGACTCGCCCTAGAACCACTCGATCCAGGGAGAGTAAGTCCTGGAGCCAGTATGCTGGGCGTAGATGAGAAGTGGACACGCCTTAAAAACACTGTCATTAGTACTGCCAATTCCATCTTAGGCAGCAGTCGTAGAAGTCGGAACGACTGGTTTGATGATGAATGCAAGCTAGCGACTGAACGTAAGAATGTTGCGTACCGAGCAATGCAACAATCTCATAGAACGCGGGCACGCGAAGATGAATATAAAGAGCTCAGAAGAATAGAAAAACGGCTTCACAGACAAAAAAAAAATCAGCCTGGGAGAAGAACATCATCTGTGATTTAGAAAGAAGCCGAGAGCGAGGTCCGCACCAGGCGCGGAAGTTCTACCAATCCGTCCGAAACATGACGCAGTACACACCACGCTGCACTTACTGCAAGAACGGAGAGGGAAATCTGATCACCGATCCCCAAAGCATACTGGAGCGATGGGAAGTGTACTTTAATGAATTGCTAAATGGTCAGCTCACTGCAGAAGTAGAGGCTCCACTACTTCAAGAAGATTACCCTATGTTACCGCCACCAAGCATAGAAGAGGTTGAGAAGGCTATAGCCCGGCTTAAGAAAAACAAAGCCCCGGGAGCCGATGGCATACCAGCCGAACTATTCCATCACGGCGGGCCAGCCTTACGCCAAGCAATTCATGATATTATAGCGCACGTATGGGAGCAGGAAGAAATGCTAGAAGACTGGCGAAAAGGTATAATTTGCCCCATACATAAGAAGGGAGATGTCACAACGTGCAGCAATTATAGAGGTATCACGTTGTTGAGTACCGCCTATAAGATACTCTCCTCTATCCTACAAGAACGGATAGCCCCATACGCTAAAACCATAATCGGCCAATATCAGTGTGGTTTCATTCCAGGCAAATCAACAACTGATCAGATCTTTACCCTTAGGCAGGCGATGGAAAAATGTCTAGAATTTAACATCCCAACATACCATCTGTTTATAGACTTTAAGGCCGCCTATGATAGCATAGCCAGGATAGAACTTTACAAAGCCATGAGAGAATTCGGCATCCCAAATAAGTTGACACGACTCTGTAGGTTGACCATGACCAACGTAACAAGCCAAGTAAAAATAGCCGGATTGCTATCCAGACCAATCAACATCTTTAATGGACTCCGACAAGGGGATGGTTTGGCCTGCCTCCTCTTCAACCTGGCGTTGGAGAAAGCAATCCGTGACTCTGGCACGGCAACAAGAGGGACCATCGTCAACAGGTCCAGCCAGATACTGGCTTACGCAGACGACATTGACATCATCGGAAGAACCGAACAAGCTGTACACGATTCCTTCATCCAGATCGAGCAGGCGGCACAAAATCTGGGGCTGCACATTAGTGAAGGTAAAACAAAGTACATGGTGGCGTCGAATGCGAGAAGAACAGTTGGTCAAACAATCAAGGTAGCGGAGCACGAATTTGAAGTGGTGCAATCCTTTAAATACCTTGGGTCAATAGTAGCAGCCGATAATAATATAGAAGAAGAAATACGCGGGCGGCTGCTCAATTCCAACAAAGCCTACTATAGTCTGTCAAAGCTCTTCAAATCCAGAAATCTCACCATAACTTCAAAACTGCTGCTGTACAGGACCATGGTCCTGGCAGTACTCACGTATGGATCCGAGACTTGGGTGCTTAGCAAAAGACACTCCGACCTCTTAGCCGCGTTCGAGAGAAAAGTCTTAAGGAGAATTGTTGGCCCATATGTGAGGAAGGGCGATTCCGGAGACGGTACAATCATGAATTGTACGCAATCTACCTTGAAGCAGACATAGTGACAAAAATTAAGCTCGGTAGACTCCGGTGGGCAGGGCACCTAGCTCGCATGAGTGAAGAGGAACCTGCTCGGAAAGTCCTTTGTGGTACATTCTATGGTAGACGGCAGCGTGGTAGACCATGCTTGCGCTGGAGAGATGGCGTAGACCAGGACGCCCGAAGCCTTGGGGTGAGCAACTGGATGGCGTTGATAAAATTAATTTTCCAAATTATTATTTTTTTGACTTAAATTTTTTGATACAAAGATCGGTTCAGATTATCATTAATAACTTTTAACAACACTTACGGATTTAGATGAAATGTGTTTCATTCGCTTAAAGACAAAAAAACGCTTATTTTCATTTATGTAAAACATAGGTGTACACGACCTAAAAATAAACTAAAATCTTCATAAAAAAATTTGAATAAAAAAAATCATCGAATTTTTTTTTTTAATTTAAGTTAGTCGTACAGGAAAGAAAATTTAAAAAATTATTAATATTATTGCCCAAAATTGGCTACACAGTTGGACCATTCATTATGAGACACCCTCTATGTTTTTCAATAAACTTGATGACGGTGATAACGGGCTAGAGATCTTACTTCGAATAGAGTATTTTTCATTATTATTGCGAATTAAAAAAAAATTGAACTACAAAAAAAAAAATTTACCTAAACCTAGCAAAAAATGTATCGATTTTATTTTTAAATTTAAGCTTACAAAAATAATCTACCCTCTTCTCTAATTTTTTTCTATTCCACTAAGCAATTTAACAGTTTATATCTACTTATGTATTATTATTTATATGCATTATATGTAGATATGTATGCAATATGTATATGTGTTATATAAATAAATAAATAAGAACTTTATTTATCCATTGTAATATATATTAATCCATCCTTAGCAAGAATTCGTCCCAAAATACAATTCTGAAAAAGAATTGATAAGTCAATTTTTTCTTATCAAAATTTTGCTTAACTTTAATAATAAGTTATTACATGCGCACACGTACCCATGGTACGACGCGACGTCCTGTTAAAGTGCAGTTATAAAGCTTGAAGGTATTTTTCCTTCCCCTGCCGTGCCATGTTAACGATTGTATTATGTATGGTATTGCTCTGCTCTATATCTATTATGTCGGGACTGCATACTTCCTCTGAGGAGAAATGTGGCTTCTGCTGGGTCGAAATCGTATTTATTCAAGTCCCTATGAATTCGAATTTTTCAAAGTATTATTTTAACGTATGTTACGCCGGGGGTGGCCCCGGCGCAGTGAAAGTAGTACTTGACTCAGTCGATCTTTAACTGTGGAAGTGAGCAGACGTTAATCGACTTTCCCAGTGTTTACAAATTAAAATACGCGAGTACTTATTAAAGTAAAATCTAAAAGTAGCTACTTCTATAAATAGTGTGGTAGCTCAGTGGTAGTCGTGGCGGACCGAGAGTCGAAAGGTCCCCAGTTCAAGTCCCAGCCGGGCACAAAAAATTTAGAAGCTTTTTTTCATAATCGAGAAGTGGAAAATTTTATTGAGTGGGAAGATTCCCAAATGGACGGCAAAAAACTTGCTGGGGCATCGAAAGGTGTCCCAAAAAAAGCAAGTAGGTCACCAACGGCATCAGCCACAGCTATAATAGCGGGATCATCGAAAGATGCCCAGCCAGCAGCAACAACAACAGCAATGAAGCCACCAAAGGCAACAACTACGGTGACATCGGAAGATGCCCACAGAGCAACGACATCAATAAGAACAGCAACGGCATCAACTGTCGATGCTATAATGAAGAGGAGGAAGAGCATGCGGAGTGCGCCGCCGAACTTGTTCAAGCGTCGCCCTAAGATCATCTCAGCTGAGCTGCCAGCTGGAGGCAAGGAGAAGGCGCGCAAGGCCAAAACAATAGCAGCCGAACAAATGCAAAGGCAATTGAATACCACGCCATCTGATGACGAGGAAATAATTTACATGTCCGAAGAAGGGGGGGCTTGTACATGTACAATACTGGTTAGAGTAGCCAGCTTCTCGACCTCACCTAGTCGGAGTCGTCATCAGATGACGAAATAATCGAGGAGCAGTGCATAGCAGCGCAAATCGGCGAAGTACAGGGGCAGATTCATAAGCTCGAATCACAGCTTGCAACCCTAATAGAGGCCCTTAAGCAAAAACAGGAGGCCCATCGGGAAAAAAATCGACAGGAGCGGCAGAAGGCGCTATCAAAGCAGGCGCCACCGCAATCCGAGGCGCCAGCCCAGAAGAAAGATGAGGAGCTGCTACCGACAACCAAGCAGCCCCATCCAGCGCAACAAGAATCAGCGGAGCCAAAAGTGCTGCCGCCAAAAACCCAGCGGCAAAAACAACAGCCGCAGCAACAGCAGCAGACACAACAGCAACAGCAGCAACAACAACAGCCGCAACAACAACAGCAGCAGAGACAACAGCAGCAGAGTCAACAGCAGCAGCCACAGCCGCAGCCACAAAGAACCAAAAAAGAGAAGGTGCAACCCATCAAAACATACAAGATGGAATTAAACGATACCATAAATCTATGTAAGTCGGTCATAGGTCAAAATTTTACTATTAGGCGTAGAAATAATAACAATCATAGCATACAGTGTTCCACTCTGGAACACTATAAAACAAATAAAAATTTATTAAAAAAAAAACACCACTGAGTTCTTTAGTTTCACACCTAAAGCTGAAAAAAAAAACAAACTGTCCTCCTAAAGGGCATAAATTCCTGCACGGAACCCATGGTGCTCTTAGATGAGCTCCGTCTAAAAGCGGGCGACGATATCGATTTTATCGGGGTCAAGCCCTTCTCAACAGTCAAGGCCAGACAAGGCCAGACGGGAGAATCGGAAATTGCCGATCTTCCTTGTACAGCTTTCGCCCAGCAGCAAACTGGATAAGTTGAGGAGTATCTCCGTCCTAAACTACCAGGTTGGGTCATGGGATACATTAAAAAGGCGCGGCGACAGGCTCCAATTCATGCGCTGCCAAAGGTTTGGACACGTTGCAGCAAACTGCGAAATGTTGTCTCGCTGCGTAAAGTGTGGCGACAACCACAATGTAGATGAGTGCAAACTCGGAAAAGAGAGGGTCGAAGACCATTGCTTAAATGCGTAGTTTGCCGAGGCGAAGGGCATCCCGTTAGCTATCGGGGATGCCCGGCGTTTCAGCAACTGAAATATCAAAAATCGAAGCAACCAGTGGTGGAAGTCCGCAAAACGACGCGTGCTCCCCCAACAATGCCCGTAAACCCAAATGTCCTATGCCCAAATGGCGGCAGGAACGGTAAATGCGGTACAGCCTGCGCCAAAGGCAGCCCAACCGGCCCTAGTGCCGAGGGCTCCGGATGCACAGGCCGAGATAAGAAACATGCTGCTGGCCATTCATGGCCAGTTAACAGGACTTCAAAACCAGATAATGGAGCAGGCGTCGAGGGTGGACTATCTCTACACTCGGTTGCCGAGCTTAACGCACATAGGTTAAATGCGCGCTGCCGGAGAGGCCCTTTAGGATCCTAGCTGTGAATGTAAATTCACTGATTAGGACAAAACGTAGAGCGAATCTCTTCCAATTGTTGAAATACCAAAGTCCAGATGTGCTTTTGGCCAGCGAAACTAAGCTGAACCAGAAACACAAATTGACGCATAATAAAAACAATATCGTACGAAAAGACCGGCCCAATTCAATTCAAGGAGGTGGTGTCGCTATCTTCGTACGAAAAGGCATCAGCTATAATGTTATATACAACAGTGACGTACGCCGTTTTCGGTTGCTTGAGGCGTGCATCATATGCATCCCTCTCCAACAGGGGAAGCGGATGTATGTGGTCGCGGCTTACGCACCGGAATCACCTCAGCCAACTGACTTTACAACAGAGCTCGAAAAACTTTTTCAGTCTTTGCAACTGAACTCGCCAGAGAACTATTATCTCATGGCCGGTGATCTCAATGCCAAACATCCCGATTGGGGAAATCAAATCCAAAACCCGAGAGGTTTACCTGGATGGGTCAATACAATGTTAAGTATATGCTCGACCTCCTGGCTACTGATAGGCCATCGTTCCCAAGAAGCAGTTCCTATCTGGATCTATTGCTCATGGATTCAAGACTGACAATTACTGACACAGTAGGTTCAAGACCAAGAAATTGTTTACTCACGATCGAGTACGACAGTGACCACTGCGGACTCGCCGCCGCCGTAATACAACTACCGAACGAGCTAGTGGAGTTGCAGGAGTATGTGCCGGTGCACTTTTACAACTACGGTAAGATGCACTGGCCACGCTTCACCAACGCTCTGGCAAACGAACTTCGTTCGAATAATATATCATCACCAAATAATAGGAATCTGACAAATAACGAAATTGACGGATACCTACAACAAATGGACGAGACAATACAACGAACGATGGAAAGAACAATACCGAAATACAAAGAACGAGACGCTACTAACATGTACCGGAACGCGACCATAGACGCACTACACAGACAGAAAAGTGGACTTTTGACAAGACTTAAACGCTTGTACAGACGGTTTACAGACACAAACGATCCGGAGATAAGGACACTGAAGTCGTCGATTAAAAACGTCAACCAATTGATCAAGGAAAATTACAGATTGTTTATTAATTTGTACTGGGACAAACAAATTCGGGCCGTTAATTCTAGCGACCCGAGTATGTTCCCGCAAATTAATAAGATTTTCAGGAAAAATGATCAGAACGACCTTCCGTGTCTTAAACTTCAGAGGACGACAGATAACAGAGACGTACTTCTGACAGCAGGCATAGATCCGGAAGAAGCCGTCTTGGACGATGATTTCTTTGTTATTGAAGATCCGAGAGAGGAAGTTGAGGCGGTGGGGGCTGCGTTCCAGCATGTGTATAAGGTGAATGCTAGCATTCGCCCGAACCAAGACCTGGAAAACGGAGCCCTGCTTAACCACTTCTACCTTCGGAACGAAATAACGCAATGGCGATCGGAGAATCTCGGTTTCACCGGATTCAATGAAGACAATCTGGCAAATGCCAAAGTCGCCGCGCCGAGCTAAAAGGGTCAAATTCCCTGCTAATATCGAAGGTGGAGCTACAGCTCATTTTCGAACCGATAAATAAAAAGACGTCAGCGGGTGTCGATGGTATATCCAACATTGTGTTACGACATTTACCTCCGGAAGCCATCGACATTTTCACCACACTGTTCAACAGTGCGCTGGAAGACAGCTGTGGTACATCCTCTCCCGAAAAAGGGAAAGGAAGCCTCTAAACCGGCAAATCTCCGGTCGATAAGTCTTCTTCCGAGTATTAGCAAGGTATTCGAGAAAGTTGTCAATAGAACTCTGTCAAAATGGGCTGAGGACAGTAAGATTATACCAGATAATCAGTTCGGGTTCAAGGCAGGACATGACACCATTCGTGCCGCGTCTAAGCTTGTTTCTGATATCCAATGGAACAAATCTAAGAGACAGTGTACGGGCGCCTTTCTGGTTGATTTGGAGAAAGCCTTCGACACCGTATGGTTAGAAGGCCTGTATCTGAAACTGTCCAGACTTGGTATAAGCAAACAACTGTTGTACATATATACTCTATGATATGTTGAATGGCAGAAAGTTTGTTGTCAAAAGTGGCAATGTAACTTCTGCCACAGTCTTCGAAATTAAAAATGGTCTTCAGCAGGGAGCGGTTAACTCACCGATCCTCTTCAGCATTTACACCAGCGATCTGATAGGTAGCCTAACTCAGGCAATTGCGTACGCCGATGACCTAATCGCTCACAGAACGGCCCCAAAATTTCAGGTCATTAGAATTTTCTTGCAGCGTGATTTCGAAAAGATTCAGCGATATTGCGATGACTGGAAGTTGAAAATCAACTCCCAGAAATCGGAACCTATTCTGTTTAGGACTCCGTTGCATGGAGCCTCAAGGGATACGAGAAAGAACTGGAAGAATCTAGTGATCGTGGGCCAAACCGACAGCCACTGGCGAATAGAAGTGTGGTAAAGTATCTTGGCATCTGGTTGGATCAGTAGGGTGAAGGTGATTTGCCATGTAGCCCTCATCCGGCCGATGATTGCCTATGGGTGCCCGGTTTGGTTTAACGTTGCCCCATCTGAAATGGAAAAGATTCGGGTGTTTGAGAGGCAGTGTCTGAGACGCAGCCTTGGATTACACAGAACACCAGAGTCGGAGTACAAACATTATTATTCCAACCAGGCTCCATACAACGGAGCCAACATGAACAGGATAGATAATTTCTTAATAAATCCTATTACCCCAATGATCAATACTACGAGAATGTGCGCTTAAGCGGCTTTATTCCACCAGATGCATTCGTCTACCTAGACAGTCGAGGGCTGATACAGGATAGAGAAGCAGTTCCGCTTATCAACCACGTCAGCCGGAGAACTGTAGATAGGCGACTCCTTTACGGTCGAGACGTCCTCGCACGAGACGGAGCTGAGCGCCTTCGGTTCGGTAGGACTGTGTCCGATCGGGACCGAAGAGATAGTGTGAAGGGAGCACACCAGCGACCACTTAAATAATTAATTCATTAATTGTTTTGAATCCAACCATGCTTCGATACTTGACACTTAAGTTCCCATAACATACATTGCCCTAAGCACAAGATACATTCAATCAAAATATAATGTAAAGCATTGGCTTGCCTTCTACGTCAGGGTAATTAAAAGATATACTCGAGCATATATGTGACTCGTAGTCAACATTATAATTATCAAAAAATATCATATTACTCTGATGACACGAACTGAAAGAATATAACATGAGCATAATAAAATATTAATGATCTGATGGTATGCGATCAGCGGTCATTTGTTTGGACTGAGAAATATGTCAACTAAACATTTTGTGGCTGGACGTTCACCCTCGGTGTATCGTACAAATTATGCTGAGTATCGATTAATAGGTTCAAGAATCGAAGTGTAGATCGATTTCAATAACAAATCATTTTATATAAATAGGAACTACATTTTTGAATAAAACTGTCTTCGTCTGTAGACACTAAAGAAGAAGTAACGTCTTTTTATTACTTGAGAAGCTTACGAGCTACAAGTACAATTTGACAATTATTTCAATTGGTTCTAAGGTCAAAACCTCGAGTGCGTTAGCCAGAGGTCTGAGCTGAGGCATTTATGCCAGGCGATTTGATACAAGGATCCCTTTGAGAAACGTCAGTTTAAACATTACATGGCGATCTTGCCAGTTCAGTTTAAACATTAGTTTTAGTTAGAATTAGTTCAGACTGAATTAGAACCAACCAACATTACTTAACGACCAACTTTTAAATAACAATTTTGATGTCCGAGCAGCTGGCATTGGCAGCCGCCTATATTAAAACAGGAACTTTACCAAGTCTGAAGGAAGTACAAAAGGCAAAATCTAGAGGAGGTCTCCAGGTAAAGCGCAGAGAAGAATTGCTGGAGCTGAAGAGATTGGCCAACATACCAGGTCAATCGACGGAGGTAAGAAATAGGTTCTTACTTCAACTCCGTCAAAAGAAAAAAGAGCAAAGAAAAATCGAGCAAAATAAAAAAAAAGACAAAAAAAAGTTCGACAAATTGTTTGAAGCAACTTTGCAAACAGCTAAAGACGCGCTTAAAAATTTAAAATAATGGGTAAGACCCAATCGAAACAGGAAGAGGTCATAATCAACAACAACGGCCAGCAGAACAACAATAAAGAAGAATTACACTATGGCATCGATTTTAGTATGGTAGTAATAATAATTTTAATTCTAATTATAGGAAAATATTTGGTTAACCTTATAAAAAAAAAATTTGAAAACAAAATTAATAAACAAATAATAAAAAATAATATTAGAAGAAGAATTTCTGTTTAAAAAAAAAAAAATAAAAAAAAAACAAATAATGTAAAAATATAAATATAACTGTTAACATTAAACAAAAAAAAAAAAACAAATTGTATTATATTATTTTATCCTCTATTTCTATTAAATATATTATTTACATGGACTTCAAAAACCTTGAAGAATCCTTAGAAAGATTAAGAAATTGTTATAAAAGTTTAAAAAAATCTCCCACCCGTAAACGAAAAACAAAGGGAGCAAACTTAAAGCTAAAAGAGATTTTAGAACTTTATAATAGTTTTATCGAAAATTTCACAATTATCAACCAAAAAGATTTAAATAACGAAGAACACAAATACCTATCTGATTTGACGTCTAAAGCAAAGGAATATAAAAACTTGGCAGAAGAGATTGTTAAAAGTAATATAAAAGAAATTAATTCAGAAGAATCAGAATTAGAAGAAGAGGATCAGAAACAGGACAATAAAACAGAAAAAATAATAACAATGGCAGATTTCGATTTTAGCAAGGCGCAAAAGTTGCCTATACTTAATTGTGCAGAAAATGATAAGCGAGCAGAAAATATTAGAGATTTTTTAAATAACTTGGAGTTTTATCATGATACACTAAATGAAACTTCAGAGACTACGCTCATCAAGTTTGCATTAAAATGTAAAATCCAAGGTAGGGCTCTAACAGAATTAGGAACCGCAAAGATTATAACATTTGAACATCTAAAATCAAGTTTAATTTCAAAATGCGGAGACAAAGACACTATAGAAAGTATACAGGCTAAGCTAGAGAGATCACGTCAAAAAAATCGGCCAATGCGAGAATTCGTGTCAGAGATAGAACATCTAATATCAAAAATGACAGAATTAGAAATAGGCATACAAGGGGAAACAGCTAGAGAAACATTAACAACAGCAAATGAACGTAGAGGGTTAGCATTTTTAAAACAAGGAGTTAATGATAGGTACAAGATAATTCCGGATAGTGCAAGGCATACAAAAATGCAAGATGCCATAACGCATTTATTAGAGTTAGCTGCAAGTACGGTTCAAGTTACAGAAAATATAAGATATGTCAACAATTTTTCTAATACTCAAAACCAAACAAGAGGTCAGGGTTTTGTACCACGTAGTTTTCAGAAAAGTTACCGAAACACTAACATGAATCGAAATTTTCCGAGACAAAATTATGTTCGTAGCAATTACTCTCAAAATTTTCCCAGACAAAATAATTTTAACAACAATAATTATCAACGATCATTTAATCAACCACGTTTTAACTCACCACAGAATAACAATTCTAATCAATATAATAGCTCAAATAGAACCAGTCCAAATAACATAAATAGACAAAATCATAACCAATCTAATTTATATACAAGAGACAATAGACAGAATACTTATCAAAGTACTTCCAACACAAGAGATAATGGAACAAACTCTTTGAGGAATAGCAGAAACAATAATAGAGAAACAACATATTTTGCGAATGAGGGAAACGAACAACCCACCGAGGGGGAAGCCGACCTATCGGGGGGCAATCTCTAAGCCCAATACAACACATAGCTATATGTGCAGGGGGCATAGCAAACGGCCTATATGTAAAATTGAAAATTAACAATAAATCTGATATAAAATTTTTATTAGATACAGGAGCATCTATTTGTACAATTAAACAAGGGGTTTTGAATGAAAATATAAAAATAAATGAAAGCAATAAAATAACAATACAGGGTATTTCCGGTAACCTAAGAACACTAGGAACTAGTATAAATTCTCTTACAATAGGACAACACAATACATCCTATACTTTTCATGTAGTACAAGATTCATTTCCGGTACCTGTAGATGGGATTATTGGTGCTAATTTTCTTAAAGATTTTGGGGCAGTAATAGATCTAGAACACTTTATATTGAAACTATCTTCAGAATCTTTTCAAATATCTCTACCTATTTTAAACCCAGAACAATTACTTTCACTTACCATTGCCCCCAGATCTGAAGCCACTTATTGGCTAAATAGCAAAAATTTAGACACAAGAATATTCGATTCACAAGAACTATGTGAAGGAGTTTTCATGGCTAGTTCTATTTCTCATGTAAAAAACGGGAAAATTCCAATAAAAATTTTAAATACCCGAGAATCCGAAGTAAAAATTAAATGGATAGAACCCAAATCCATGCCGATATCAGATTGCCATATTCTAGCATACGAGCAAAAAATTAAACCTTCAAATTCACGAACTCAACAGTTACTTAAAGAAATAAACTTCGAAACTCTTAACGAGGAGGAAAAATATGAACTCGAAGCTATATGTTCTAAATTCCAAGATATTTTCCACCTAGAAAACGACAAACTCACATACACACATATAGGTCAAGCTCAAATATCACTCAAAGAAGGAGCTACTGCAAAATATACCAAACCATATAGATTACCTCATTCTCAGAAAAAAGATATTCAAACCGAAGTAGAAAAAAATGCTCAAAGATGACATAATAGAGCCGTCAATATCCGCATGGAACTCACCTATACTTGTTGTACCAAAGAAAAAAGATCCCATAACTGGAATACAGAAAGTCAGATTGGTAATTGATTATAGAAGAGTAAACGATGTTATTGAGGATGATAAATTTCCTTTACCTAACATAACTGACATATTTGATATGGTTGGAGGTGCAACATATTTTTCTTGTATAGATTTAAGCCAAGGTTATTATCAAATGAAATTAGAGAAAAATAGCAGACCTTGTACTGCTTTTTCGACAGAAAATGGACACTACCAACTAAAACGCCTTCCAATGGGTTTAAAAATATCACCCAGCACTTTTTCAAGAATGATGTCTATAGCTATGTCAGGCCTCACGTACTCACGTTGTTTCGTATACCTTGACGATCTTATAGTTTTCATTAAAAATTTAGAACACCATAATAAAAATTTAATGGAAGTTTTCGAAAGATTTAGGGAAGTGAACCTTAAAATCCATCCAAGAAAATGTGCTTTTCTTAGAAAAGAAGTTCTATATTTAGGACACATAATATCTGATAAAGGTATTATACCGGATCCTTCTAAGTCGAATGTAATGAAAAATTATCCAATTCCTCAAAACGCAGATGAAGTAAGAAGGTTTGTAGCATTTGCTAATTATTACCGAAAATTTATACCAAATTTTGCTACACTTGCGATGCCTTTAAATCGGTTATTAAGGAAGAACGTAGAATTTAAATTCTCTGAAGATTGCAACACATCTTTTAATCTACTAAAAGAATTTCTAATAAGCCCAAATGTTCTACAATTCCCAAATTTTGAAAAAGAATTCATACTCCGAACAGATGCATCTGGATTTGCTTTAGGTTCTGTGTTATCCAATTATGACGATAAACCAATTGCTTACGCAAGTAAATCTCTTAACAAAGGAGAAAAGAATTACAGTACTATAGAAAAAGAATTACTTGCTATAGTTTGGGCAGTAAGGCACTTCAGACCATATCTGTTCGGAAGACGTTTTAAAATATTAACCGATCATAGGCCTTTAGTATATCTATTTTCGCTTAAAGAACCTTCCAGTCGATTAACCAAATTTAGGCTTTTATTAGAAGAATATACATTTTTGTAGAGTATTCACCAGGAAAAAATAACTGTACTGCAGATGCTCTGAGTAGACTACAAATTAATTCAGAAGACTTGCAAAAATTATACGTTTGTGTGACTACAAGAGCACAATCAAAGAAATCCGATATAAAGCAAGATAATCCCAAAAATGAAAAGTTAGAAAAAGAGAAAATCATTAGTGAACTCTTGAAACCTCCAGAAAAGAGTTTGAAAGTAGTTGAGTTAAAAATAATTAACAGTTTCAAAGAAGAAGATGAAGATTTTGCTAAATTAAAGGGTACTAGAGTAGTAGGTCCAAGTCTAATATTAGGATATATTCCAGGAAGTAATTGTTTGATTTTAAATCGGTCCAAGGTAAGCACTAATGCCCGATCGACATCATTTGACAAAATGTTGTTGAGGGACGTGCAGAAAAACTGTGAACCGCAAATAAATAATGAAAAGGAATCCAAGAATGGCACTATTGACCGATCGACATCATTTGACAAAATGTTGTTGAGGGACGTGCGTACAATTTGCGGACCTTTATTAATTAAAAATATTTATATAACTAAAGAAGAATTAAGAAAATTATCAGACGGCCGCCGTAAAGAAAAAATAAATATATTAAAGAAACAGATAGAAGAAATATTTAAAGAAAGTAAAATAAAAGTGCACATAATAGATGAATCGATTAAAATAACGGACCCTTGCAAAATAAAACTAATACTAAATGATTATCATATGTTACCAACGAGTGGACATGCTGGTATTAATCGCATGTTACGTAATATTCGAAAAAAATATTTTTGGACAGGCATGCAAAACGATGTGACGACATACGTTAAGCACTGCCCAGTATGCCAACGTAACAAATATATACAACCAAAGAAGCAACCAATGACTATCACATCGACAGCCGAATCAGGTTTCGATAAAATTTTTCTTGATTTAGTTGGACCTCTTGACGAATCAGAAAATGGGTCAAAATATATTCTCACTCTTCAAGACGAATTGACGAAGTTTATAGAAGCTATACCACTACCAAACAAGGAAGCCAATACTGTAGCTAAAGGACTCGTAGAAAATTTTATCCTAAGATATGGAATCCCAGGAACTATAGCATCTGATCAAGGTACAGAGTTTATTAATAAAGTTTTTAAAGATATGTGTAATTTGTTAAAGATAGAACAACTACAGTCTACCGCTTACCATCATGAAAGCATTGGAGCATTAGAGAATTCCCATAAAGTTTTAGGAGCTTATCTTCGGAGTTAGGTATCAGAAAAACATACAGATTGGAGCAGTTGGTTGCCCTATTATGTTTTCTGTTACAACACTTCAGTACATTCGGAAACAGGGTACACACCTTTCGAATTAGTTTTTGGAAGACAATGTAAACTACCTTCCAACCTTACCAATAAAGTAGATCCAGTGTACAACTACGAAGATTATGTGATAGACTTAAGACACAAACTACAATTAGCTCATAAAGACGCTAGGGATACCCTGATAAACAAGAAAATTAATAGGAAAACGAGGTACGATACAGATGTAAGAGCAAAAGTTTCAGATTTTAATGCAGGTAGTCTAGTTTTGCTTAGGAATGAAAATAGAAAGAAGTTAGACCCAATATACATAGGACCATATGAAGTATTATCACAAAAAGGAGTAAATTGTGAAATAAAATATGGTGATAAGAAAATGAATGTACATAAAAATAGACTAAAACCTTTTTATATATATATGTTATTATTGTAAGATTATTTTAAAACCTATGCAACACACACATTAAATAACATAAATGATTAAAAAGATGTAAAAAGTAATATACAGATTATCACTTAAATTTTTCTTCTCTTTCATATATAGCCGGCATAGAAACTAAGTAATATTTTTAAACAAATATAGAATATAGTATACGTTAACAAAAACAAATTAGAAGAAGTAAAATGTATTTAATAAGTCACGTAAAAATTAATTGTATGAATGAATGAATGATTGTACAAAAAAAAAAAAAAAAAAATATATATATTTATATATACATAGGTATACACTTTTATATATATATAATATTATATACATGTAACATAAATAATAATACAATCTAATATATGTTCTATCCCAATGAAAACAAAAAGAATTAAAAAAAAAAAAAAAAAAAAAAAAAAAAAAAAAAATATATCCATAATTGTACAAGTGGCGCGTAAAAGAAGAAATCAAGAGTTGTCATGATTTCTCCTTTTTCCCCAGGAAGGGTGGTGTGAAGGGAGCACACTAGCGACCACTTAAATAATTAATTCATTAATTGTTTTGAATCCAACCATGCTTCGATACTTGACACTTAAGTTCCCATAACATACATTGCCCTAAGCACAAGATACATTCAATCAAAATATAATGTAACGCATTGGCTTGCCTTCTACGTCAGGGTAATTAAAAGATATACTCGAGCATATATGTGACTCGTAGTCAACATTATAATTATCAAAAAATATCATATTACTCTGATGACACGAACTGAAAGAATATAACATGAGCATAATAAAATATTAATGATCTGATGGTATGCGATCAGCGGACATTTGTTTGGACTGAGAAATATGTCAACTAAACATTTTGTGGCTGGACGTTCACCCTCGGTGTATCGTACAAATTATGCTGAGTATCGATTAATAGGTTCAAGAATCGAAGTGTGGATCGATTTCAATAACAAATCATTTTATATAAATAGGAACTACATTTTTGAATAAAACTGTCTTCGTCTGTAGACACTAAAGAAGAAGTAACGTCTTTTTATTACTTGAGAAGCTTACGAGCTACAAGTACAATTTGACAATTATTTCAATTGGTTCTAAGGTCAAAACCTCGAGTGCGTTAGCCAGAGGTCTGAGCTGAGGCATTTATGCCAGGCGATTTGATACAAGGATCCCTTTGAGAAACGTCAGTTTAAACATTACAATAGGGTGAAGCAAGAGAACCAATTATCGTGGTTGGAATTGGATTCTGATAGCTGATAATGAGATATTGATAGTTGGCCTTGGTCGGCTTACATAGGTTTATGATTAGATTTAAGTAGGTACAGTTGGGTGGCAAAAAAATCGCTGCTGTGACTGTTCTAGTTTTAAGTATTCTTAGGTAGTCTTAAGTTATTGTAGGTATTTTTAAGTAGTTGTAAGTAGTTTAGAGTAATTTGGGGAAATGTGGTACACTTGGGTAATGTGGTATAGGCAGGTTTCTCAAAAACTAAGCATGCCTCTACTTTAATTTTTAAATCAGTAGGCGAAGCGACGATAAAAAGAGAAGCAGGCGTGTTTAAATGTCAAAAATATCAAATCAGCTGGACAAAATATTGAAAATTAAAAATTGTATGCAGTCGAGTTTTTTTTCAGGTGAAAGAAAAGTGTTTGTCTCTGTGCAAGTTTTGCGGTTTTCGGCGGGATTTATTTTTTTCCGAACAAAGTATTAAGTTATTCGAGTGCAATAATTGTAAGTTTTGTTTTAACTTATTAAATATATATTTTATGTACTTTTTTGTGCAAATATTAAGTTTCGGCTAATGTGGTATACTTGCCGTTGGCTATTGTGGTATAGTATACCACATTACCCCTCTATAAAATTTATATCTACTTATACATTGGTAAAGTTAACTATCGTACTTTTGCCATAGATTCATTTGCAAAAATGCCAAAAAAGGGTGAAATTAGAAAATGGAACCCGGAGGCAATGGAGAGAGCAATTCGTGCAGTGAGGAATGGGGAAATGGGCATTTTACTTGCGTCAAAAAAATTTGAGGTCCCACATACAACTCTTCAACGCCATGCTCGAAGCAACAAGTCTTTAAATGACATTTTTTCTATAAAGTTGGGCCGAAAGCCTGTCTTAAATGAATCCATTGAGAAGGCTCTTGTAGATTATATTTTAGAAATGGAATCTCGTATGTGGGGTCTTACAAGGCGTGATATTAGGTCCTTGGCATTCCAAATTGCAAACAAAAATAAAATTGCAAATAATTTTTCCATCATAACCGAAAGTGCTGGAAACGATTGGCTTAAATTATTCTGTAAGAGGCACAAAGATAAACTAAGCATTCGCACACCAACTGGCACATCATTTGATCGTGCAAAAGGGTTTACACGAGACAATGTCAATGTGTTTTTTGACCTTTTAGAAGAACTTTACTCGAAACATAATTTCCCAGCTACTAGAATCTGGAATGTCGATGAGACAGGACTTTCTGTGGTTCAGTCTAAGCAGCAAAAAGTCTTGGGGAGAAAGGGAAAACGGCAAATTGGAGCAATGACGTCAGCAGAGCGTGGATCTTTGATAACAGTAATTTCCTGTATGAGTGCCGGAGGTTCGTTCGTCCCACCATATTTTGTTTTTCCACGAAAAAACCATCAACCAGCTCTAATGAAGGATGCACCACCAGGTTCTGACTCGTCTTGTCACCTTTCAGGATGGGTTCAAGTCCCCATATTTACCAAGTGGTTTAAGCATTTTTTGAGTTTTGTAAAACCATCTAAAGATGAGTTGGTTTTACTCATTCTTGATGGCCATTATAGCCATACAAGAAACATTGAATTGCTGGATCTAGCTCGTGAAAATGGTGTTATCATAATTTCCCTTCCACCTCATTCAACCCATAAATTGCAGCCACTCGATAAGACTTTCATGGGACCATTGAAAGTGTATTATAATGATGAAATCAGGCGTTTTTCGCGCGAACATGCTCGCAAAGTAACCCAATTTGACCTGGTGGGACTGTTTTCTAAAGCGTATCTAAAAGTTCAAACCGGCCAAATCGCAATAAACGGATTCAAAACCACAGGAATATGTCCTTTCAACAAGCAAATTTTTTCGGATGCCGACTTCATAGCTGGGGAAATAGAAGAAGAAGTAAATGAAGACCAAACAGAAAATTCTGAAGGTAAGTCAATTTAAATCATTTTTGTTAAAACTAGAAAAGTGAGAGAATTAATGCCTTTAGATGCAGAAAATCTTGTTTCATCAAACGTAAATGAAATAACCATATCTTCATTAAATGATTGCATTGCCAGCACAAGCACTGGCCTCTCGCCAAGTATTCGCCAATCTTCTTTGCAAGTGACAACAATGCCATCGAATTCCATCCAACAGTCCAAAGATGGAGTATTTATCACACCTTGGGAGATATCACCACCGCCAAAACTAAAAAAAAAAATGACTAATAGGGGTAGAAAATCGAAGGCTACTGTATTGACTTCATCACCTTACAAGCTTGAATTGGAAACAAGCCTTCAAAATATCAATCAAAAGCGACTGCCAAAACTGAAACCAATGACTCAAAAAACAATTAAACAGTTGAAAGGTCCAAAAAAGCCCAAAAGCCAACGACTTGTTCCAAAAAGAAAAGAAAAAGGAACGTTTTCTCGTGAAGATCATGAGTCATCTAGTGGTTCAGAGAAAAGCATTCGGTTTCAGGATTCCGATGATGATGACGAACAATTTGACGATGTTCCACCTTCGACTGACGCTATCTGCAACTTTTGCAATAAACAGTGGAAGGACGATCAAACCACAAGTTTAAAATGGACATCGTGTTTACAATGTGAAATGATATGGTCTCACGAAAATTGCATTCCTCAAAAGAGTGCAATATTTCTTTGTTCTTCGTGCACAGAAGTTTTTCCATAAATAAAAATTATTATTTTTTTTCAATCACTTTTCTTTTAAAGCCAAGAAGGTTCTTATGTCCATTATTTATTATTTTATATATTTTACTATATAATTTCTTATTTAAATAAAAATTAATTAAAATATTTATTTTTTTTTATTTAAAATAATATAAAAAATTTTAGATAGGTAAAGTGGTATAGTATACCACATTAGACGACAGGGTGTACCACATTACCCACTAACTTTGAAAAATGGCAATTTCGGGGTTAAGTCAATGTTTTTTTAATTTCTTGCTAAGTAGCTGTTAGAATTTGCCAAAAAATGGGAGCATTGGAGCTTTTATGTTTATGTTGAAATTTACAAAATTTGAGAGCAATTCGGTCACTAAATTTTTGGTGAGGTCAAAAAAACATACATGTATACCACAATACCCCAACTTCCTCTAATATTAGTTTTAGTTAGTTTTATTTAGAATAATTTAGTTATATGTAAGTTTTAAATAAAATTAAGAAAAAAAATGATCTGAAACCAAGTTTTTTGTCAATTTCTCTTGGTGAAAAATAAAAACCAGAGATCTCTAGTTATAAGTTAGTTCGTAGACCGAAAGGCATCATAGAATTAAGAATCATGGATTAATTTAGAGTGCTCGCTTAGGGCCAGTAAGTTAGATTTAAGTTGCATGATAATTAAGCTAGTTTTTTTATGAATTTTTGTCTAGTTTTAACATAGTTTTAAGATGAATGAAAAATAAAAATCAATTGGAAAAAAAAGTAGTACTTGACTGCTACCCTAGGTGTCTTAGTCGAACCCCAGTCTAGGCAGCAATTTATTCTATATTCCATCAACGGAATGCCACTCCTGGGATTTAATGAGATAGTTAAAACCTAATTTCTCAATCCACTGTGCCAACAAAAATCTGTCCTATCCTTCTATTCCTTCTAACATTGCCTAATTTATAAGACTCTAGCTCTTACTGGCATATATATGGGCAAATTCTTAAACGCAAAACTTGCGCAAATTATGCTAAGCAAACAATTCCAAAATGCAAAGGTAAACATCCCTGCTAAGCAGATTGTCCCTAAATGTAGCAGATTTTATTTTCATGAGCAAATGCAAAAGTATTTCGGCAAATGTCCAAAATATCTTGCGCATTTCTTCTGCTTACCAATTTCAACCACATTACGGTCCCAGTACCAATCCCTTGTTTAACTTCTTGTGGTTTAAATTCTCGGTAAACAAGCACATCATTCATTATTGTTTTCTCTATCGAAGCCCTAATTTGGACAGAGTTTCAACTTCACGCGAATTTGATGCTCTGTCCGACTCCATCCAAACAATTGTATCCTTGCATCCTCACACTGAAATCGTTATTATGGGCGATTTCAACGTACACAATTCTTCTTGGCTTTAACATTCAGGCCAGACAACACCCGAAGGTATGTGTGCTGAGATCTTCGCTGAGTTTAACCACCTTACTCAGCTTGTCAACGAGCCTACCCGAATATCGGACGTTAATGGCCGAGCCGAAAATACTCTTGACTTGTTTCTAACCTCTGACCCCGATAAATACACAATCAGTGTATTACCGCCTTTAGGCACGTCTGACCATAGTATCATTTCCGCAAATTTTTCGTGCCAAAAAAATCCAGTTAGAGAAAGAGCTCCTGTGAGAACCGTTTGGCAATACGAAAAAGCCAACTGGGACGGCCTCAATAATTTTTTCAGGATCTTTAACTGGTCACTATGCTTCCTCGGTAGTGACGTAGACTCCAGCGCGGATATGATTACTAAAATGATTCTTTTGGGAATGAGAACTTTTATCCCGAATAGGGCTAAAAGCATCAGACCCAAAGAGAAATCATGGTTCGATGCGAGCTGCAAAGAGATTATTAGGGTCAAAGAGGTTAGCTTCCGTTGTTTTAGAGCCAACTCAACTGAGGAAAACCGGAAAAAGTTCAAACAAGCCAGTAAGGCCTGCAACGCCCATATTCGAAGGACCAAATTTTTGCATGACCAAAAAATAAGGCAAAAAATACTACAATGTCCCGCAGGTAGTAAAAATTTTTGGTCATTCGTAAAGAATATAAGGAATAAAACATCTTCCTCGGTCCCAACACTCGTTGACAATGACACTTCCTTCGTTAGCTCTCTTGAGAAAGCTAACTTATTTGTTAGGCAGTTCGCCGCCAACTCTACGCTGTCTGATAGTGTCATAGCTCCCCCAGTTCTTGAGCGCGTAAATAATTCTATGGGACAAATCTTCATTCGTGCTCGAGCTGTAGCGAGAGTCCTAAAAGATCTTAACATACATAAATCCGCTGGTCCGGATGGTATTCCCGCTATTGTTCTGAAGAGGTGTTCTTCCACGCTGGCAAAACCCCTGCGTAAGCTTTTCCATCTATCCTATTCTTCTGGGCTTGTTCCGAGAAGTTGGAAAACAGCATTTGTCCAGCCTATCCCAAAAAAAGGCGAATCTTCTTCACCCTCCAATTACCGACCAATTGCACTTACGTCCCTTCTTTCCAAGGTCATGGAAACGCTGATAAATTATCAGCTCAAGAAATATCTCGAAGATCGAAAGCTTCTTAATGACCGGCAATACGGCTTTCGCAGCAATAGATCCACTGGTGACTTGATGGTTTATCTCACCGAACAGTGGAACAAATCTTTACATCGTTTTGGAGAAAGTAAGATTATTGCACTTGATATTTCTAAAGCATTTGATAAAGTTTGGCATCCTGCTCTTTTATCGAAAATGCGTGCTCTTGGTATCGATGAAACCTTTCTTCGTTGGATTAGTAACTTTCTTTCGAATCGCTCTATACAAGTAGTATTAGACGGATTCAAGCTGAAACCCACAAAATAAACGCTGGTGTGCCACATCCATTTTGTCTCCGACCCTCTTTCTCATTTTCATAAATGATCTCCTGTCTGTAACTACTAATCCATTAAATTGTTTCGCTGACGATAGTACTCTTAGCTTTTCATATTCGTTTCCAGATTCACATCCCTGCTCTTCGGACGTGGAACTGAAACGGCTAAATATGATAAGTACATTAAATTCTGACTTAGACAGCATTGTACAATGGGGATTAAAAAATCGCGTAGAATTTAATGCTTCGAAAACCCAATGCTGCCTTCTGTCGTTAAAGCGAGACATTCCCTCCCTGCCATTATCTATGAATGGCACTTGCATCGAAAAAACTAATCAGCTTGCGATTTTAGGTATGTGTATCACAAACCATCTTTTGTGGAATGATCACATACTAAGCGCCGCCAAAAATGCCGCAAGATGTTTAGGTTTCCTTTGGAGATGCAAGAAATTCTTTTCCCCTTCTGATCTGGCTATTATCTATAAAAGTTATGTACGTCCAAAACTCGAGTATAACTCCCATCTCTGGGCTGGTGCTCCAGCAACTTACTTAAGTCTCTTGGACAGTATACAGAGACGAGCCTTCAGAATGATTGGAGACAGAAACATCATCGATACTTTTACGTCACTCGAACACCGACGTAACGTTTCCTGTCTCTTACTCTTTTATCGTTACTTTTACGGTAAGTGCTCTATTGAAATAGCCAGTTGCATTCCTCCCCTTAAACGATTCAACCGTAATACTCGCGCTTCCAGGAATGCTCATCAGTTTACTCTTGAACCCAATTTCGGCCGTACTGTCAAGTACAGGGATTCGTTCTTTAGCCGAACTACGCGAATGTGGAATGCCCTTCCACGCTCTGTCTTTCCCTCTCATTGTGATGTGACGAAATTTAAGACTAATGTGCACCGACAGCTCCTTTTAAATCCTCTCCTTCTTACCTGAAGCTCGCACTGTGTCTTTGACATATAAAGGGTACATAACAATCCCCTTGAGTGCGCGCTAATTATAAAAAAAAAAAAAAAAAAAAAATTCACTTGCTTTGCCTTTTCAACTGCATTCTTCATTTGCTTTGCATGTGGTTTGCTTTGCAAATGTTGCGTTTAAGAATTTGCCCTATGTTTGTGTGTGTGTTTTTTTTTTAACATTTTGCTAACTATAATGTTTACTCCATAAACATAAACATATAATGTTTACTCCATATTGAACGTGGAAAAAATTTTCCATCGGAACTACACCAAATATTCATCTTTCAAAATACGTGTACCAGACTCAGTTTTTCATGTTCTGAACTCATCGTTATTCTGGCCAAATGGTGTTATAGTACATGAATTTGAGTATAAATCAAACAACCGAAATTTAATTCAAAACCCTTTTCGGCAAAATCAGACAACGCAGGATCGACGTCGCAGCTTAAGGAATTATTAGTTTACTACCAAAATGTAAACGGACTACGGACAAAGACCAATTTGGTCTATAAAAATATAAACAACCTTCCACACGATGTCATTGTTTTTACTGAAACTTGGCTAAACAAATCTATTCTTGACTCGGAGCTCTTCGATGCATCTTACCAAATTTTTAGACGTGACCGTCATGATTCTGATGACCACAATGTTGTGGGAGGAATAATTCTTTGTGCGATCAAAGCCTCACTCAATTGTTACTTAGTAGACGACTTTAGAGCCACAGATATTGAGATCCTATGTATAAAAATCAAGCTTAAGGCTGGCCATCTATTCATCATTTGCATCTACATACCTCCGAATTCAACCAGTGATGTGTATGAAAAACTGATCGACAGCATAGAAACAATTTATGTGACATTGGAACCCGAAGATGAACTTTTAATCGTAGGTGACTTTAATCTACCAAACCTTAATTGGATAAAAATTGATGACGATACCTTCCACGTTCCGGTATATGCGTCCAGTCTTAATGAACTTACAATTGTAGATGGTATGTCTGCATTTGGCTTGAGTCAATTTAATGGAACGAGTAACCGTTCTGGAAGAATGCTGGATACGGTCAACACTGAAAGTATTGTTTTAACTGCTGCTGTAGTTTTGATTGATGAGGATTGACATCACCCAGCACTAGATATTTCACTAAACTTGAACATGTCCTCTCCTCATTTTGACTATAATATCAAAATTGAATTTGACTTTCCTTAATGTAATTTTATAGATCTTTTTGAAATGCTTTCAACTGTTAATTGGAATCAATTATTTTGTAACTGCGATGTAGATGATATGTGCAATATTTTTTATAACACACTTTTTAACTGTTTTTGTGAAACTATACCATTGAAAAAAACTCGTTTATCTTCAAATGCACCACCATGGTTTGATACACATATTAAAAACTTAAAAAACAAAAGAAACAAAGCTTTGACAAGATTTAATAAGACAAGAACTGACGATGATTATAGAACTTTCTTAATTATAAAACAACTTTTCACTGATTACTCTAACTTATTATATGACGATTACATTTGTAAAACAGAAACTGACATTAAATCTAATCCAGTTAGCTTCTGGAATTTTGTTATTAACAAAAGAAAAACTTGTGGCTACCCAAATTTGATGACTAATAAATTATCAACTAGTCATGAACCCAAACATATAGCAAACATGTTTGCTAATCACTTCAAAGAAGCATTCGAAGAATCAAACTTTAACGCATCATCTTCTTTTTCTTGTTTTTCGGAAAATTTTGCTCATTTAAACGATATAAATTTTGAAATAAGTGAGGAAACGGTTACTCAAAGTATCTTACTACTCGATGAATGTTTCAGTCCTGGCCCCGATGGTGTGCCATCTTCTATTTAAAAAAAATGTGTTTCTTATTTGTCATATCCGTTGTGTATTCTCTTCAATACGTCTTTAAAAAGTTCAAACTTTCCTTATATCTGGAAAAGTTCATTTATTATTCCTGTACATAAGAAAGGTCCTAAAAATGAGATCATGAATTATCGACCTATTGCTAAATTATCTGTGATACCAAAATTGTTTGAGTCAATTGTAAGTAATGTCCTTTCTTTTCATTGTAGTTCAATTGTGTGTGATAGTCAGCATGGATTTGTTAAAAAAAGATCCACAGTTACTAATTTATTTAACTTCGTGTCCTATTGTTTAGATGTGTTTGAAAAACGTGGACAAGTTGATTGCATATTTACCGACTTTAGTAAGGCATTTGACAAGTTGTGTCATTATAATCTTTTACGTAAATTAACGCTTTTAGGATTTAATGATCATTTTTTAAATTGGATTGGTTCATATTTAAAAAATCGTAGTTACTGTGTTTTGTTTCGAAATGAGTGTTCTAACCAATTTCTTGTGAACTCTGGCGTCCCTCAGGGCAGCCATCTAGGACCTATTTTATTTGTTTTATTTATTAATGACTTGACTACTATCATCAAAAACTCTTCTGTACTTATTTATGCTGACGACATTAAGATATTCAAAAGTATAAAATCGAACACTGACTGTTTACTATTACAAGAAGACTTGACAACTTTTAGGGAATGGTGCAATAATAATCGTCTCGTCTTAAATGTTGACAAATGTAAAACCATGAGTTTTACACGCAAAAAAGTCCCGTTTTCGTACTGTTATACGTTTGATTCTTGTCCATTGAGTAAGGTTTCTGTCTTTTCTGACTTAGGTGTAGTTCTTGATCCAAAACTAACATTTATTGATCATATAAATTATACAATTAAAAAAGCAAATAGGGTTCTTGGATTCATTAAAAGATTCGGTCGTGATTTCCATGACCCTTATGTTCTCAAGCTTTTATTTGTTTCATTTGTAAGACCGATTCTAGAATACGCATGTGTTGTATGGTCACCATATTACTCAATACATATAACAAGAATTGAGTCAGTCCAAAAGAAGTTTCTGCGTTACTGTCTTCGATCTCTTCCTTGGTTTAGAGGGACTCTCCTCCCCCCTTATTCTGATAGACTAACTTTTATCAACCTCCCATCTTTGACTAATCACAGAAAATATATACAATTTTGTTTTATTGCTGGAATTATTAATGGGTCGATATCTTCAGCGTCAGTTCTTAGTCAATTAAATTTCAGTTTTAGTCGCTCAAGTTTAAGACGGCAGCAACCTTTAAATCATATATTTAGTAGATCAAACTATGGTGTAAATAGCCCACTTAATCAATTAATAACAATTTATAATGAATTTTATACTTGTTAAAGATTCCGCTAATGATAATTTAAAATGCAAAAAGTTTAAAGATTCCTTTTTTAATAGTTTTGTATAATACATAACCTAGATTATAAGAATAAGATTACTGCTCACGTTAGATATTAACTTTTACCTTAAGTTGGCTAAAAAATTTTTGTATGTGTATATCGTATGTAAAAAATTTTAACACATACATATGATAAAATTAATACCTACCCAAAACGCATTTGACTTTGGACTTACGACAAAATTATACATAATATCTCCAAAACTAAAAGAGATATCAAAACGCGAATAGAACCATTCGAAAGATTATTTTTTTGAATCAAAACTGAGTTCAAACCTTAAAAAACCATTTTTGCGAAATACGAAATTAGTTTTCTCATGCGATGTTCTGTGTCCATATTCAAAAATAAAGCTCTTGAACTAGGCTTTCAAACGTACTACATGTCGTTTGTGGAATCTTGACGGAAAACTATTCCCATTTGCTACGGTTGTGACTATCTGGGTAGGTACCTAAGAGCCTTACTTGGCATGCTCGCATACGCACAGGTAACGTCGGATTGGGGAGTGTTTCTTGCCACGAGGCAGCCAGTCACACCAAAGAAAACATTTCTTCATGCCAAGATTTGAAAATAATGGACTGCTAACGGATATCTTCATCCATGCCCACTCAAGCTTCATAGACGACTGATGTTGTGGTTGTCGAAGATACATATTTCCCTCCCTTCTCCTGCTTACGCAGACGCCTTGACAGGTCCTGTTCCCTTGTTTTATTTTGAACTATCCCTATTCTGATTTAAGGTGCTGGATTAAGCTACACAAAAAATCATCATCACGGCATCATAACTTCGAACACTTACCCCTTTAATTTTTCCAACTTGTAACGGGTTTAGGTGATCTTATTTTAATCGGAGCGAAGATATGCGTGACCATGGTATCCCCAGGACCACAGGATTCCCTGAGATTAACCATAATCCTTAAAATAAGTTGTTCAGACCACAAGGCACGGCTTGGCATGCTAGAATATCCCATTGACCAGCTCGTCGGTGGGGTGGGTACTTGTGCCTGGTTGCTGAACTACCGCACATTGAAATTCATGCCAATAAAATTATTAATAAGTCCTAATACTGTAAAGATAAACAAAAACAAACCGATTTAAATTTTCTTCAAGGAACCCTTAGCTGTAATCAGGAGATCCGGAGTGTATCCCTCCGCGGTTTTATTTCCCTTAAAAAAAAAAATAAAACTCCATTGCTATCGAGTCACTCTTAAAATTCTCTCAATAACCCCTAGTTAATAAATAAGTAAATCTTAATGAAAAACTTATCTCCCTATCATCGTTGAATTGCAGCATCACTCTTACCCCCCCCCCCCCTTTCGCACAAAAAAAATCACTCCATTATCCCAAAATCAATCACATAAATAAAAAATATAAATTTCAAAGTAAAAACATAAGGTTATGCCATTTATTAAATTTTAACAACATTTAAAAAATGTGACTTCATCTTATCAAAAATTCATAAAATACTAGTATGTAAATATACGAGTAAATGAAAACAACATCTATTAAACTTCCAATGTAATAAAAGTTGAGTTAATAAAAATTAGCTCAAATAAAAAAAAATCATTAAATAAAACCAAAAAAAAATGAAGCTTTAGCATAAGCTTGAGTGAGGATAATACACTCAAATATCGTTTTGAGTTAAAGTACGGCCACCGGTATATTTTTAAAGAGAGCACAACGAAATCAAATCCTCTCGACAAATTTCATTAGACTAATCTGATTAGTTATTCTCACTCAAGCAACGCAAAAGTACTCAAATAAATAAACGAATTTAAATTTTAAATAAATTAGGGATTCATCTAGTAATTAATTCTTCGTTCAATTTGTCAAAAAGATATTTAAACTTGGATGGAACTTACCGACTTTGTGAAGATGTTGTGCACAGCAGCTTTCAAGTTGTCGTTTGAGCACCGATCTTTTTTTTTTATGGCACAGCTAAATGATCATTAATTGGAGTAATATGCTTGTCAAGTTGAACGATATAATTGTTTTGATTAGATAAGCTAGACTTTTGCTGATGAATCACGTTATTTATGTTTTCTTGTGAATGACAATTATTATTGTAGGTAGGTTTGAGATTTTAATTTAATTTGTTTTTCTTTTTTTTTTTCTTTTTGATGATGATGTTTGGTTATAATGTTTGAAGATGATTATTGATTATGGTTGATGGTTGATGTAGTTTATGGTATGGCTGTGATTGTTCTGGGATTATACCCGGAACTCGTAATGAATGGTGAAGGTGATGTTGCGTTTTCTTATCGGGATGGTGACGAAACTTATTTGTTCCAAGACCACTTCAAAGAAGACGCACTTGTCTTCCACAGATGCTGGATAGCTTCACGTGAGTGTCGGTAGTTCTTAAGGAGAAGGTGGTGATGGTTACTCAAACCGAGGCCACTTGAATGGAGGATCACAAGCCTTCTGGAAGTGAGTGTCGAACGTTTTAGGTATACCTTTTTGGTGCCACAGATGAAATGAAGTGGTTATTTTTGATAAGGTAATGCACTGCTCTTCGATTGCAACCGACTGTGAAGCTTTGTATCGGGTGCGATCCACTTCTTATCTTGGTGGATAGCGTCAAACAATGACAACAAAACGAGGTTATGTCACGTGTTAAGTTAATTTGTGGAGTTCGTACGACTCACTGTTGCTGGTTCTGGTTGTTTGCTGTAAGGAGACCTTTAAAGAACTCCGTTGGCAAGTGTGAATGATGTTGCAGAAGGCTTGCTTTTGTGTAAACCTTTCGGACTCTCGGCGGATACTAAGGGAATTCAAGAAACCTATTGAACCATACGATCTTAATAAAAAAAAAATGAAAAATACCTGATTGAGATCACTTTCAACTTGATAGGAAGGCTCTTGTGGACAAGAAAGCACCTTGTAATTTGATATAATGTGGAACGATTATCCCACGCGCGATGCTGGAAAGATTCAATTTCTTTCTTGAGAAAAGACTTTCCTTTTTGCGTTTGGGTGATAGTTCAAAGAGAATTGGATTGTTTGCTAGATACAATTTTATCGAAACTGCGCAAAAAGGTAATTAGGTATGTCATTGTGATTGCACATTAAAAAAATTTTTTTTTTTTTTTTAATTAATTACCTATAAGTGTATCGCAGTCGAGAGTCGGGAATTGAAAGATGGATTTTCGGAAATGATGTGTGCTTGTTTGCACAAAAAAATTTAGTTCTAAAAAAAACAAAGAATTCAGTGCGTTTGCAGAATGTGGTTCAAAAGGAAATTCGAAAGTGTGATCGTTTAGATCACACGTAGGTACTAGATCATGGTCGAATTCAATGCCGCAATTCGCAATACTTGTTTGCATGGTTTGACTTTGGTTCCAAGTTGGACTACACACAACATTTCATTTTCTTGTCTGCCCAGACATGAAGGTGAAATGGCGATCGCTATTTATTACATCACCGTCGACCCACGCCTGGAATAAAAGTTTCATAAATGTAATTGGCTGCCTCCTACTGGCGCATATCCTTTGCATGTATTATGCCTAGAGGACTCTCTTTCAAATCTTCCAATTCGTACAAGTTGTTGCTCACAATTTTTTTAATTTTCGCTTGAACAAATTTAGGGCATAGTTTCGCATTTCGTTTTTTGGATTTATCGCTTAGTATAAAATTGCGCTTCAGGACAACTTGTCCCACTTTGAATTTGCATTGTTTGCATCTCGTATTATAAGTTTTTTCATAGAGCTTATGTGCCTGCGCTAGTGAGTCTTTAACGCGGTTATGAATCATGTTCATTTTTGTGGCTTTGGGCAATATGTCAAACTCGGAATTGTTAAGAGCATTCAGTTTTTTTAACAGCTCATTATCAGAACCGTGTTCTACTTTGCTTTGGCCAAACAAGGCCTCGTGAGGTGACATTCCTATTGCTGAGTGAACACTTGTTCTCAAAGAGCTTAGAATGGAGCTAACACTGAACCAAAAAAGTACGTAAATACAATTAAAAAGTTTATTGGGCCAATAAAAAAGTTTATCAAAACTCGTCCAACAAACAGGTTTATTGAGCCAATTAAAAGCGGTTTATTGGCTCAATAGAGCGTTTATTGACAGAAGAAAAAGTTGATTGATCCTGTCTACCAATTTATATTACTTTTGTTTCTTGGGCCAATAAACTATTCCTTGAATAAAGAAATTTTGTTTGTTGAGCCAATAAAATGATTTATTGAAATGGCAAAATTTATTTCTTGGGCCAATTAACTATTTCGTTGATTCAAGTAAACTTGTTTGTTGAGCCAATGAAATGATTTATTGAAATGGCGAAATATGTTTCTTAGAATAATAAAGTACTTTATTGATTCAAGCAAACTTGTTTATTGAGCCAATTAAAAGATTTATTGAAATGGCGAAATTTGTTTCTTGGGCCAAAAAATTATTTCATTGATTCAAGCAAACTTGTGTATTGAGCCAATGAATTAGTTTATTGATTTAGCAAAATTTGTTTCTTGGCCAAGTTAACTTATTTATTGATTCAAGAAACTTGTTTGTTGAGCCAATGAAATGATTTATTGAAATGACGAAATTTGTTTCTTGGGCCAATAACCTCCTTCGTTGATTCTAGCAAATTTGTTTCTTGAGCCAATGCAATGATTTATTGAAATGGCGAAATTTGTTTCTTGGGAAAGTAGATCCAAGCGAATGTTTTTCAAATAAATGAAATATGTAATTTATTAAATTGGCCAAAACTGCTTTCCACTTGCATTCCTTCTTTATACTTACTTTTTCTTCTACGTCAAAGTAACTTTTCTGAAAATACGAAATTAAAAATAAAAACAAATTTTTAAATATTTATATATCTATTTATTCATTACTGCGCTTAGCAAAATGTGTGTTTTGAAACAATTATTTTTTTATTTTTAAAATACCAAGCTTCAATAAAATTCCATTTCCATTCCAAATTTACGTGGTCCTCTGTGCACAAAAACTCGTAGATTTTAGATTGAATTTGCTTCCAATTATCCAAAAGCGAGGCAGATTTATTGTGTAGGTATCCAAAGTCCATGTCCACCCTTAAGAAAATTTTAATATCATTATTAGTAAGTACCTTTATTATTATTAACTATACACACGCCACCTTGTTTTTCTCGCTCGAGTTACTGACTTCAAGTTATTTATCGATCAAGTTTTTTTCGCGAGTTACAATCGCTTAAAATAAATAACTGGAATCCGTATTTCGAGCAAGAAGAAAATTCAAAAGCATGAAATTCATATTTTTATATGACAAAACGTATTTATTCTCAAAATATTTAAATCTAAAAAAAAAGGTTTCTACCTAATTCTTGAACAGATAATGAAAACATGATTATTAGATTCAATTAAAGTTTTAAACTTACGTAACGATATCCCGAAGGTTCCCTATACAGTGGCCATTTCTTGAATACTTCAGATGTAGATTCGGATCTCTGAAAGTCCAGGAGACGTAGCTGGTCCTCGTAATTTAAAGCTCGCAGGCATTGTTCAGCGTTTTCTTCGGGGACTGATAATATTAATGTTGTTAGAACAGTATATTTTTATTTTTCAAATAGTGTTTTATAGGATTTTAGAATTATTAAATTTTTCAAAGTAGTACGATGATAAACAATTGAATAATGAGAAAATTAAACTCTATATCGGAATAGCATAGGAAAAAAAAATCGGTTTCTTGCTAAAATATTTTATAGGTACTACGAGTATACTAATAACAGTTTATTGAAACAGTTAATATTTTTTTGCGACAGTAAATAGTTTATTGCATTAAACAAATAGGTACATTTTTTTAAAACTAGGTAGGTACCTGACTAAAGGTATTCAAATTGTTGCACGCTGTAAAACCCAACATATATATGTATGTTAACACAAGATAAGTATTTTTTTTGCACTTTGTCTGACATGCGACTGTTTAGTTATTTTAATTTTGAAAAATGTTTTAATTTTTAAATTTGTTAAATTTTTCCAAGGTCGATAACAAAAAACTCAAAAGGGACTTAACAATTTTTGTGAACAACCACAACAACTTTATTAATTTAGGCTCAAACACGACTTATTAGTTCAAAACTTAGCTTTCGATGACTGCAAAACACTGAATTGTGAGCAAAACAATTCTCTCTAGAGAAATGACGTAGGAAAAAAATTGTTGTTACCCTATTAAAAACTTAATTGAGGCAATAAATAGTTTTTTGGGTAAATAAATATATTATTTGGACTATAAATAGTTTGTTGCGGCAATAAATGGTTTATTGGGATAATAAACAGTTTGTTCGGAACATAAATGGTTCTCACTTGAGTAAAACAATGAACAGTTAATATTGCATTCGGTCAATAAACTATTTATTGCCCCAACAAAGTAAAAATAAACAATGGTGAACTCTTAATTTGGAATTGCATAGGTGAAATAATTTTGGTTTCTTACCAAAAATAGTTTTTTGGAGTATATAATACATCTAATAGTTTAGTGCTACAATAAAAAGTTTACTACTACAAACATATTTTTTTTACTTACCTGACTGTAAGGTGTTCCTGAAGCACGCTGCAAAACCCAACACATGTTTATGTAAGTTAAACCACAGGGAACGTATTTTTTTTTGCACTTTGTCTCGGAAATGCGAAGTTATTTTAATTTTTTAAAATGTTCAATAATAACATAAAATATTGTTATTTTTTTTTTTTTATTTGTTACTTTTTATTTAATTTGAATCAGGCACCACGAAGCGAACAAGAAACTCACACTATGGCAAACATTCATAAAATGACTCATGATTACCGCGCAAACTAGATCCTTTTCAACAAATAACGGAATGGCACAGAGAAAAAACATTTGGCGAACATTTAAAAGTTCTTGTGTCAATAAACAGTATATTGGTACAATGTATAAGTTTATTGTGACAATCAGAAAGTTTTTAACATTAATGAAAAAGTTTATTGATTTTTAATAAACAGTTTATTGAGCCAATAAACGCATTTATCAAAAGCAAAAAATGTAAAAGTTCTTGTGCCAATAAACTGCCGCCATATTAGGCCAGTAAAATCGTTCCCGTAGGCGATACAAAGTCCTTGCAACCCCACCATGCGATGCCTGAGGGGGGTCATGTGCCAATTGGATCAAGTGATTGGTCAGGGCGGCGGGAATCCACAGTTTCCAGACGCAGTCGTCTTCTCTGGGATCCCCTGTACAATGTTTGACCTTCTTGTACACAAAATTTTCTGAAACTTTAAGGTCAGGTAGTTGGGTTTTGTTTTTCTTTATAGTTTCGATCAAACTCATATACTCATCCGACTTGAATGTCGGATCAGTGAGATTGACCTGAAGAACATCAGAAGGGCTCATGTTGCTTGTTATTTCATCAGCAGCATATACACGAGAGAGTGCGTCTGGTGCAACATTTTGGGAACCCTTTCGATGTTCTATAGCAAAAGAGTACCTCTGGAGTCTCAAACTCCACCGCGCTAATCTACCACTTAAGTCTTTTTGGCTCATAAGCCATCTGAGGCTCGAATGGTCGGTAACAATAGTAAATTCATGACCCTCAACGTAAGGTCTAAACTTTTCCCCTCCTAATACGGCAGCCAAACATTCTAACTCCGTAACGCTGTAGTTTTGTTGCGCTCGGTTCAGTTTATACGAGTAATAATAAATTGGTTTTTCAGCACCATTTTCGTCCAATTGATTCAATACGCAACCAATGCCTGTTGAAGAGGCGTCACACAAGATAATGAAAGGTTTCGTAAAATCCGGGTTTGTCAAAACCGGAGCTGTGGTCAACGCTAGTTTGAGTTCTTCAAAGGCTTTGAGGGCCTCTGGTGTGAAGACAAAGGTTTTACTTTTCCTCAAGGTGTCGGTTATTGGAGCAGCAAGAGTGGAGTAGCCGGGGACAAAACGTCTGTACCATCCAGTTAATCCTAAAAACCGTCTTACCTGTCGAGGCGTTTTAGGCACTGGAAAGTCTTGAATGGCACAAACTTTGTCGGGATCTGTTTTGACGCAGCCTCCTCCAACAATAAAACCTAGGTATCGCAGTTCTTTGAAGCAGAAACGTGATTTTTCAAGATTAATAGTCAATCCTGCTTTTCGCAGCAGTGAAGCTAGGGTACGGAGGATGTCAACATGTTCTTCAAAGGTCCGTGAAACTATTAGCAAATCATCTAGATATACGAATATATTTTGTTTCAATTCATTAGGAACCACTTTGTCCATAAGTCTGCACAAGCGTTGGGCTTTATTGCAGAGGACAAAAGGCATAACCTTGAATTGATATAAGGGTCTACCGGGCACACTAAACGCCGTCTTTTCCCTTGCCTCTTCAGCTAGAGGAATCTGCCAGAATGCATCTTTTAGATCCACACTACTAATGTAGTGTGTTTCTGATTGACGACCAAGCAGACCCTCTATATGAGGAAATGGATAGGCGTCATTTTTCGTAACCTTATTAAGTTTCCTGGAGTCTAGGCACAAACGGTTTTTCCCTGGTTTGCGAACCAAGACAACAAGGGAAGTCCAGGCGCTTTCACTCTCTTCAATTACGCCCAATGACAACATCCTATCCAACTCCTCATACATCAATTTCTGAATGGCTGGAGACACGGGGTAGTTTCGTTGTTTAATAGGCTCGGTATCGCCTGTGTTTATTGTGTGTTGTTCTAATGCCGTCCTTCCAAGCCCTTCTTTGGCATAGGATGGAAATAGCCGAATAACAGTTTCAATCTCCGACGACTGATCAGCTGATAGTTCATGGGCGTTCGCGTCACATATGCGGAGTGAAGGAGTACAAATTTCGGAAACTATTTGGGGAGCTATCCCAAACAGTTTCCAAAAATTTATACCGAGGTATAAAGTTTGCTCTAGGGATGGGACTAAATAAATTTTCATTTCCTTTACAACATTTTTATATTCCACTATCGTGGTTAATTCTCCAGCTATCTGCTGCGGTTGACCACTAGCCGTTTTAACCTTGGCATTGAAGTGTTTAAATGGAATTTTAAGATCTTGTAGCGTTTGTAGACACCCCGATCCTTGACAAGAGATGCTTGCACCACAGTCCAATAGACCAAGCATTTTCTTTCCAAAGATGGATACGCTAGCATATGGTCTAGGATCTTCGATGTTGCAAATCGTAGTGGAACAAATTTCGCGATGAGTTTTTTTTTTGATCTGAAAACGGTTTTGAAGTTTTTGAATACGCTTAGGAACCTGAGCAAAGATTCTACCACGAACGTCATAATAATTACGCAACCGTTCGTGAAGAGAAACAGGTGGATTCAACGCTTGAGATGGTTTGTCGCAGTTATGTTTTTCACGTTTAAGGATTTGAACTTTGGAAGAGTAAGGTGTTTTCGATGTTTCAGGTATTGTGGTTAAGTCAGGCTGGTTTTCTATGTCTGGTAATAAAGGATTTTCTGGTTTCAGAATGTGATCGAGATTTTTGCTTACTTTTGTTCCGGGTTCTCCTTCGGTTGACAAAACTCCCCGGTCGTAGTATTGCCCCGTTTGCGGTTTCCCGAACATTTTGAACAGTTCGGTGTCGTCGTATTTTCCATTCCACATTTGAAGCAAAATAAGTTACGCTGAGCATTAGGACACTGAACAAATGAATGCCTTTTGAGCTTGCAGTTCCAACAAGTATAGTTGGGCTGATCTCTTTGGTTGTGCGAAACATTTAAAGCATTAACGTCTAGTAAGGTCTCTTCAGAAAAGTAATCGTCTAACTCATTGACTTGTTTTTTTGCACTATTCGATTGAAATGGTTTTGGCTTGAAAGTTTCGTTTTGAGAATGTTTCTCAATCGATCTACAAACGTACACCATTTCTGCTAAACTTTCTGTAGTAAAAGTAATAAGAAGCTCTCCTGTTCTTCTTTTTACATTTTGCTTGATCAGTTCTATGAGTTCGCGTCGTGGCTTTGGTGAGTGGAGCCGAGCATTCATAACGAGAATGTCGTTATAAAAATTGTCGAAACTTTCGTTTTGACCTTGACGTCGGTCAAACATTTTTCTCGAAAGTTCCGAGTCGGTTTCGATACTCCGATATTGTTCCATTAAAGCACATTCCAAATTTTCCCAATGTGCATTTGGGTTGGTTTTTAGAAAGGTCCAAAACCAACTTTCAACTGTACCCGTCACAAAAAGATGAAAATGAAGGAAGATATCTTCCCACGAAGCGTTATAGCTTTCCTTAAGTCTTTTCAAACGAAAAATAAAATCGTCGACCGTCATTCCAGCGTTGTCGAACTTGAGACCCCATTTATGGAACTCGAAAGCTTGACTGGAGCTAGCGTGAGATACATTGCGACTTATATTAGGAGATTGCGTATTTAAATCGAGTGCATTTATTCGATTTAAGAAATTTTGGGCATTTTCACTTAGCTGATGCGGTTCAATATTGCCGACTGGTCTTATTGACGGTTGAGCAGTACTATGTTCTTGTGGACGGTTCATGTTTCGAAAAGAGTCATTTACAACTGGGGGAGTTGGCGCTCTTAGTGTGTCGCGGATGGTATTGACAACTTCTTCCCTTATTCTTGCCCTCTCTTCATCATATTCAGCCCTTCTAGTGCGCAGATCTTCAGCCCTACTTAAACCAATGGTAGCATTAACAATATTAGTGATGTACCGCTGCAAGCTATCATTCAAGGACACAGAGTTTGGAACCTGTTCCGAAGGAGCATTATTTTGATCATTATTTTGATCAACTAATTCATCACCTTGTTCTTGAAGCTGATGGTCACCATCTTCAGGCACATTATCAGATGTGGAAGCCATGGCAACACCTGTGGTTCCCCTACGTGCAGTGCGAGTGGCAGACGTAGATTTTTCTTTAGATCTATCTCGTTTTGGTGGCATTATTTGGCCAGATCTTTAACTGATGCTTGAATGTGTTATAAGATATAACAAAAAGTTTAAAAAAAAACAGTTTTGTAACTAGAATGTTTTTAATAGAAAAAAGGACACCAATGTACCTTCTTTAATCTCAAAAAGTGATAGGTAAAAGGAATTAACCAATACAAATTTTAAATTATTTAAAAAATTAAAATTATAAAGAAAATTAATAACCATAAATATGTACCGGGTAAGGCAGTTTGTGATGTGCAAAAACAACGATAAAAACAATAAAAATAAAATCGGTAAAATCTTGTTTGTAGTTAGCAAACTGACTTTAGAGATTAAGTATAGAATCTATGACGCAACTAAGAAAATGATGAACGTTACACCTTTATTCTTAGGTCGTTATCTTCTTGACTCCTCTCCTATATACTAATGGTTAATGTTTAAAAATAGGACTTAAACAAAAAATTTTTCTTTTCTTTTTAAATTGGGACGTCTATGTTAAGCTTACAAAACTCCATGAGTTGTAGTTTAAAGGTCATGGGCGCAGCAAGCGAAGATGAGTTTCTTGGAACTGGTATCTTCTGGTCGTCCACGAAATTAACTAACATAAGGCCAAAACATCTTCAAGTATTCAATTAAATCAATGCAACTGGCGGAGAAGTTGTATCCAGTACATGATATCTCCCGGTCATTGATTCATCGGAATAATTGTTTAATTAAATACACTCAAATAAGCGCTTCATAAAATATGATCAAAAGACCAAAGCTTTTCAGGACGTTAGCTAGAGTGTTTATTATTTTCAAAATAAGTTTTGTTTTTATTTGTTTGGCAAGGAACATGAATTATATAAGCAGTACCATTTTGTTTCTAGGTGAGATGAAACTTAATAAGGATTTTCGAAGCCCCACGTTGGGCGCCACCTGTGTAACGGGTTTAGGTGATCTTATTTTAATCGGAGCGAAGATATGCGTGACCATGGTATCCCCAGGACCACAGGATTCTCTGAGATTAACCATAATCTTTAAAATAAGTTGTTCAGACCACAAGGCACGGCTTGGCATGCTAGCATATCCCATTGACCAGCTCGTCGGTGGGGTGGGTACTTGTGCCTAGTTGCTGAACTACCGCACATTGAAATTCATGCCAATAAAATTATTAATAAGTCCTAATACTGTAAAGATAAACAAAAACAAACCGATTTAAATTTTCTTCAAGGAACCCCTAGCTGTAATCAGGAGATCCGGAGTGTATCCCTCCCGCGGTTTTATTTCCCTTAAAAAAAAATAAAACTCCATTGCTATCGAGCCACTCTTAAAATTCTCTCAATAACCCCTAGTTAATAAATAAGTAAATTGCAGCATCACTCTTACCCCCCCCCCCCCCTTTCGCACAAAAAAAATCACTCCATTAACCCAAAATCAATCACATAAATAAAAAATGTAAATTTCAAAGTAAAAACACAAGGATATGCCATTTATTAAATTTTAACAACATTTAAAAAATGTGACTTCATCTTATCAAAAATTCATAAAATACTAGTATGTAAATATACGAGTAAATGAAAACAACATCTATTAAACTTCCAATGTAATAAAAGTTGAGTTAATAAAAATTAGCTCAAATAAAAAAAAATCATTAAATAAAACCAAAAAAAAATGAAGCTTTAGCATAAGCTTGAGTGAGGATAATACACTCAAATATCGTTTTGAGTTAAAGTACGGCCACCGGTATATTTCTAAAGAGAGCACAACGAAATCAAATCCTCTCGACAAATTTCATTAGACTAATCTGATTAGTTATTCTCACTCAAGCAACGCAAAAGTACTCAAATAAATAAACGAATTTAAATTTTAAATAAATTAAGGATTCATCTAGTAATTAATTCTTCGTTCAATTTGTCAAAAAGATATTTAAACTTGGATGGAACTTACCGACTTTGTGAAGATGTTGTGCACAGCAGCTTTCAAGTTGTCGTTTGAGCACCGATCTTTTTTTTTATGGCACAGCTAAATGATCATTAATTGGAGTAATATGCTTGTCAAGTTGAACGATATAATTGTTTTGATTAGATAAGCTAGACTTTTGCTGATGAATCACGTTATTTATGTTTTCTTGTGAATGACAATTATTATTGTAGGTAGGTTTGAGATTTTAATTTAATTTGTTTTTTTTTTTTTTTTTCTTTTTGATGATGATGTTTGGTTATAATGTTTGAAGATGATTATTGATTATGGTTGATGGTTGATGTAGTTTATGGTATGGCTGTGATTGTTCTGGGATTATACCCGGAACTCGTAATGAATGGTGAAGGTGATGTTGCGTTTTCTTATCGGGATGGTGACGAAACTTATTTGGTCCAAGACCACTTCAAAGAAGACGCACTTGTCTTCCACAGATGCTGGATAGCTTCACGTGAGTGTCGGTAGTTCTTAAGGAGAAGGTGGTGATGGTTACTCAAACCGAGGCCACTTGAATGGAGGATCACAAGCCTTCTGGAAGTGAGTGTCGAACGTTTTAGGTATACCTTTTTGGTGCCACAGATGAAATGAAGTGGTTATTTTTGATAAGGTAATGCACTGCTCTTCGATTGCAACCGACTGTGAAGCTTTGTATCGGGTGCGATCCACTTCTTATCTTGGTGGATAGCGTCAAACAATGACAACAAAACGAGGTTATGTCACGTGTTAAGTTAATTTGTGGAGTTCGTACGACTCACTGTTGCTGGTTCTGGTTGTTTGCTGTAAGGAGACCTTTAAAGAACTCCGTTGGCAAGTGTGAATGATGTTACAGAAGGCTTGCTTTTGTGTAAACCTTTCGGACTCTCGGCGGATACTAAGGGAATTCAAGAAACCTATTGAACCATACGATCTTAATAAAAAAAAATGAAAAATACCTGATTGAGATCACTTTCAACTTGATAGGAAGGCTCTTGTGGACAAGAAAGCACCTTGTAATTTGATATAACGTGGAACGATTATCCCACGCGCGATGCTGGAAAGAATCAATTTCTTTCTTGAGAAAAGACTTTCCTTTTTGCGTTTGGGTGATAGTTCAAAGAGAATTGGATTGTTTGCTAGATACAATTTTATCGAAACTGCACAAAAAGGTAATTAGGTATGTATGTCATTGTGATTGCACATTAAAAACATTTTTTTTTTTTTTTTATTAATTACCTATAAGTGTATCGCAGTCGAGAGTCGGGAATTGAAAGATGGATTTTCGGAAATGATGTGTGCTTGTTTGCACAAAAAAATTTAGTTCTAAAAAAAACAAAGAATTCAGTGCGTTTGCAGAATGTGGTTGAAAAGGAAATTCGAAAGTGTGATCGTTCAGATCACACGTAGGTACTAGATCATGGTCGAATTCAATGCCGCAATTCGCAATACTTGTTTGCATGGTTTGACTTTGGTTCCAAGTTGGACTACACAAACTGAAAACATAATGGTTTATATTAACACAATTTTTATTCAATAATATTGTATGTAGGCTTAAAGACATTTTTTTATATGAGTGCCCCCAAAAAAAGGTGAATAAACAAATTCTGTCAACAAAAAACTAATGGTAGTTAGAGACTTACCGTTTACGGAGATCCTTTGCACAGAGTCCGCTGGGTTCCAATTGAACAATTTCTATCAATGATGATGAGGGTAGGTAATACCAAGCCAAACAAACTCTATCACATTCACTTTCTCCTTTCTTTTGTGTTTATGTATACCTATTTTAATTTTTTGAATTTAAATGAAATTTGTTTCTTTTAACAATTTTCTTATTTTTTTTTCTTTTACGGTTTTTTCTAACTACTTTGCACTATCGATTATTACTTATTTTCTTTTCCTTTCTTTTTAATTTTAATTCGAATTTCTCTATCCCTATTTATCTTACTATTTTTTTCTTTCATCTTTTTCTATTTATTTCTAGGTAGATAACCCTTTCTCCACTTTTAGGCTTTACAACTTTCGTCCCAAAACTGCGCCTCCGCATAAAAGTCGTTTGTCGGGGTTCCTTCTCCCCTCCTCCGCACTTCACAACACCTCACCCGCTCGTAGCTCGATCGCAACTTGAGCCAGCCGATTACTACCACGACTTTAAGTAATCTGATGAGCTTTAGGATAACTCAGAAATCAAAATAATTCACAAGTGGTCTTTAGGCTCGATGGAAAGATGCCGATACGGAGCTAGATGGTGAGAAGCAGCGGCAAATGCTCCAGTTTCTATGCTTTTCAGAAGAGAGTTTGGCTTGTCCTTGAACTTGAATTTGATTTTTATTCTGGTTCTCCATTTTTTTTGCTAGTCCGTATGCTTGATGCGACTTAATGAAGAGACAGGTGCACGTGGTGCAAATGTCAGAACGGATAATTGTGTTTCGCTCAGAGGGGTCTGTATAATCAAAACAAAATGCTTGTCAGTTTAAAAAGAAATGAAAAGCAGCTTTTGTGCATTTTTACTTGTCACACATATTTTTATGTTCTTAAATTTTTTTATCAATTAATTAATATATTGCCTGAAGATTGTAACGGTAAATATGAAGACAGATTGTTTGTATATAAACAAGTAGACATACAAAAGTGGATGATTATTATTAAAAGCTATTACAGTGCCCTACTTTGGACGCCATCTGTAACGATCTAAAATAATAAGAATGATTTCTATGCCCCACGTTGGGCGTTATCTGTAACGGACAATGTGTCACAAATATTATGACACTACGTGAATTAAATATGTTACCAATCTATCATCCACAATCTGTTCATATAGATTCCTTACAGAAGTGATAGGTGAAATAAAATTCTCATCCTTTCTGAGAATGAAACTCCTCAAACCACCTTTATTGAATACGTTTCGATGTTTTACACAAACCGTACTTAAAACACCAAATGTCGACTCAACAGTCGAGTTATCTGTAGTTCACAAGCGCAGTATTCAATTCTACACATGAGTTACAATAACTCACATGAATTTTCTTTACTCTTACTGACCATCACAATTCAAACTGACTATGATAACTCGCCGAAGTCATCGAACATATTCCTCAGAAAAGCTGAGAAAGACATAGAGCGATAAATAAAATCAAAGCTGCGATTAAACAACTTTAGCTTCAGAAAAGAAACTACTTTTCCAACTCTTTGTCTCCCTCCTTCTCTTAAGGAATCTATCCTCTTCTTACACGCCACATATATTTCTATCGACAAGCGATAGAAAGTCCACGCGGTTTTCGGAAGAGGGTGTTGCCACCCTACAGCCACCTGGCCTGCTGGGTGCACGATTGACGATCGCATAACTCGCCGGATGAGGGGGGGGGGGGATCTTGCAGCTGGAGCGTCAACGGTGCCCGAAAGGTTGTAATAGAAAAGATGACTGAAAGATTGTACCTATCTTCCGTAAACTATCTTATTTTGTTGAGACACGTATTTTTGTGACTTATCTTGAGGGAAACATAGATGTTCATGTCCCTGGAACCGAACTTACCCCTACCCTATCACATCACATGTACGACCTGATATGAACCTATGGTTTCCATTTGGTTCTTTTATTTTCAGAAACCCCATTTTTGAGAGATGCGGCTGTTGTTGCGCTCTCTTCCTGTCTCTACCCGTCCCTATGATATGAGAAACACCAACTAGTTAGTAATTTAAACACCTTAGTGATTTCACAAAATTAACCGGACAGGAAAATTACATTAATAATTAAATGAAATAAAAAACGATCTTTTACTATCCGACTCATTTTGAATGCATTTCGGAATACCTTCATTCCATCCTCAGCAAACACTACTATGTATCCAGTGCTAATCATCGGCGATGCAATTTCTTGTGATTTGGTTAAACAGTTAAAGCACAACAAAAACTATAACACTCAATATGTAAACAAAAAATGAAAAACAAAAACAAAAGCGATCAAACGCGATTGAAGGGGCATGATACAATGTTGCCACTGTCTTGATTTAAAAGATTTGTGCCCTTCTGAATATAAAAACTTTCAAATGCGTCAAGTTGTGCCTCATTTGTGACTGTTTTAACTAGGCGTACACTATCTTTTCCGTTTACGTTATGATTTTCCGTTAACACATGTGATGCTACGGCTGAGCATAGAGGTTTTTTCAAACGAATGCTGGTGATATGGTCATCAAATCTCTTTTCTACGCTTCATTTTGTTTGACCGATGTATTCGCGTTCACAAACATTACATAATTTGTTATTGGTTTTATAAAAAATGTCCAAACTATGTTCTTTGAATTTCTTTTTAATTTGTATGTTATTGTTGGCGAAAAGATAAGGGCACTTTATGATTATTTTCTTTTTCATTTTTTAAAAACAGATATGTTAATTCTGAAACACGTGTTTTGTTTGAGTGTAGTAAAACTATATCATTGATCATTTTTTCACTATATCCGTTCACTTTGGCTACATTTTTGATGTATTCATATTCGCGTTTGTAATTATTTACTGTAAGTGGCAAACGACACATTCTATGTACGATGGAATGGCAAGCGCCTCTTTTATGCTGCGTTGGCGAATAAGAATTTGAAGTTATCGTTCTCAATGTACTCGTGGGCTTGTGATAAACTCCGAATTCTACTTTTCCGCCCTTACGTTGTATTTCTAGGTCTAAAAACGGTAAAGTATTATTGTTTTCTTTTTCACAAGTAAATTTAATTGATTCGAACTGGGTATTTAACAACTCCAGTATATTGTTCACTTCATCTTCTTTAACCACCGCAAACACATCATCAACGTAACGATGTCAAACCCGAGGTAACAATTCTCTTTCTCTTAAACTTATTTCAAAACCAGACATAAATAATTCCGCGATTAAAGGACTTATGGGATTACCCATATTTGTTCCGTGTGTCACTTTAAAAAAATTTTCACGAAATTGGAAGAAAATTTGTTCCATACACAATTTAGCAACTTCGAAATAAATTTCTTTTTTATCAATTTTAATATTTTTAACTTTTTCCACGAAATCGAACGAATTTTTTACTGAACAGCTTGGTAATTGTTTTAACTTTTTTACTTCACTTACTAACCATTTTGCTTGTTTGTAGATTGGGGTATCAATGTTTGAAACAATTCTTGGTCTCATTTCTTTTCCCGGTTTGTGTATTTTTGGTAGAGCATAGAGTTTTGCAAGTTTTGGATTCGAAATAATCAATGTTCTTTGTAAACGGCAACCAAATACATTTCCAATACGTTTACGAATTTTATCGCTTTCTCGGATGAGCCTTGGTAAGGGATCCTTTTTAATTTGTTCGTATTTGCACTTTTTTATAAGCTTTAAAACTCTATCATCGTAATCACATTTGTTCATAACCACTAATTTGTTACCTTTGTCTGCTTTCATATATAAACAACATCCTTTTTCTTTTTCAAATTATCAATTTTATCATTGCTTGTTTGTTTGCCACTTCACAGTTTTGTTTTTCTAATTTAACCGAATCGATTACTTTTGCCGCGTGAGTTCGAATGTCATATTGAATAGAAGGAACTTTGGATTTTAAACACGTTTCAATATCCACTACAGATTGTAGCAGTGGGAGCTTTGTAGGTTTGGGCACAAAATTTAGACCTTTATTTAAAATATTTATTTCTTCTTCCGTAAATATTTCATTCGATTCGTTGCAAATAAAATCCGGGATGAAAGAGGGGGGAAATTGATTCTATATTTTCTAAATTTTCTAACGGATAAAAATCACCTGTTAGTTTTTTCAGTTTTCTAGCATGTTTTTCTTTTTTATTTTTAATTACAAAATCAATATCTCCGTGAACCGTTTGATCAAAAATTAACCACTCACAATATTGAATTTCACTCACTTAAATTACTAACTAGTTGATTTTTACGGATTTCACGCGGTTCAACTCAATAATAATTTATGAGAAACACATTATTCCTGTATATAATTCTCTTAGGCATGAAAACGAGTCTCCTGATTGGATGAAATCAACGAACGAGGTGAGTCTCTTTTTGATTTTATTATTGATAACAACCTTATTGTTTGTAACAGAGGTGATACACCCACCTTCGTCTTTCCAAGTTCGGAAAATTACGACGGCTGGGAAGATGTACTTGATATCACTGTTACAAACAACTGTAATTTAGTCGTGGAAAATTGGAGAGTATCCTCTGCAAATTCCTTTTCGGATCACAGGAGGATCCTTTTTAACATAAGTTTCAAGGTAGAAACCCTTCCTCCTTATAGAAATCCTAAAAGAACTGACTGGAAGAAATTTAGTCAGATCACCAAATCTAAACTGGGCAAATTATCAATTAGTAGAGTAGAAACTGTGGAAGTTGTTGAGTCTAGGGTAGAGACTGTCATGAATCTCTTATTTAAATACAAAAAGCCACTAATATAGTTACGAAGTTACGAATCCACTAACATAAATACGAAGCGACAAATCAATTTTCACCATGGTTAGTGTAAACCATCCCCAAAACTACAAACACTTTTGTTCGAAAGAACCAGTGAACCAATTCTCATTTTTTTTGTATTTTCGAAAATTCTACGAACAGCCATCAGCTATCTATTCATTTCCGCCAAACTCGAACTTTCTTTTCTGCACAAACCATAGCTCGAGCCAGTCGATCCATCCACCCACGTGGCATTGAAAATTTTTCAACAAATATTTTTCATATGTAAGTACTTAAAAATTAACGTTCTTCTTCAAAATAAACCATAGACCTACTTTAAACTAAACAATGCCTATAAATTGCAGTGCCAAAATCTGAATTATTTTCATGAAAAGTTGTTAAAACTCTCATCCTATTCAAAATTTGTGTGCATCGATCGACGCCTAAGAATTTAGTCGGCACAAACACACCAAAATCGTGAACAACTAGAATATTGTCACGCCACAAGCCGGCACTTCAGCTTCATCAGCGTCAGCACCCGTTGCCTATCGCTAGCATTATTACATTTAAGCTGAATCTGGCAAACTGGTCCACGACGAAAAATTCAAGCTTCTCCCACATGTGCTCATGGCGTCAATCCCGAGCTACAAGTACATCAGAACAGACTCAGAAAAGAACAAATTCCAATTCAAAATCTATATAAGTACAGTTTTTTTTCCATAAATTAATTATCTACCTACTTAAGTCTGAATTCTAAATTCTAAAGTAAAACCCAATAAAATTAAAATAGTTTTAAAATTTTGATAAACTAAATGTAAAGTGGGAGTGATATTTAAAAAAAAAAAAAATAAAAAATAAAATTAAGAAGAAAAAACAAAATAGTCCAAAAGAAAAAAAAAATCCTAAGTACCAAAATACACCAAAAGCGTAAATAAATTATTTTCAATACATTGACCACACAAAAAAAATATCATAAAACGGATAGCAATATTAAAATAAAGACGAGTACAACGAGTTCATCATCATTGTGCGCACAACGTTGGATGGATCCCGATCGTCATACAAAAATCAATAAGTGAGTAACAAATTTTTTTTTTTTTTCGTTTTGGTGTAATATTGGTAACCTACATAGTAATCAAAAAAAAAAAAAGAAAAAGAAAAAAAGTTTTTTTTTATTATCACTACACTAATTTTTGAATTTCAAGGATTAAGATTGTTATTAAATTTCAAAGTTATTAATTAAGTCTCTTAAAACGAAAGAAAATTAATATTCCAGTAAATGCATATTACTTTTTTTTTGCTTTTCCATAGTTTTTTATGGTGATAAAATCTCATTTTCTCTTTATAATCAAAGTCTGCGTAAACCATAAAGTCTGCACACTGGATGACATAAACTCTCTTTGCTAAATCTCTCTCATGTCTTATAACTTTTTCAAAATAATTGTGTTGATTAGCAACTCTTGCCTGCACAAAACCTGCACAAGTATAGTTAATCGTATTTACGCTCAAGAGCGATGAATTCTTATTTCATTCAAAAGAGAACATGATTAAGTTTTATGTAATATCAAACAGCTGATCTGCAGAACAAAAAGTCAAAAGAAAGTTTAATGTCACTGACCTTGTTTAGTCTGTAAGAAAGCATACACTTGCAACGTTGTTAGTTTTAAGAATTTAAATTGAAATAAAAAGAATAATTTATGAATTCCGAAAAGAAATTTAATGAAGTTCTAATTTTTTTTTGTTAGGGATGGGTAGGGGTTGAATGATGGTGAGGTGAAGGAGGAGGATATATGATGTCGGCGCGTTTAGGGGCTGCACTTACTTAAATTATCTTGGCTTGTGTAGTATGGAGGTAACGTATTGTTACTAATGGATAAGGGATGCCATTTGACCAATTGGTTAACACAACATAACACCAGTTGTGAATATAATAAGACGAAGGCAAAACCTTTTCTCTCATTCTGTTTTATTTGTGTGTGTTAAAATAAGTGTATTTATATACATAGTACTTTCTGACACGAATAATTTTTATTTTGGAAGATTTTATACAGCATGATCCCCCCCATCCGGCGAGCGTAGCCGAGCTCTCGCAAGCGTGCCACCTGCTGTTATAAAGGGATAATTCTACCCAACTCCCAACCTTCACAAAATAATATGGCGCCCAACGACTAGGTCTATTTTATTAATGTGTAACATTGATATAAGAAGTTTAGTTCTTTATGTTTATTTAAGTAAATAGAGGCCGGTAAGCGTTGATCCGCGAGGGAGAAAACCTATCAGAGCTATGTTTACTTAATAGTTGTACTGTTTTCGATCGTAAGCTAGAGGTTTACTTGTATCTATAGTTTAGTTCTGTAGTAGTTCGACAGGAAGTTTCATTATTTTCAGCGGTTAGACATTCTTTAGTGAACGAGGAAATCCAGCTAACGTTCCGTGAGTTGAAGTGAAAGGAGAGTTGTCAATTCTCTTTTTCCGCAACTTATTTTGTTTTTGAGAGAAAAGTTATTTCGTCATGCACAGTATCATATGTCCTCTAATGTCACCACCATTTATTATCTTTTATCTTTCCCTTATATTGATGTGTAGTTACAAACAATACAAATACAATACATACGAACATTGTAATTAAACTTATTTGAAATTATTAATTTCAAAATACTTAGTATAATAATTTTTTTTCCTCTATATTAACGTAACTGTTGCCTATATTTTCATTTTTATTGTATCTTCAGTAAAAATAATTATATTAACAATGTCACAAGGTGCCTCTAAAAATAAATCTAAGGTTCAATCTGTGAATACACGTTCGGGAAACAAACCGAGAGCAGACACTAGTGTGAACCCAGACATAGGGTCACTAGGGTTAACGACCCCTAGAGTTCAACATACTCCAATCAAAATGAATCCTCCAATACTTGGAGCGGGAAAACCCCTTAATACAAATTCCATTGTAGATCCGATAGAATCCATACGAGATTTTAATATTCAATCTAATTTAGAAAATAACTTTGATCAGATAGCTAACCTGGTAGAAGGTGAAGACATCATAATTCAACCTTCCGCAAATCATCCATCCAGTCAGAATGTTAGCATTCAACCTAATGATTCAATTAAAAATTATATAACGATTTGTGTACGACAAAGCCTTGGAACTTTTCACACTCAGCTTTTATCTTCTTTGGAAAGTTCAGTTAAAAATAGCATCGAAAATTCTGTCTTGACTACTGTGAGAGAAGTTCTTCAAAAAGAAAATATCACCCAAAGACCGAATAATTCCAGACGTAACAAAAGAGTGACAAATTTGTTACCAACATCACATTCTCGCAACAGTTTTAGACTTGATGATAATGTTCCTTCAGCACCATTGGCTGACAAATCTAGAAATCTTCCAGACATACAACCACAGCTAAATAATCTTCATGTTAATAGTAGTAGTCTAAATGGTTCCAACACATCAAAGAACTTTTCACAGACTGATTTACATAACCAAGATCAGTACTTACAGGCGAATCGAATTTATTGTGACCTTAGTCGTAAATTTGATCTTGATCGATGGGGACTTAAATTTGAAGACACCGAAAAGTCGATGTCGATCGAAGATTTTATTTTCCGTGTGGAAAAACTGAAAGAAAATTATCAATTGCCTTGGGCTGTTGTAGTCAAGAATTTTCATCTTCTCTTGACTGGAAATGCTCAGACTTGGTTTTGGCGGTACTCTCGTGCTAATCCTGGTGGAATAGAGTGGAATGATTTGCGTGCCTCCTTACTGATTCAGTATCGCAGCTATGAAACCAATTTTGAAATCATAAAGCGCATGATGGAACGTCGCCTGCTTTCTACCGAATCATTCGATGATTATTACAATTCGATTCTTGATCTCCGTAACCGTTTACGAGAACCAATACGAGAAACAGATATTTTGAAAATTGTTAAAGATAATCTTAACACTCGTTTAATACAGTATATTTACCCTATGTCCATTTTCTCGTTGGAACATTTGCGTGAGGAATGTAGGAAGACGGAGAAAATGTTAGCATCCAGAGATGCATCTCGAATGCGATTTGGCCAATATAGTACTCTGAAAAATGTTCATGAAATAGAACACCCAGATTACAGCTTTTTTTGAGATGAAGATATAAATGCCATAGAAAGCAAAGCTTTTCCTATACGGAACCGTAAATGCTTTAACTGCAAAAAAGAAGGGCATTCTTTTATGAATTGAAATTATTCTGCTATAGATGTGGCTTAGACGGGTACACAACTCCGCAGTGTCCAACTTGCAATCCGAGTCCGGAAAACCGGAAACTGAGCGAGAAGTCCACCGGGGAGTCTCGTTCAACCAAATCAAACCCGGTTTAAATTTAGACGATAATCATACAAATACCGAGGACTTAGTCAGAGCTCCAAACCAACCTGTCGTGGTTAAGTCCCCTGTTACAAAAGACAAGATAACCTTACCTAGACCTTACAAAACATACGAAGAAAGACTTAAACGATACAACGAATTACGTGTAAAAATATTTTCTGTTGAAGAAATGAAATCAATGAAATAACCCCCACAAAAAAACTAAACAAGTCCTTACTCAGAAAGAAAAAGAGGCATGTTTTTACACGTTTGATAGAGTCATCACACTTCATATCTGAAAATGATCCTCGGCCGTATGCCACTGTTCGAATCGGTAATGAGCTTATAAAAGGCCTACTTGATAGTGGTGCGTCCATCTCATGCCTAGGACAGGGTTGTGAAAATTTTGTTAAGCGTAACAAGTTGTCTGTTATAAATTTTGAATCGGGTATAAAGACAGCCGATGGAAGTAAACAGCGAATAGTTGGAAGAATTAACGTTCCCATATTCTATAACAACACCACTCGTAGTATTGATTTGTATCTTGTCCCCTCGCTTACTCAACCCTTGTACCTAGGTATCGATTTTTGGTCAGAGTTCCAAATCTCCCCGAATGTAGTTTCCGAAATCAAAGCCGATGACCCAAAGACCACAAAGCACGATTTGACGCTGAACCAAGCAAAGGCACTGGAAGCTGTAATTGAGAAATTTCCTTCTTTTTCCAAGTTAGGATTAGGTAAGACTACTGTTGAAGCCCATGTCATTGACACGGGTACTGCAAAACCTGTAAAGCAAAGAAGTTATCCGGTGTCACCCGTCATACAATCACTCATAAACGAAGAAATAGATCGAATGCTGTCTTTAGGGATAATAGCAGAATGTGAAAGCCCGTGGTCATCACCAGTTGTGCTAGTCAGAAAGCCTGGCAAAAATCGATTGTGCATTGATTATCGAAAATTGAATGCTCTGACAAAGAAGGATGCAAATCCTATCCATAACATCGACGCAGTGCTTAACTGCTTAGTCGCCTTGGCGATACTCATTATATCTCCAGTATTGACCTTAAGGACGCGTACTGGCAAATTCCCCTTGATGTTAAGTCCAGAGAAAAAACTACATTTACTGTGCCAGGCAGGTCGCTCATGCAATTCACCGTTATGCCATTCGGAGCATGTAATGCACCAGCAAGAATGTGTCGCGTAATGGACAAAGTGATTCCATCGGCACTTAGAGAATTTGTTTTTGTATACATAGACGACCTGCTTGTTATTTCGGCGGACTTCAACACTCATATGCAACGACTGGAAACAGTCGCACAATGTTTAAAAACTGCAAACCTTACAATCAATGTGGAGAAATCCAAATTTTGTTTTCGAGAATTGAGATTTTTAGGTTACATAGTTGGTAATGGTCACATGAAACCTGACCCAGAAAAAGTGCAAGGGATTAACGATTTTCCCATTCCTAAAAGTGTGAAGCAAGTGCGCAGATTTCTTGGAATGTGAGGCTGGTATCGCAGATTCATCAAGAATTTTGCAAGCCTTGCGGCCCCTATTACTGATTTGCTCAAAAAAACCAACAAAAAATTCGAAATCACACCTGCAGCCATCACTTATTTCGAAGAGCTTAAAAAGGCGTTGGCATCAGCTCCTCTATTGAACAATCCTGACTATACCAAAATGTTTTCTGTACAGTGCGATGCGTCAGATCAAGGAGTGGGGGCAGTATTGTTTCAAATCAACAATGAAAATGAGGAGCAGCCCATTGCATTTTACTCCCAAAAACTGAACTCGTGTCAAGCGAACTACACGGTTACCGAAAAAGAGTGCCTCGCAGCTGTCCTGGCAGTAAAAAAATTCCGGCCATATATCGAGGGCTCACACTTTCGGATCATTACAGACCATTCTAGCCTTAAGTGGCTAATGGATCTGAAAGATTTGAGCGGTCGATTGGCCAGGTGGTCTCTTAAGCTGCAGGCATTTGATTTCGAAATCGAGCACCGCAATCGTCGTGCCAGACGCACTGTCACGAGCATTTATTGAAAGTATTGGTGATTTAGAACAAAGTAGTCATAGATCTAGAGTCCGAACATTTTAAGTCGAAAGAGTACACTTCGTTAATAGAGAAAATCGAAATAGATCCAAACCAAAAACCAGACCTCAAAATTTCTGAAAATCTTATATACAAAAAGTTCTTTCCTTCGGATAGTGATGTTGAAAAAACTGACCTCCAATGGTGACTTTGGATCCCTCAAAGTCTCACATTAGAACTCATTGAGAAAGCTCATACACCACCGAATTGTAGTCATGGCGGTATAGCCAAAACCCTGGCAAGGTTGCGAAACTATTACTTTTGGCCAAAAATGACAAAAGACGTGAAGGAATTTATTGCTAGTTGTGTCATATGTAAAGAAACTAAAAGGGCAAATAAGACAGTAAGACCACCCATGACTGTCCACACTACGTTTGAGATACCTTTCCAAAAATTATATATTGATTTTATGGGACCGTATGTGAGATCTAAAAAGGGAAATATATACCTCTTCGTTCTTTTAGACCACCTTACTAAATTTGTGCTTTTAAAGCCAATGGCTAAAGCAAATACACAGTCAGTCGTTAACTTTTTAGAACAGACTGTTTATAGCATTTTTGGAGTTCCACAGAATATCCATTCTGACAACGGCAAGCAATTCGTGTCAATTCAGTTTAAACAACATCTAGAAAAGTACGGCATAAGGCATATGAGAACAGCGTTGTACTCGCCACAATCTAATGCGTCTGAACGCGTAAGCCAGACTATATTATCAGGTATTCGTTCTTATATTAAAAAAGATCATCGGGATTGGGACCGATATATTCCTGAAATTCAACAGTCTCTGTGCACATCAGTACATCAGTCAACCGCTAAGACGCCGTATTTTTCGTTGTTTGGAACGCAAATGATAACTCACGGTGGGATGTATCCATTATTACAAAAACTTGAACTTTTGAATGATCAAGAATTCCAGATGGTGGGTAAAGCCAACCGTGTTAATCTTATCCAAGAGCATTTAAAAGAACATCTTAAAGTTGCGTTTGATAAACATGCCAAGACCTTTAATCTCAGATCTTCTGAAAAAAAATTCAAACCAGGCCAAGAAATTTACAGGAAAAATTTTGTTCTAAGTGACGCGGGAAAAAACATAAATGCAAAATTCTGTCCGAAATATCTCAAGTGTAGGGTAATACGAGCAGTAGGAAACGCACTTTATGAAGTAGCGGATGCTAAGGGAAAACCATTTTCGATTCAAAAGACCTTAAGACATAAGAAAAAAAAAAAGCATGAGACTCATATTTCAGGGCATGGGTCGAGCCACACGTATCAATAAGCCAAAAAACCAATTTCCATTTCTTTCTCTCATGACCTCATCATGATTCAAAACCAATGGTTTTGTCATGAATCTCTTATTAAAATACAAAAAGCCACTAATATAGTTACGAAGTTACGAATCCACTAACATAAATACGAAGCGACAAATCAATTTTCACCATGGTTAGTGTAAACCATCCCCAAAACTACAAACACTTTTGTTCGAAAGAACCAGTGAACCAATTCTCATTTTTTTTTGTATTTTCGAAAATTCTACGAACAGCCATCAGCTATCTATTCATTTCCGCCAAACTCGAACTTTCTTTTCTGCACAAACCATAGCTCGAGCCAGTCGATCCATCCACCCACGTGGCATTGAAAATTTTTCAACAAATATTTTTCATATGTAAGTACTTAAAAATTAACGTTCTTCTTCAAAATAAACCATAGACCTACTTTAAACTAAACAATGCCTATAAATTGCAGTGCCAAAATCTGAATTATTTTCATGAGAAGTTGTTAAAACTCTCACCCTATTCAAAATTTGTGTGCATCGATCGACGCCTTCAGTCGGTTCACCAAAATCGTGAACAACTAGAATATTGTCACGCCACAAGCCGGCACTTCAGCTTCATCAGCGTCAGAACCCGTTGCCTATCGCTAGCATTATTACATTCAAGCTGAATCTGGCAAACTGGTCCACGACGAAAAATTCAAGCTTCTCCCACATGTGCTCATGGCGTCAATCCCGAGCTACAAGTACATCAGAACAGACTCAGAAAAGAACAAATTCCAATTCAAAATCTATATAAGTACAGTTTTTTTTCCATAAATTAATTATCTACCTACTTAAGTCTGAATTCTAAATTCTAAAGTAAAACCCAATAAAATTAAAATAGTTTTAAAATTTTGATAAACTAAATGTAAAGTGGGAGTGATATTTAAAAAAAAAAAAAAAAAAAAAATAAAATTAAGAAGAAAAAACAAAATAGTCCAAAAGAAAAAAAAAATCCTAAGTACCAAAATACACCAAAAGCGTAAATAAATTATTTTCAATACATTGACCACACAAAAAAAATATCATAAAACGGATAGCAATATTAAAATAAAGACGAGTACAACGAGTTCATCATCATTGTGCGCACAACGTTGGATGGATCCCGATCGTCATACAAAAATCAATAAGTGAGTAACAAATTTTTTTTTTTTTTCGTTTTGGTGTAATATTGGTAACCTACATAGTAATCAAAAAAAAAAAAAGAAAAAGAAAAAAAGTTTTTTTTTATTATCACTACACTAATTTTTGAATTTCAAGGATTAAGATTGTTATTAAATTTCAAAGTTATTAATTAAGTCTCTTAAAACGAAAGAAAATTAATATTCCAGTAAATGCATATTACTTTTTTTTTGCTTTTCCATAGTTTTTTATGGTGATAAAATCTCATTTTCTCTTTATAATCGAAGTCTGCGTAAACCATAAAGTCTGCACACTGGATGACATAAACTCTCTTTGCTAAATCTCTCTCATGTCTTATAACTTTTTCAAAATAATTGTGTTGATTAGCAACTCTTGCCTGCACAAAACCTGCACAAGTATAGTTAATCGTATTTACGCTCAAGAGCGATGAATTCTTATTTCATTCAAAAGAGAACATGATTAAGTTTTATGTAATATCAAACAGCTGATCTGCAGAACAAAAAGTCAAAAGAAAGTTTAATGTCACTGACCTTGTTTAGTCTGTAAGAAAGCATACACTTGCAACGTTGTTAGTTTTAAGAATTTAAATTGAAATAAAAAGAATAATTTATGAATTCCGAAAAGAAATTTAATGAAGTTCTAATTTTTTTTTGTTAGGGATGGGTAGGGGTTGAATGATGGTGAGGTGAAGGAGGAGGATATATGATGTCGGCGCGTTTAGGGGCTGCACTTACTTAAATTATCTTGGCTTGTGTAGTATGGAGGTAACGTATTGTTACTAATGGATAAGGGATGCCATTTGACCAATTGGTTAACACAACATAACACCAGTTGTGAATATAATAAGACGAAGGCAAAACCTTTTCTCTCATTCTGTTTTATTTGTGTGTGTTAAAATAAGTGTATTTATATACATAGTACTTTCTGACACGAATAATTTTTATTTTGGAAGAGTTTATACAGCATGATCCCCCCCATCCGGCGAGCGTAGCCGAGCTCTCGCAAGCGTGCCACCTGCTGTTATAAAGGGATAATTCTACCCAACTCCCAACCTTCACAAAATAATATGGCGCCCAACGACTAGGTCTATTTTATTAATGTGTAACATTGATATAAGAAGTTTAGTTCTTTATGTTTATTTAAGTAAATAGAGGCCGGTAAGCGTTGATCCGCGAGGGAGAAAACCTATCAGAGCTATGTTTACTTAATAGTTGTACTGTTTTCGATCGTAAGCTAGAGGTTTACTTGTATCTATAGTTTAGTTCTGTAGTAGTTCGACAGGAAGTTTCATTATTTTCAGCGGTTAGACATTCTTTAGTGAACGAGGAAATCCAGCTAACGTTCCGTGAGTTGAAGTGAAAGGAGAGTTGTCAATTCTCTTTTTCCGCAACTTATTTTGTTTTTGAGAGAAAAGTTATTTCGTCATGCACAGTATCATATGTCCTCTAATGTCACCACCATTTATTATCTTTTATCTTTCCCTTATATTGATGTGTAGTTACAAACAATACAAATACAATACATACGAACATTGTAATTAAACTTATTTGAAATTATTAATTTCAAAATACTTAGTATAATAATTTTTTTTCCTCTATATTAACGTAACTGTTGCCTATATTTTCATTTTTATAAACGATTGTACACCCTTTTTTTTATTGTATCTTCAGTAAAAATAATTATATTAACAATGTCACAAGGTGCCTCTAAAAATAAATCTAAGGTTCAATCTGTGAATACACGTTCGGGAAACAAACCGAGAGCAGACACTAGTGTGAACCCAGACATAGGGTCACTAGGGTTAACGACCCCTAGAGTTCAACATACTCCAATCAAAATGAATCCTCCAATACTTGGAGCGGGAAAACCCCTTAATACAAATTCCATTGTAGATCCGATAGAATCCATACGAGATTTTAATATTCAATCTAATTTAGAAAATAACTTTGATCAGATAGCTAACCTGGTAGAAGGTGAAGACATCATAATTCAACCTTCCGCAAATCATCCATCCAGTCAGAATGTTAGCATTCAACCTAATGATTCAATTAAAAATTATATAACGATTTGTGTACGACAAAGCCTTGGAACTTTTCACACTCAGCTTTTATCTTCTTTGGAAAGTTCAGTTAAAAATAGCATCGAAAATTCTGTCTTGACTACTGTGAGAGAAGTTCTTCAAAAAGAAAATATCACCCAAAGACCGAATAATTCCAGACGTAACAAAAGAGTGACAAATTTGTTACCAACATCACATTCTCGCAACAGTTTTAGACTTGATGATAATGTTCCTTCAGCACCATTGGCTGACAAATCTAGAAATCTTCCAGACATACAACCACAGCTAAATAATCTTCATGTTAATAGTAGTAGTCTAAATGGTTCCAACACATCAAAGAACTTTTCACAGACTGATTTACATAACCAAGATCAGTACTTACAGGCGAATCGAATTTATTGTGACCTTAGTCGTAAATTTGATCTTGATCGATGGGGACTTAAATTTGAAGACACCGAAAAGTCGATGTCGATCGAAGATTTTATTTTCCGTGTGGAAAAACTGAAAGAAAATTATCAATTGCCTTGGGCTGTTGTAGTCAAGAATTTTCATCTTCTCTTGACTGGAAATGCTCAGACTTGGTTTTGGCGGTACTCTCGTGCTAATCCTGGTGGAATAGAGTGGAATGATTTGCGTGCCTCCTTACTGATTCAGTATCGCAGCTATGAAACCAATTTTGAAATCATAAAGCGCATGATGGAACGTCGCCTGCTTTCTACCGAATCATTCGATGATTATTACAATTCGATTCTTGATCTCCGTAACCGTTTACGAGAACCAATACGAGAAACAGATATTTTGAAAATTGTTAAAGATAATCTTAACACTCGTTTAATACAGTATATTTACCCTATGTCCATTTTCTCGTTGGAACATTTGCGTGAGGAATGTAGGAAGACGGAGAAAATGTTAGCATCCAGAGATGCATCTCGAATGCGATTTGGCCAATATAGTACTCTGAAAAATGTTCATGAAATAGAACACCCAGATTACAGCTTTTTTTGAGATGAAGATATAAATGCCATAGAAAGCAAAGCTTTTCCTATACGGAACCGTAAATGCTTTAACTGCAAAAAAGAAGGGCATTCTTTTATGAATTGAAATTATTCTGCTATAGATGTGGCTTAGACGGGTACACAACTCCGCAGTGTCCAACTTGCAATCCGAGTCCGGAAAACCGGAAACTGAGCGAGAAGTCCACCGGGGAGTCTCGTTCAACCAAATCAAACCCGGTTTAAATTTAGACGATAATCATACAAATACCGAGGACTTAGTCAGAGCTCCAAACCAACCTGTCGTGGTTAAGTCCCCTGTTACAAAAGACAAGATAACCTTACCTAGACCTTACAAAACATACGAAGAAAGACTTAAACGATACAACGAATTACGTGTAAAAATATTTTCTGTTGAAGAAATGAAATCAATGAAATAACCCCCACAAAAAAACTAAACAAGTCCTTACTCAGAAAGAAAAAGAGGCATGTTTTTACACGTTTGATAGAGTCATCACACTTCATATCTGAAAATGATCCTCGGCCGTATGCCACTGTTCGAATCAGTAATGAGCTTATAAAAGGCCTACTTGATAGTGGTGCGTCCATCTCATGCCTAGGACAGGGTTGTGAAAATTTTGTTAAGCGTAACAAGTTGTCTGTTATAAATTTTGAATCGGGTATAAAGACAGCCGATGGAAGTAAACAGCGAATAGTTGGAAGAATTAACGTTCCCATATTCTATAACAACACCACTCGTAGTATTGATTTGTATCTTGTCCCCTCGCTTACTCAACCCTTGTACCTAGGTATCGATTTTTGGTCAGAGTTCCAAATCTCCCCGAATGTAGTTTCCGAAATCAAAGCCGATGACCCAAAGACCACAAAGCACGATTTGACGCTGAACCAAGCAAAGGCACTGGAAGCTGTAATTGAGAAATTTCCTTCTTTTTCCAAGTTAGGATTAGGTAAGACTACTGTTGAAGCCCATGTCATTGACACGGGTACTGCAAAACCTGTAAAGCAAAGAAGTTATCCGGTGTCACCCGTCATACAATCACTCATAAACGAAGAAATAGATCGAATGCTGTCTTTAGGGATAATAGCAGAATGTGAAAGCCCGTGGTCATCACCAGTTGTGCTAGTCAGAAAGCCTGGCAAAAATCGATTGTGCATTGATTATCGAAAATTGAATGCTCTGACAAAGAAGGATGCAAATCCTATCCATAACATCGACGCAGTGCTTAACTGCTTAGTCGCCTTGGCGATACTCATTATATCTCCAGTATTGACCTTAAGGACGCGTACTGGCAAATTCCCCTTGATGTTAAGTCCAGAGAAAAAACTGCATTTACTGTGCCAGGCAGGTCGCTCATGCAATTCACCGTTATGCCATTCGGAGCATGTAATGCACCAGCAAGAATGTGTCGCGTAATGGACAAAGTGATTCCATCGGCACTTAGAGAATTTGTTTTTGTATACATAGACGACCTGCTTGTTATTTCGGCGGACTTCAACACTCATATGCAACGACTGGAAACAGTCGCACAATGTTTAAAAACTGCAAACCTTACAATCAATGTGGAGAAATCCAAATTTTGTTTTCGAGAATTGAGATTTTTAGGTTACATAGTTGGTAATGGTCACATGAAACCTGACCCAGAAAAAGTGCAAGGGATTAACGATTTTCCCATTCCTAAAAGTGTGAAGCAAGTGCGCAGATTTCTTGGAATGTGAGGCTGGTATCGCAGATTCATCAAGAATTTTGCAAGCCTTGCGGCCCCTATTACTGATTTGCTCAAAAAAACCAACAAAAAATTCGAAATCACACCTGCAGCCATCACTTATTTCGAAGAGCTTAAAAAGGCGTTGGCATCAGCTCCTCTATTGAACAATCCTGACTATACCAAAATGTTTTCTGTACAGTGCGATGCGTCAGATCAAGGAGTGGGGGCAGTATTGTTTCAAATCAACAATGAAAATGAGGAGCAGCCCATTGCATTTTACTCCCAAAAACTGAACTCGTGTCAAGCGAACTACACGGTTACCGAAAAAGAGTGCCTCGCAGCTGTCCTGGCAGTAAAAAAATTCCGGCCATATATCGAGGGCTCACACTTTCGGATCATTACAGACCATTCTAGCCTTAAGTGGCTAATGGATCTGAAAGATTTGAGCGGTCGATTGGCCAGGTGGTCTCTTAAGCTGCAGGCATTTGATTTCGAAATCGAGCACCGCAATCGTCGTGCCAGACGCACTGTCACGAGCATTTATTGAAAGTATTGGTGATTTAGAACAAAGTAGTCATAGATCTAGAGTCCGAACATTTTAAGTCGAAAGAGTACACTTCGTTAATAGAGAAAATCGAAATAGATCCAAACCAAAAACCAGACCTCAAAATTTCTGAAAATCTTATATACAAAAAGTTCTTTCCTTCGGATAGTGATGTTGAAAAAACTGACCTCCAATGGTGACTTTGGATCCCTCAAAGTCTCACATTAGAACTCATTGAGAAAGCTCATACACCACCGAATTGTAGTCATGGCGGTATAGCCAAAACCCTGGCAAGGTTGCGAAACTATTACTTTTGGCCAAAAATGACAAAAGACGTGAAGGAATTTATTGCTAGTTGTGTCATATGTAAAGAAACTAAAAGGGCAAATAAGACAGTAAGACCACCCATGACTGTCCACACTACGTTTGAGATACCTTTCCAAAAATTATATATTGATTTTATGGGACCGTATGTGAGATCTAAAAAGGGAAATATATACCTCTTCGTTCTTTTAGACCACCTTACTAAATTTGTGCTTTTAAAGCCAATGGCTAAAGCAAATACACAGTCAGTCGTTAACTTTTTAGAACAGACTGTTTATAGCATTTTTGGAGTTCCACAGAATATCCATTCTGACAACGGCAAGCAATTCGTGTCAATTCAGTTTAAACAACATCTAGAAAAGTACGGCATAAGGCATATGAGAACAGCGTTGTACTCGCCACAATCTAATGCGTCTGAACGCGTAAGCCAGACTATATTATCAGGTATTCGTTCTTATATTAAAAAAGATCATCGGGATTGGGACCGATATATTCCTGAAATTCAACAGTCTCTGTGCACATCAGTACATCAGTCAACCGCTAAGACGCCGTATTTTTCGTTGTTTGGAACGCAAATGATAACTCACGGTGGGATGTATCCATTATTACAAAAACTTGAACTTTTGAATGATCAAGAATTCCAGATGGTGGGTAAAGCCAACCGTGTTAATCTTATCCAAGAGCATTTAAAAGAACATCTTAAAGTTGCGTTTGATAAACATGCCAAGACCTATAATCTCAGATCTTCTGAAAAAAAATTCAAACCAGGCCAAGAAATTTACAGGAAAAATTTTGTTCTAAGTGACGCGGGAAAAAACATAAATGCAAAATTCTGTCCGAAATATCTCAAGTGTAGGGTAATACGAGCAGTAGGAAACGCACTTTATGAAGTAGCGGATGCTAAGGGAAAACCATTTTCGATTCAAAAGACCTTAAGACATAAAAAAAAAAAAAAGCATGAGACTCATATTTCAGGGCATGGGTCGAGCCACACGTATCAATAAGCCAAAAAACCAATTTCCATTTCTTTCTCTCATGACCTCATCATGATTCAAAACCAATGGTTTTGTCATGAATCTCTTATTAAAATACAAAAAGCCACTAATATAGTTACGAAGTTACGAATCCACTAACATAAATACGAAGCGACAAATCAATTTTCACCATGGTTAGTGTAAACCATCCCCAAAACTACAAACACTTTTGTTCGAAAGAACCAGTGAACCAATTCTCATTTTTTTTTGTATTTTCGAAAATTCTACGAACAGCCATCAGCTATCTATTCATTTCCGCCAAACTCGAACTTTCTTTTCTGCACAAACCATAGCTCGAGCCAGTCGATCCATCCACCCACGTGGCATTGAAAATTTTTCAACAAATATTTTTCATATGTAAGTACTTAAAAATTAACGTTCTTCTTCAAAATAAACCATAGACCTACTTTAAACTAAACAATGCCTATAAATTGCAGTGCCAAAATCTGAATTATTTTCATGAGAAGTTGTTAAAACTCTCACCCTATTCAAAATTTGTGTGCATCGATCGACGCCTTCAGTCGGTTCACCAAAATCGTGAACAACTAGAATATTGTCACGCCACAAGCCGGCACTTCAGCTTCATCAGCGTCAGAACCCGTTGCCTATCGCTAGCATTATTACATTCAAGCTGAATCTGGCAAACTGGTCCACGACGAAAAATTCAAGCTTCTCCCACATGTGCTCATGGCGTCAATCCCGAGCTACAAGTACATCAGAACAGACTCAGAAAAGAACAAATTCCAATTCAAAATCTATATAAGTACAGTTTTTTTTCCATAAATTAATTATCTACCTACTTAAGTCTGAATTCTAAATTCTAAAGTAAAACCCAATAAAATTAAAATAGTTTTAAAATTTTGATAAACTAAATGTAAAGTGGGAGTGATATTTAAAAAAAAAAAAAAAAAAAAAATAAAATTAAGAAGAAAAAACAAAATAGTCCAAAAGAAAAAAAAAATCCTAAGTACCAAAATACACCAAAAGCGTAAATAAATTATTTTCAATACATTGACCACACAAAAAAAATATCATAAAACGGATAGCAATATTAAAATAAAGACGAGTACAACGAGTTCATCATCATTGTGCGCACAACGTTGGATGGATCCCGATCGTCATACAAAAATCAATAAGTGAGTAACAAATTTTTTTTTTTTTTCGTTTTGGTGTAATATTGGTAACCTACATAGTAATCAAAAAAAAAAAAAGAAAAAGAAAAAAAGTTTTTTTTTATTATCACTACACTAATTTTTGAATTTCAAGGATTAAGATTGTTATTAAATTTCAAAGTTATTAATTAAGTCTCTTAAAACGAAAGAAAATTAATATTCCAGTAAATGCATATTACTTTTTTTTTGCTTTTCCATAGTTTTTTATGGTGATAAAATCTCATTTTCTCTTTATAATCAAAGTCTGCGTAAACCATAAAGTCTGCACACTGGATGACATAAACTCTCTTTGCTAAATCTCTCTCATGTCTTATAACTTTTTCAAAATAATTGTGTTGATTAGCAACTCTTGCCTGCACAAAACCTGCACAAGTATAGTTAATCGTATTTACGCTCAAGAGCGATGAATTCTTATTTCATTCAAAAGAGAACATGATTAAGTTTTATGTAATATCAAACAGCTGATCTGCAGAACAAAAAGTCAAAAGAAAGTTTAATGTCACTGACCTTGTTTAGTCTGTAAGAAAGCATACACTTGCAACGTTGTTAGTTTTAAGAATTTAAATTGAAATAAAAAGAATAATTTATGAATTCCGAAAAGAAATTTAATGAAGTTCTAATTTTTTTTTGTTAGGGATGGGTAGGGGTTGAATGATGGTGAGGTGAAGGAGGAGGATATATGATGTCGCCGCGTTTAGGGGCTGCACTTACTTAAATTATCTTGGCTTGTGTAGTATGGAGGTAACGTATTGTTACTAATGGATAAGGGATGCCATTTGACCAATTGGTTAACACAACATAACACCAGTTGTGAATATAATAAGACGAAGGCAAAACCTTTTCTCTCATTCTGTTTTATTTGTGTGTGTTAAAATAAGTGTATTTATATACATAGTACTTTCTGACACGAATAATTTTTATTTTGGAAGAGTTTATACAGCATGATCCCCCCCATCCGGCGAGCGTAGCCGTTTCTGGACAGCCTCTCCTGCTGAGTCCTTGGAAGTGCTAATGGCATCACATTTTCCAGGTTGCGAGAACAGCAACCCCGAAACTCTGAGTACTATAAACACCGATCCAGCTCAGGAAGAGCTAATCAATTCCGTTATAACAGGAGATAGTATTTCATGGGCCATAAATACTTTTTCCCCTTATAAATCACCAGGCCTTGATGGCATAATACCAATTATGCTGCAGAAACTGCAAGATATAGCAGTGCCCTGGCTTGAAATGATCTTCAAGGGTTGTCTCTATCTCAATCATGTACCAGAGTCGTGGAGACATGTTAAAGTGGTCTTTATTCCGAAAGTAGGTAGGAGAGGTCATGAATCCGCGAAGGACTTCAGACCTATTAGCTTTACTTCTTTTGTTTTAAAGACACTAGAGCGCATCCTTGATACTCACATTAGAGTACTACTAGAAGTCTGTCCACTTGATGTATCCCAGCATGCTTACCTCAAAGGTAAGTCTACGGAGACTGCCCTGCATGAAGTTGTGCGTACAATCGAGAAGACAATTAACTACAAAGAATATACCCTTGCAACCTTCCTAGACGTGGAGAGTGCTTTCAATAACGTCCTAACTGAATCTATTCGTGAATCACTTGCTCACTTCGGCGTAGATGGATTCATATCAGAATGGATCATTTCTATGCTAACTGACAGAAAGATTCACGCTTCGTTAGGAAACACTACTACTACTAAATCTGTTAGTAGAGGAACACCCCAAGGAGGTGTTCTTTCCCCCCTTCTGTGGCTGTTAGTCATGGACAAAACTCTCGTAAAGTTAAGAAGTAGCGGTGTTAAAGCAGTAGCGTATGCTGATGATTTGGTTTTATTGGTCTCAGGAAAGTATACCACAGTGATTAGTGAAATCACTGAGGTGGCTCTGAAAAAAGTTAGCAACTGGGCTACAAGAAGTGGACTAGGTGTTAACCAGAGTAAAACGGAACTGATGCTTTTTACTACCAAAACTAAAATACCTTCTTTCACCCCACCTCGACTTAACGGCCAAACTCTATCTTTATCTTCTAAAGCCAAATACCTTGGAGTCATTCTTGACCCCAAACTGAACTGGAAGGTAAATATAGAAGAACGGGTCAAGAAAGCATGCATTGCTTTCTATGCCTGCAGAAAAACATTTGGTAAGAAGTGGGGCCTCCAATCTAAGATGATTCTTTGGACGTACACTGCTGTGGTTCTACCAATTTTGTCATATGGATCGATTGTGTGGTGGCCTGCACTTAACAAACAATATAACATCAATAAACTTAAGAAGGTTCAAAGAACGGCTAGCGTTGGCACTACTGGAGCCCTTCGATCCTGCCCAACAGATGCCCTCAGCGTTATCCTGCACCTTCTACCACTCGACCTTCACATAAAATATCTAGCGGCATGCAGTGCTGTAAGACTAAAGGAATCTAACTGTTGGACTTCCAAGCCTTACGGCCATGGATGTGTCACAAAATTGATTCCTCCTGATATTTTTCTAGCTAACACCGACTACAAACTGCTCAAATTAAACCAAAATCAAGCCAGAAATACAGCAATCTGCTCTGACAGCCAGGCGGCCATTATGGCCATCAAATCATCCGCATCTACCCCATTACTTGTCCAGCAATGTCGGGACGAACTATCGAGTCTGAACACTAACCTCCGAGTCACTCTCATTTGGGTTCCAGGTCATAGTGACATAGAGGGAAATGAACGGGCTGACGAGTTGGCTCGACGAGGCTCGGCCCTTCATAGCTCATTAACGGTTAATGTTAACATCCCTCTTGGTGCTGTGAAGAGACAAATCTTCTCGATTTTTCTCAACGAATCCAACCGTAGGTGGGACAGTCTCACAAATTGTGTCCTATCAAGAAAGATATGGCCAACCTACAGCAACACACGTTCAAACGATCTTTTATGCAGACCCAGGCATGATATAGCCAGGATCATAGCAATCTGCACGGGGCACTGGCCCATAGGAGAGCATGCAAGAAAGCTGGGAATCCCCTACAACTCTCATTGTCGTAGTTGTGGAGACCCACAAGAAAAAGAAACTGTGGTTCACTTCCTCTGCAATTGCCCCGCTTTAGCCTATTTTAGAATAACTTCCTTCGGGAAAGCATTCCTCGATGACCCAAGTGAGCTTTCTGAGAAGAAAATCAAGGATATGATTATCTTTCTGAATGCGACGAAATGGCTTTAACAATGGTTTGTTAAAGTCTATAAAAACCACATCATTCCGTTTTAAATGCCTATCAGATTGACACGAGTTAATGGTATCAAAACGGCGCTCTCCAGCGCTAATTGAGTCGCAAGGCCAGAGCTAGCGACGACCATCTCTATCTATCTATCTAGGCATAACTTTAATACAATATGAGAATCCCCTTTACGAACAAGAGAAGCTTAAGATTAAACTTCTCTTAAATTCTCAAATTCATCCTCTCTCGACCTCTCAACTTTGATCTTACTCTATCATACTAATCAGTTACGTCGCTGATTATTCCAAAAATTATTAATCAATGTTATATTTCCAGAGTTTCACAAAACTGTATCTTTAAATTTTCATGACATAAACTTTTTTCACAAATAAAATAAAAATGATGTTTTCTTAAGTTTTATTTTCACAGTTACATTACCTAACTAAATTTCTTCCATCCTATTCCATTGACTTCTACTAAATCTTTATATTTATGTATATTGTAACCGATCGAACAACAAGAAAGTTTAATCAACTTGTCCAAAAAGTTGTAAATTTAATCAATCAGCCATAGAATAAAAAACCCCAATATATAGGTAAATTTGTGATACAAATTCTTATTATTTATTGTTACCATGTGTCCTGTTCAACGATTGAAATCAAAAAGAAAGATGCTCATGAGATTAGAAGTTAAGTAGATAACAATTGAATAGATTATGTACACAGTATGTATATATATAAAAGTATGTACATATGTACCATATAATGCAAAAGAGAAGCAATTCGGAATTACTGTTAAGTTTTAACAAAAATTATTAATTGTGTTACTCTCGAGTGACTTTTTAATTTAAACATAGGCTAATTCATAAATGTTTGTGATATGTTAGCAAATTAGATTTTTAAAGATGTAAATTGAGGTTGTAAATTGAAATAGATTACATAAATTTAAATGTTCAATTATTAAATCTCAAACATCCCGTCCCCCCTGGAACGAGTTTCAGGACTTCGGTATAAGGGAGCCAACTTGGTAATTGGACGCAGATATGTTCCATTTGAAGTCTTGACTGTGGCTACGCGTATCTGGTCATCGGAGCCTGGATGTACGGCTTCTATCCTTCCAAGTATCCACCTTGTTGGGGTAGATTAGGTTCGCGTATAATAACAAGATCACCATTCACCAATCTTCAAATTTAACTTCTTCTTCTGCCATTTGGGTCTTTCTTGGAGTGATGTGATATATTCTGTGTGCCATCTCTTCCAGAATCCTTGGCCATACTCTGGAGATGATGCCAGTGAGACAAACGATTAGTAGGAATATCCAGATAACTCGGCTCCGGAACAGCAGTGAGGGGTTCTACTATAAGAAAATGTGTCGGGGTTAATGGATTTAATTCGTTATCGGAAATAACACAAATAGGACGAGAATTCAAAATAGATTATATTTGAGTTAAAACAGTATACAGTTCTTCAAATGTTAGAATGGAAGCTCCAACAATCCTACGTAAATGAAACTTGACAGACTTAACGCCTGCTTCCCATAACCCGCCAAAGTGGGGCGCTGAAGGAGGGATAAAGTGCCAAGCAGTACCATCCATACCAAGTCGAGCGGAAATCTCATCATTGTGGGTTTGTGAAACGATTAACTTCTGCATCTCATTAAGGCAACGACGTGCACCTTGGAAGTTTGTGCCATTGTCGCTATATATGTTTGCACATCTTCCTCGACGGGACACAAACCGCTTAAAGGCAGCTAAAAAGGCATCGGTTGTTAGGTCACTTACCAACTCCAAATGAATTGCTTTAGTTGACATGCACACAAAGATTGCAAAATATGCCTTAGAGAGTTTTGGCTTACGACCCTTGGACAGCTTTATAACAAATGGCCCTGCATGATCACATCCAGTGTTTGTAAAAGGCCGAGCAGGTTGTACACGATGCACTGGCAGCTCACCCATGAGCTGGGTAGATGTGGATTTGCCTTGGAGAAAACAAGTTCTGCACCTGGTTACTATTTTTCGGATGAGGTTGCGACCCCCAAGTATCCAATATCTTTGACGAATTATTACAAAGGTTTCCGATAAACCCGGATGGAGATGACTATTGTGAATGTTTTCTGCTATAAGGAAAGAAACACGGTTATTAGGCAAAATTATTGGGTGTTTTAAATTGAACGAAATATTAGCATGTTTAAGACGCCCTCCCACTCTAAGAAGCCCATCTTTATCAATAAAGGGTGAATATCGTAAAAGTTTTGATTTCAATGGGAGTTCATGGTTTTTTGTCAAATATTTAATTTCACTCCCGAACGAATTTTCTTGTATATTTTTAAGAACACTGATTCTAGCGAAGTGAATCTCTTCAAACGAAAGGCCGTCGATTCTCCTCTCAAACCTTTTAGGTCTCAAGTTTGTAACAAAACGAATACACATCGCAACAACTCGGATAAGGCGATTCCATGACGAAACTCGTTCAGCTAACAGGATTACCCAGCTGCTATCAGTGTTGACTGCAAGAGCTACAGCATTTGATGATTGTTTTTCCTCTGCTTTGCTGCAAAGTTTGATTCTGGCCAGAGATCTTGTGGCAGCGACAACCAATTTGGACCGTTCCACCACAGTGGATGATCTTTAACTGCTGATGGCAAGATACCAAGCGAAGCGCAATCTGCGGGATTTGATTCGGATGCGATGTAGTTCGAAGAATGAAGAGCGATAGTTTCAAGGATTGCAGCTGTACGATTCGCGACGAATGTAGTCCAACGACGCGGCGGAGATGACAGCCAATGAAGCACGACCTGAGAATCACACCATGCGAAAAGCTTACATTCTATTGGAATCGAAGATCTTATCATTTTAAGCAATCGCGAAAGAAGAAGCGCAGCGCAGAGCTCAAGTCGAGGAATCGAGACAGGTTATAAGGGCGCTACTTTGGTTTTGAATGCAATTAGTATGGTTTTGTATTCTGTATCAGAAGTTTTACAGCGCGCATAAACAACAGCAGCATAAGCCAATGACGAGGCATCAGAGAAACCATGATATTCGACACCTTCAGATGATGGGAACACATTTCTCGGAATACGTAGATCTTCGAAGAAATGCAATTCATTTTGATAGGTTAACCATTTATGAGTCAAGTGTCTTGGTAAGGGATCATCCCACCCAAGCTTAAGTTCAGACGACCATAATTCCTGGAATAATGTTTTAAACAAAATAACGGATGGAGCTAAGAATCCTAGAGGGTCAAAAATGCTAAAGATTTCTGATAACAGCGAACGTCTTGTAGGTGGGTAAACAATACGAGAACTAGAAAAACGAAATGAAAATTCATCTGATGTAGGACTCCAATGCAACCCCAACACCTTTATCATTGATTTTGAGCGATCCGCATCAAACCAAGAAAACTCACACTCATCCCTAGATAATCTAGCGAGTAGTGGCCAGCAGTTAGAGTTCCATTTCCTTAACTCGAGTTTGGCGTTGGACAGTAGAGACACTAATTCAGATTGCAATTTCATCAGCTCCTCGGTTGAATCAGCCCCGGTCATGATGTCGTCTACGTAGACGTCTGTAGTAAGAACACGAGCCGCATTTGGATATTGCGCCTTGTAATCGCTTGCTATCTGTTTTAAAACGCGAACGGAGAGAAATGGAGCCGATGCGGTACCATACGTAACCGTCCGAAGTCGAAAATGTACTATCTCATCGTTGGGATTTTTTTTTTTTTTTTTATAATGAGCACGCACACAAGGGGATTTAAGTACCCTTTTTCTGTCGGAACACAGTGCGAGCTTTAGGTAAGTAGGAGGGGATATGAAAGGAGATGTCGGTGAACATTAGTTTGAATTTCATTATATCACAATGAGAGGGAAAGACAGAGCGTGCAAGAGAATTCCACATTCGCGTAGTACGGCTAAAGAACGAATCCCTGTACTTGACAGTACGGCCGAAATTGGGTTCAAGAGTAAACTGATGAGCATTCCTGGAAGCGCGAGTATTACGTTTGAATCGTTTAAGGGGAGGAATGCAACTGGCTATTTCAATACCGTAAAAGTAACGATAAAAGAGTGAGAGACAGGAAACGTTACGTCGGTGTTCGAGTGACGTAAAAGTATCGATGATGTTCCTGTCTCCGATCATTCTGAAGGTTCGTCTCTGTAAACTGTCCAAGAGACTTAAGTAAGTTGCTGGAGCACCAGCCTAGAGATGGGAGTTATACTCGAGTTTTGGACGTACATAACTTTTATAGATAATAGCCAGATCAGAAGGGGAAAAGAATTTCTTGGATCTCCAAAGGAAACCTAAACATCTTGCGGCATTTTTGGCGACGCTAAGTATGTGATCATTCCACAAAAGATGGTTTGTGATACACATACCTAAAATCGCAAGCTGATTAGTTTCTTCGATGCAAGTGCCATTCATAGATAATGGCAGGGGGTGGGGTATGTCTCAAGGCAGCATTGAGTTTTCGAACAATGCTATCTAAGTCAGAATCTAATGTACTTATCATATTTAAACGTTTTAGTTCTACGTCCGAAGAGGAGAGATGTGAATCTGGAAACGAAGATGAAAAGCTAAGGGTGCTATCGTCGGCGATTTAATGGATAAGTGGTTGGAGACAAAATAGAACCCTGTGGCATACCAGCATTTATATTGTGGGTTTCAGACTTGAAACCGTCTAGTACTACATGTATAGAACTATTCGAAAGAAAGTTACTAATCCAACGAAGAAGGGTTTCATCGATGCCAAAAGCACGCATTTTCGATAAAAGAGCAGGATGCCAAACTTTATCAAATGCTTTAGAAATATCAAGTGCAATAATCTGACTTTCTCCAAAACGATGTAAAGATTTGATCCACTGTTCAGTGAGATAAACCATCAAGTCACCAGTGGATCTATTGCTGCGAAAGCCGTATTGCCGGTCATTAAGAAGCTTTCGATCTTCGAGATATTTCTTGAGCTGATAATTTATCAGCGTTTCCATGACCTTGGAAAGAAGGGACGTAAGTGCAATTGGTCGGTAATTGGAGGGTGAAGAAGATTCGCCTTTTTTTGGGATAGGCTGGACAAATGCTGTTTTCAAACTGCTCGGAACAAGCCCAGAAGAATAGGATAGATGGAAAAGCTTACGCAGGGGTTTTGCCAGCGTGGAAGAACACCTCTTCAGAACAATAGCGGGGATACCATCCGGACCAGCGGATTTATGTGTGTTAAGATCTTTTAGGACTCTCGCTACAGCGCAAGTACGAATGAAGATTTGTTCCATAGAATCATTTACGCGCTCAAGAACTGGGGGAGTTATGACACTATCAGACAGCGTAGAGTTGGTGGCGAACTGCCTAACAAATAAGTTAGCTTTCTCAAGAGAGCTAACGAAGGAAGTGTCATTGTCAACGAGTGTTGGGACCGAGGAAGATGTTTTATTCCTTATATTCTTTACAAGTGACCAAAAATTTTTACTACCTGCGGGACATTGTAGTATTTTTTGCCTTATTTTTTGGTCATGCAAAAATTTGGCCCTTCGAATATGGGCGTTGCAGGCCTTACTGGCTTGTTTGAACTTTTTCCGGTTTTCCTCAGTTGAGTTGGCTCTAAAACAACGGAAGCTAACCTCTTTGACCCTAATAATCTCTTTGCAGCTCGCATCGAACCATGATTTCTCTTTGGGTCTGATGCTTTTAGCCCTATTCGGAATAAAAGTTCTCATTCCCAAAAGAATCATTTTAGTAATCATATCCGCGCTGGAGTCTACGTCACTACCGAGGAAGCATAGTGACCAGTTAAAGATCCTGAAAAAATTATTGAGGCCGTCCCAGTTGGCTTTTTCGTATTGCCAAACGGTTCTCACAGGAGCTCTTTCTCTAACTGGATTTTTTTGACACGAAAAATTTGCGGAAATGATACTATGGTCAGACGTGGCTAGAGGCGGTAATACACTGATTGTGTATTTATCGGGGTCAGAGGTTAGAAACAAGTCAAGAGTATTTTCGGCTCGGCCATTAACGTCCTATATTCGGGTAGGCTCGTTGACAAGCTGAGTAAGGTGGTTAAACTCAGCGAAGATCTCAGCACACATACCTTCTAGTGTTGTCTGGCCTGAATGTTGAAGCCAAGAAGAATTGTGTACACTGAAATCGCCCGTAATAACGATTTCAGTGTGAGGATGCAAGGATACAATTGTTTGGATGGAGTCGGACAGAGCATCAAATTCGCGAGAAGTTGAAACGCTGTCCAAATTAGGGCTTTGATAGAGAAAACAATAATGAATGATGTGCTTGTTTACCGAGATTTAAACCACAGGAGGTTAACCAAGGGATTGGTACTAGGTCCGTATTGTGGTTGAAATTGGTGAGCAACATCATTTCTTACGTAGACGGCGAGACCATGGTGAGAAAGGAATAATGGCACTAAATTATACTGATGAATTTGAAATTCAGCAGGATCAGTAGTTTCACCTACTTGGGTTTCACTTAGTGCCAAAACAGCTGGCCTGTTATTAACAGAATGGGCGTACAAAGCAAGGAAATTTGCTCTAAGCCCACGAATATTACAATAGTCAACTCTAAATTTACCCATCATTCTGATAAAAAAGAAAAAAAAAAGACTAAAACAGACGAAATCTAAAAGAAAAACTGAATACGATTGTAAATTACTTTTCAATACACAACTCTACTAGTGTTATACCTTAATAGTGATTTGAATCAATCCGAACCCTAACAGTCAAACAGTATTTCTTTGTGCATCTGTAATTGTTCGCTCAGCAAGTGCATCAATTGAGAGAGCTTATATAAGTCCAATACAATTCATGCACTTGCTAAGACAAACAACTGTAGGTTATGGGAAGGTATTTTGGTATTATTTGTTGTTGTTTTTCTTTTGTTGCGGCACTGATGATTATTATTTTTTTTGCGAGATGATTAGCGATGATTTTTTGTATACTATAAATTCTTATTTTGTTTTTGTATTATTTATTATTTTTATATTATTATTTATATATTGGTTTATGTTATTTATTGTTGGAGATGGGGACACTACGCGACAAAGACAAACGGTGGGGGACAAGGGGACTATAAAAATTCACAAACAAACGCACAGCACACGGGAAGGTGACCCTTTCCTTTCACCTGCAAACGACAACTTAAAACTTCCCGCCAAACGATTCTCTGAAAATCTGTATGCTTGTCTTCTACCCAGATTTGACGAAACATCTTTACCACATCCGCCGTAAAAACGTATTTCTGCTGTCTAAAACGTAGACGAACACCAAATTAATCTCTTTGAATGGGAGGACCAATGAGTAAGTGACTGTTTAGTGAATTTCCTAACGAATCCCTTGCTAACCCATCGAACACGACCCTTAACTTGGTCGTCGAACTGTCCGGTTTTAAAACCGTGTGATGAGGCAGATAAAAGTGTTTTCCTTGAGCTGTATGAATCTCATTTGAAGGAATACGAGTCATATGACCAAGATTAAGATATTCTGTCATAAAGTTTGAGTATGATTCATGCAGAGCTTTGTCTCTTTGAAACCTTCTCTCCATTGAATATAACCGATTCACCGCGAGCTTTAACGAATCCCCAAAAACGGGAAAGGGAGATTTGAACGGGAGCTGTACGGAGTACTTTCCGTTGATTGATCTAGAGAATCTGTTACGAAAATGAATTTCAGCTTCATCCTCATTAAGGGAATCATCCTTTGGAGGCACGACTTCTTCTAACTTCCAAAAACGTTTCAAAAGAAAATCGACATCAAGCGATGAGTGAAGAGACGTGATTGAAGATTGATTAACCGATGGTGACGCCTCAAATAACTCCCCTGTTACGATCCAACCAAACGACGTATGTTGGGCTATAGGAGCCCCCTCTGGTCCTTGAATTTGATCCCCCTTGAGAATACACCATAACTTATCTGCTCCAAGAAGAATGTCGATTGAACTGGATACATTGAACGATGGATCTGCTAATTCTAAACCACGAAGATGAAGTAACCGAGACGGATCGAACGATCGAGAAGGCAAGTTAGAGGTAACTTTAGGCATTACATACGCGTCAATGACCAAAAAGGTTTTATCAAATCGAGAAGTTAGTTTCAATGACACCACACCTTTCGTATGGCCTGCATCCGAAGAAGAAACCCCGGTTATAGGGATTCGACCATGTTTGCGTGGAATTCCTAACATCTGAACAAAGGATTCACCCACAAATGAAACCTGAGATCCTGAATCGACTAATATTCTACAACTCTTCAAATTCAATTGAAAATCCTCTACCTGAGCCAATATTGTTGGAAGAATAGTTTGTCTACCGATTGCCACATCTAACGAATGGTTATTTACCATTGGTGCAACAGATGAGGAAGAAGATTACTCTGGAATGGATTTTTGCGACGCAGTTTGTGGTTGCGATGAAGAGGAAGAACTATTTTGTGGCGACGACGAATGAACAAGTGAATGATGATGCGACCGGCATTCACGACAACGAAAGGTAGAGTGGCACTTATTTACCCCATGTCCAGGGCGAAGGCAATTAAAGCACAATGAGTTCGATTTTACAAACTACCGACGGGATTCAGCATCAAGAGCGACGAATTTTGGAAACTGTGGCAAGTTGTGTTGGTCTTTGCACTTAGGACATTGCAATACGGTTTCTGAATGAGAAGATTCAACAACATGCGAACGTATAGGCTGATGTTTGTTCCGCGAAACACCAGAACGTGATACTACTGTTTGACATGATTCTAGGGCAGTACATCGCGTTTCCAAAAATGTCAAAAATTCGTCAATGGTAGCATCATCACGCGTACCGATCTTTTCTGCCCAACTTTGTTTAGTGTCAACGTCTAGTTTAGTTAAGAGCAAATGAATAAGCCATGGGTCACGGCCATTAGAATTAACGGCATTAAGCCCACGTATAACTTCATCTGCAGTGTCTGAAATTTGCCTAAGTACTTTCACGTTACCACCGATTGCATTTGGAAGAGAAAGATATGTCTCGATAAACGATTGAACGATGAGCTGTACCCGATCATATCTATGCTCCAAACGTTCCCATGCCTCAAAATAATTGGCTTCGGATAACGGAATATGTTTGATGAGGTCTAGCGCGCGATCTCGAAGAAAAGATTTTAAATAATAAAATTTTTGAACAGCCGTTAGATTTTCTTTTTGATCAACAGATCCCGTAAAGGAATCCCTAAACGATGGCCAATCCTTATAATCCCCTGAGAATGGTGGGACGACTAGCTTTGGAAGCTGAACTGTGCACCGCTCCGTGGTCGTGTTGAGTTTTTCGATCAGCGTGGTTTGTTGCATTGCCAGCTTTTCGACAACCGTAGAATCATCTTCCGATTTTGAAGTCGATTGTCTCTTACGAATCGCTGCCGACAGCGTCGCATGAGCATCAAAGTAACGCGATTCATATGTACCAAATTCGATTTCGTAATTTTGGAGTTCTTCATTTTCTTCCTGAACGCTTTCCAGGATTTCGTTATAAAATGCGCAAAAATCTGCCCACGACTCATTTAAGCTTTTGAACCGTATTTCTAACATTTCCAGAGAAATTTCAACTGTGATTGTATTCACGAAATCACGTGCTCGGGTCAAACGTCCCTTAGCATTGCCGTATTTTTGTTTTAAAGAACTCATCTTGCAACAAAAAACTAACCGAATCAAATGTTCAAAATTAATTAAATGAAATTAATTGTTAAGTTTAATTGTTTAAGTTTTAACAAAAATTATTAATTGTGTTACTCTCGAGTGACTTTTTAATTTAAACATAGGGTAATTCATAAATGTTTGTGATATGTTAGCAAATTAGATTTTTAAAGATGTAAATTGAGGTTGTAAATTGAAATAGATTTCATAGATTTAAATGTTCAATTATTAAATCTCAAACATATATTAACTTTAGAAATTTATAAATAAATATATTTCTTAATCCTTTTCATGTAAAATTGCTTTAGACTTGATGTTCATTAACCACAAAAAAAGTGTACATGTACGTATCTTTCACGAATCGTTCAAGCATAAAAAAAAATGTTCAAAACAATGATAATCAAAGCTCAAAAAAAACTATAATTCAATAGGTAAATATCGAATGATCATATATGGTTTTCATAAAAATATTAATAAAAATAATAATCGTCAAAGAAAAATTTCACTCACCAGATTTTTCTCCTAGTTGAAGTGCACTCGAACTTGGATGATGCTTTCTGCTTTCATTATTAAAAAAAAGTGATGTTACACAAATGAAATATATATATGATCTCCAAACTTGTATTGTATTATCTCGTGATTTGAATAAGATTTCTTGACTAGCTGAAATTTGGTCTTCAATAGAGTGGAAGAATTCACAATTTTTTTTTTTTTATAATTTGCGCGAATTTTGTATTTGATCCTCCGGGATCAATTTTTAAAAATGAATGAAATAAAACTCACAATTATTATATTTCAATATTTTATTCTTTTAATTTTCGAAGCCTCATTTGTGACTCGTTATACTTAATTATTTATCTGTGCAGCAATGCTGCAAGAATACATTGACACAGTAAAGATACATACATATATAGTACCTATAACGTTTTGTTTATGATTCAAAGAATTTGAATCATTGACAATTTTATATTTTCTTAGAGTGATTAAATTTTGTGTGTAGCGACTGAGAAATGCGATCGATCGTTAAAAATCTTTGTTTACATTAATTTAATGAAATAATATTTGTTTACATTAGTTTGGAATAGTCTTTGTTTACATTAATTCAATGGAGATACTTTATTCATATAATTTATTATACTCAAGCAAATATGCTTGGTATGCTTTATTAATGTTTACGTTGGGAAGTAATTCTATAACTCGCGCGCTCAAAGGGATGGTGTACCCTTTATATGTTGTTCAACACAGCGCGGGAGTTAGCCTTTGCCTACTTATATTTCAGCGGGAGCACAAAAAAACACATTGGATATTTTATGAATAGCGATCTTTATTCAATGCTTTCTTCTTAAGAACTAAAATATGTATATTTACAATTATCATATAGAGAAAATAGATAGAGAGAATAATAGGGTATGTTATGAATATAACTCGTCCCCCCCCCCCAAAAAGAAATGAAGTTAGGATTAAGTTCATTGCAACATATAATTCGTTTATATTTATATATTATATTTATAATATAATTATAATAATTATAATTTTTTATATTATATATTTATATAATATGTACTTTACTTTCAGAAATAGGATAGTTAATATATAATTTTTTACAATTCTGTAGTACATTTATTTTGGTATAATATCATTTGCATTCATTTATTTATTTTGATGGTAAGTATACGCCCAAGTGAACCATTTTATTATTTTATTGCAAAGCTCAAACTTAAAAGGTTAATAAGGTGCTACTTTATTTATACGAACAAGATACATTTTTGTTTGCATTGTAAGATGTTTCGGTAAGTGCTCATTGTACATAAGTTACTAAGTCACTGGGTATATTTATGTGAAATAAATTTGTTCTTAAATGTTTTTTTTATTTAGACTTCCTATGTATGTTTAATCTTTTGCTTATGAACTTTTCTTTTATTTGTTTCGACAGTTATTTCATTGTTCTGAGTAACAATGTGGTCATTAAACCTAGGTGCCAATTTATTCCTTCTATCATCCATTTCAAAAATTTGTTCATTTGCGACATAATCCGGAGGATCCTTACGTGACTTATTAAGGTTGCTTATGTAAGTTTGTTTTCTTTCGAGACTTTTTTTATGAACTAATTTACAAAGATTTTCATAATTTAATTTATGTTGTTCTAAGTATTCCTGTTCTGTGCGAAAATGTGGGTTTGATGGAAACGGTTTACTGGAGTGAATATGGCCTGAAAGGAGTTCAAAAGGACTCAATTTTGTTGTGGAATGTATAGAATTGTTATATTTCAGTACAGCCTCATCAACTATTTCTTCAATAGAAGCGTCTTTTTTATGAAATTTAATCAAGCGAATCAGTTCCGTAAGGGTGGAATGAAAACGTTCGACTGGCGAGTTACCTGTTGATGTCTTAGCACAAATGTTATGATAACTTATGTTATACAATTCTAAGAATTCCCTAAATAGAGTACAAATGAACTCGCTACCGTTATCTGCAACTATTTTTTTTGGAATACCGTGATGTGAAAAAAAGTGTCTGAGGCATTTAATTAAATTGATGCTTGTTCTTGCTGTCAGTGGGTATACGGCTGAGAATTTGCTGAATTTGTCAATAATAGTTAAAAAATTCATTTTGGACACAAAATATATATCAATATGAAGTATTTCCAATGGTTTTGTTAGTGTTTCGGTTAGTTGAAATTTAAGTTTTTCTGCCTTACGGTCGTATTTATATCTGTGACAAATTTCACAGTTATTTATAACATTAGAAATTACATGTTTAAGTGTCGGAAAATATATATCTCTTTTTAAGTGATGAAAACATTCGGTTATACCCCTATGGTAGGAGCTCTGATGGTAATTTCTAACTTCTTTTTCTTGATCATCTCTCTCCGTTATATCTCTAAGCAAAGTCATAGATCTAACGAGCTTTAAACGTGCTCGATGGAAAAACTTCGTATACACCTTTTGAATCGCCGAAAATGTTTCATCGTCTGTTAAAATGGCCATTTGCCGTTTGGTATTCATGTGGTCTTGCAAAATGGAAGTAACTACACTTTCGTCTGCAGGATTATGTGCTCAATTATATACCTTTTTTTTCTTTTAAACAAAATTGTCAGTTTTGAAGATAACTGCGATTTTGCCGGATTTCGCCTAATAATAATTTGATGAGAAAATTCGTTGATTGGACGTTCGGATATTGGAATACCACTATCAAAATTTTCTTCAGCCGAATGAATTGTTGATATTATAGACGATGCATCAGTGTTATTTTGTATCGAAGCCATTTCTAAATTTTCAAATTCAGTCTCGTTAGTATTTATTTCAATTCGTGAAAGTACGTCAGCGTTTGCATTTTGTGTACCTTTTTTGTAGACGACCTCATAGTCATACTCTTCTAGCCGCAACCCCCACCGTACTAGTTTTGAGCAGGGATCTTTGACGGAAAAAAGCCAAGTGAGGGGCTTGTGGTCAGTGACAATCTTGAACTTCGGCCATAAACATATGGTCTGAAGTATTTTGTTGCCCAAACAATACCCAACAGCTCTTTTTCGATCGTGCTGTAATGTTGTTCACTTTTTGATAGAGTCCGAGTTGCAAAACAAATCGGCCTATCAGAACCTAAAGGACCTTGGGAGAGCACTGCACCTATTGCAACATTACTAGCATCAGTAGTAATAATGAAAGGCTTACGAAAATCTGGGTATTGTAGGATAGGGTCATTGCATAGTATATTTTTGCATTCTTCAAAACAATTTGTAAATCTGGAGTTTAAAATAATTTTATTTCCTTTTCGAAGGCACTCTGTTAAGGGTTTCGTAAGGTTTGCAAAATCTTTGATAAATTTGCGATAGTAGCCCAAGAGGCCAAGAAAAGATTTAATCTGTTTTTCTGTGGTTGGCAGAGGAAATTTTTTTACGGCTTGTATTTTGTCCGGATTTGGACGGATGCCATCAGAAGTAACAAGATGTCCTAAAAACGAAACTTCCTTACACAAAAACTCAGATTTTTCGATTTTAACTTTCAGATTTGCCTCAGTCAATTTTTGAAAAACGGCGTTCAGGCTTTCCATATGTTCCTGCAGCGAGGTCGAATACACGATTATATCATCCATATACACTAAGCACGTCCTTCTTTGGAGTTCTCTTAAGACATTGTCCATGACGCGTTGGAAGGTAGAGGGTGCATTTTTTAGCCCGAAAGGCATGCGAACGAATTCATAATGTCCGATTTCGACCGAAAATGCAGTTTTGGGAATGTCTTCTTTTTTTATTAACTTCCCATAGGGAGTTATTGTAATCGGTCCGATTTGTCAAATTGAAATTTTTGACATTTCTCGACGTTTCAAGGTCCCTAGAGCCTATATCAATCATTTTTAGAGAGATGTCTGTGTGTGCGTGTGTACGTACGTTCGTACGTTCGTACGTTCGTACGTTCTGGTACCATTTTTCGTCGTCGATATCTCAAGAACGAGTAGAGATATCGACGTGAAATAAATTTTGTTTTACAGATAATAACTTCGAAAGAAGCTGAAAGGGCGTTTATTAATATTCAATCAGTCGTTTTTTTACTATAGCAGTTTAAAAAAGAAGTGAAAATTTTGGTTGGGCTCAAATATCTCACGAACAAATAATAACATTGACTTGAAATAAATTTTATTCGACACATTATGACGTCATACAAATTCGATATGAATTTGGAAAAAAATCAACATACCGTTATTTTTTAAAATCAAAAAAACTAAAAAAAAAATTTTTATAACTCGAATATCCTTAGATGGAAAAACGATATTAACTTTAAAATAATTTTATTTTACGAAAAATGTTGTTTTTGACTACTGGTGAAAATTTCAAAAAAATTCAATTTACAGTTTTTTTACAAAAAATTAAAAACTACAAAAAATTCTATCAAAAATTGGTATAAATTGTCTTTCGACTCAAATTTCTCAAAAACGGGTAACGATATTGACTTCTTGTTTGTTTTATTTTCTACATAACATAATTGTTAGCAACTGATAAAATTTTGACAAATATTGAATGCGCAGTTTTTTAACAAAAAATCAAAAACTGTTAAAAATCTTAAAGAAAAGTAGTTACAATTGTATTTCAGCTCGAATATCCTTAGAACGAACAACGATTGTGCCTTCTAAAATATTTTATTTTATACATAGTACAATTTTTTATGAACGGTTAAATATTGACAAATTGACAGTTTTTGACAAAAAAATATAAAAAAAAAATAAACTAAAAAGTGGTAAAATTTGTTTTTCGACTCGAATATCTTGAGAACGAGCAATGATATTGACTTTGCCATTAGGTATTTAATTTTATACATAATAAAATTTTTTACAGCGGGTATATATTTGACATATACTTAACTGACATTTTAAACAGAACTAAGAAAATTCCACATTCGTTTAAAAAACGCGTGGAAGCTTACCTCCTGGGTCAAGTGGAAACAACTTATACATCAACAATCTCTATAATATATGTGCATTTCGTAAATCTCTTTAAATAATTAAAATGCTTTTCAATCTCAAAAAATGATTGTTTGAATTTAACAGCTAAAGTTTGTTTCGCAGAAAATTTGGTTATTTGAAAAAAAAAACTAAATATAAAGTTTTCAAGATCACAAATGGGAAGTTATCAGTGTGGGTCGCACCCAGCCTCTTTTTTCAATTTTATGAAATCCTGAGGCTAGATCGAGTGTGCTAAAATATATACTTCTACCAAGTTTGTCTAAAATTTCGGTTATATTTGGGATGGGATAACGATCATCTACAGTTTTTTCGTTAAGTTTTCGATAATCGATAACCAGCCTCCATTTTTCTTTCCCGGTTGAATCTTTTTTTTTTGGAACTATCCAAATCGGAGACGACCAAGGTGAGAAGCTGGGACGTATAATACCTTGTCTCTATAACTCATTTATTTGTCTTTGCACTTCTTCTTTGTGAATATAAGGGTAACGGTAAGATTTGGAATATATGGGAATCTCATTGGTGGTTTTAATTTCATGTTTTATAGAGTTTGAAAACGTTAAGTTTTCACCATCTTTAAAAAAAATGTTCTTAAACTTATGACACAAGTCTATAATTAACTTTTTCTCTTCCTCATTAAGATGGTCAGTTTTTATTGCTTGCCCAATATTTTTCGCCTCAATGCTTTCCGAGTTTTCGATTGCAAAGTTGTGAAATTCGAAATAAGCATCAGTTTGTGGAGAGTCAGATTTGTTTACAACCTCGACTAAGGAGTACCAGTGTCGTGCTAAATACAACGCCTCCGAAATCATTAAATGAGAAGTTATAGCGGTTGGTTTTATGCAAACGCTCCCGGATTTGATATCGCTTGGTAGTAAAAAAACCAGTGTTGTGCCGGTTTTTTACACCGAGTTTTTTACCAGGTTTTTTACATGTAAAAAACTCAGTGTAAAAAAACTCAGCTAAACCCCTTGATGTAAAAAATCTGTAAAAAACGGTAAACAATAAAAAAAAACAAAAAATAATTCTTTTGACTTTATTTATTAAACAAAAAAAAACATATTTATTTCTTTCAATTTTTTTTTTCAGTACAAGTACAATATTCAAAATACTTCATCATCATATTCATCAACTTCAATAGGAAACTCTTCATTCCGTTTGCCATTTAATGTAAAATAAACATGTATTAACTTTTTCGACCTTTCAAAGGTTAGGCGATTTCGAAGAGGTGTATGGATTTGGGCCCAATTTGAAAATACTCTTTCAATTTGAGCCGATGAAGCTGGCATGTTTAGTAGCTTTAAGGCCAATCTGGAAAGATGGCCATGTTTTATTTCCGCAGTACTCCAAAATACATTAGGCTTTTTTATTTCTTTTTGATAAAGTAATTCAAAGAGTCCGCTTTTGTGCTTAAAATGATGCCAATCTTCAATTCCCTCTCCTGATAAATGTTTCAAAAAAAAGTTATTAATAGTCTCTATTTGGTAAGTTGATAGAATTTCGTTATCAAAAAAAGGATGTAAATAATATGCAGTTAGAGCATATTCGTTCAGTGCCATATTTTGTCTATATTCGACTTTCTTTTGCATTTTGACTCTAAATTGTTCAGGTATTTCCAATGTAAGCCATTTTTGAGCAGAGTCTGCTAAAGATGCTGTAGGACTTTGACAAAAATTTATTAATTCACATACAGGATCCAACAATCCTTTTTCATCTTTGACACTTTGAATAAAGTCATCATCAAAGATTAATTTAGATACATTTCCCTTAACTTTTTTTGGCTGTCCGTCTGTGGTTATTTGTTTCATATGCTGCAAATTATGCAACAAATTTTCATATGAATCTCTATAAGAGCACCATCGTGTTGCGCAAGACAATTTGATTCGTTTGCCTCCCTTTTTAATAACAGCGTTCTCAAAATCTGTATTTTTAAATTCCTTTTGGACAATGTTAACATTTTCAGATAACTTTTGATTGATAATGTCTTTAGCGAGAAGGTTCCCGGTGTGGCAGCTGCAAGTGCTATGCCATAACACATGTTTAACGTTCTGTCCCATTTTCGTCATTACACTTGCATTGTCTGACACAATGGCATATACTTTTGTCTCATAAAGTTCTTTTGCTAAATCAATTGACTCATAAACAATGTTGCTGAGTACATCGGCAGTCTCAGATTCACCGCTTAGATCCCAAGCATTAACAAATGCTCGATGCCCGTTAGAATTGTGAATCATACTTACAACAATTTTGAAATTGCTGGATGAATTTTTCCATCCATCAATTAGTAGCACAGAATCGCAAGACTTAAATGAACGTGATTCACTTATGCAAGCCTGGTAGGTTTCATCAAGCAGTTTTGTCGACAGAATTTTTCTACTGGGAATGAGTTTTCCATACGAGGGCTTAAGTGCTTTTATCATTGTTTTGAAATGAATGGATTCAATGGTATTCAATGAAATGTTGCAGCCATAAAAAAATTTGGCGATTACTTTATCCAACTCGTCCCTCTCTTTGTTAGTTATTTTGTCCACAAAATTTGAAATTGTGTTTGTTTTTGCTTTTGGGTTTTTGTATGTCTGCAACTTACCGCAAGATGGGACAATGAAAGACGAAGACGTAGTTGGAGATGCAGAAGAAATATACGATCTTGAAGTTGAGGGACTCACTGATGTTGACGATGTGGAAGTCGAATTCGAATTTAATAGCGATGTTGTTGGTGTTGCGGAATATTCTGTTGATTTTTCACTGGATAATGGACGGTCAAAATTTTCTAATTGTTTGTTTATATTATCTGAAGTTTCAGAATCATTTTTGTTTGCTTCACATTCAGATGATACTGACATATTTACCTAGGATTTAAAGGAATCAAATACTTATTATGATTTTCACTTCAATGAAATATAAATTCTCACCACATCTATGTCATCCAATGAAACATTTCTTGACTCTTCTACAACAGATATGTCCATGTCCGTCGTAACATTTATGATTTCAATTCCTTCCAAATCCAATTCATAAACATTAATTGTTTCTTTGTCCTGATCCTGATTTGAGGGGGAAGGCTGACAACGTTGTCTGTGAAAGAGTTAAGAAATAATTAAAATCTAATATTACCTGCAATCTATAAAAAAAAACTTACCGGTGTCTGGTCAACCTGTTGACTGCGGTGTTTTGTAAAGTTTGCTTGCAAATATTACAAAATGCCATATATTTCTTGCCAGATCTAACCGACATAAAATTTAGGTCTTCAAAATTTGTTGTATTCGGGCGCGGCATTTTATTTAGTTTTTAATAAATTCTTGATGTGTTTGTTTTCTCCACTCGGACAATACTTTCTGATCAAAAACGTGCCTTAAATTACAATCTGTCAAAATAAATACATATTTTACCGTTTTTTACCGTTTTTTACAGTTTTTTACATTTTTTACATTTTTTACAAGCTATTTACCATTATTTACCGATTTTTACACAGAAAATGTAAAAAACTGTTTTTTACAGCGAATCGCCCATCACTGAAAAAAACACATTTACTGAGTTCAGGTACCTACAATATAAGTTTTTGACATAAGATTAGGTTTGAAATTTAATGGTATGAACGTATTATTTTTTTTTAAATTTGAGTTTTTTATGTGAATAGTTAATCCAAGTTCTTTAATAATGTCGATTCCGATCAATCCATCAAAATAAGAATGGAATTTAAAAATCAGGAATTTCACTGGTTTTTTCGTCAGAAGCTCAGGTAATCCATTAATTACAACTTCTTTATTTACAGTTTTTTTTATCAAAAATAGTTTCGATTTCGATTGGTGCAATATTTTGTGTTTAAAATTTGTAGGCTACGTTTGGGCATATAAATGACATATTGCTTCCAGTACCGATTAAAAACTTGAGCGGACTGTTGTTGATGCTTGTGATAATAATATATGGCAATAAATGTGAATTGTAATTATTCAAATCTAAGTAACCTATCGATTTTCCGAGGCACGTTAGTGAAAATTTGCGTCATCAACAATCGATTCAGTTGAAAAATGTGGAATATCTTCATTTTGGTCATACACAATTTTTTCCAGAAAAGTATTTCCGTTTGAATATTGACTTGGTTCAATCTGTTCTGGTGGGTTATTATTGGTATAATAAATTGGTTCGATGTTATGTAGTTCTTGTGAGTTATATTTATAGGGTTGAGTACGATTGGAGTTTTGTCTATGGGTATACGCGTTTGGGATTGTTTGGTCTGAAATTTTTTGTGTAAGAATTGATTTTTGGATTACTATTGTTCGAAATGTTTATGTTACTTTTAGGAACAAATTTGCTAAAATCTGAGGGTCGATTATAATTTTGAATATTTGGTGGGAAATTTGTGTTATTGCTTGGGCTAAAGGCAGACATATTTGCTAAGGAAGGCGTAAAAGTTCTTGGTACATAGTTCAGATTTCTAAAAGCACTGCTTGTATGTGGTTGTTGAACTGTATTATATGGTCGTGAATATGAGGAATATTCATTTGGAAGCCGTTGGTTGATTGGAATACAAATTATTTTGATAACTATTATGTCCATAAAATTTGTGCTATCCGTGAAAATTTAATCGATTTTGTTCCTCTAAACATAATGATAAGGCTTCACTCAATTTCGTAGGTCTCATTGCACGTATTGTGGATCCTAAAGGTTCCCTAAGTCCACTTGAAAACGAGTTTAGGCACATTTCTGCATAGAGAGTCTTTTTTGCCGTTACTACCGTGGGTTCTTTTTCATGTAACCTCACATGATTTATGATAGTAGAAAAAATCTCTATAATCCGGGCATAAAAGGGTTCAACATTATGTGTGTCTTGCCTAATTTGATGTAAGTCTCTTATAAGACTAGTTTCATTTCGCTTATCCGCATAATGAAGTATTAAATTGTTTTTAATTTCGTCCCATTCTATGGACGTTCCATACATGTTTAATACTTCATTTGCTGGTCCGACAACTTTATTGCGAATTGCTCTCGAAATTACGCTAGCGTAATTCGTTCCACTAATTCCTTGCATCAAAGCAAGAAGCTTTTCAACGTTAGTAATAAAATCGAAGAGCAAACGTGGATTACCGTCGAAACATGGAATATCTTTCACAGCATCTGGAATTTTAAGAGAATTGCAGACTTCAAGAGAATTAGCCATGACTAGCAACTAACTAAATTTACTCAGAGAAACTTTCTTAACTGTCGAAAAAAATAAATTCAATGTATTCAATGATTTCTAGTAAAGCTCTGTTATTTACTTGTACTCTTTTTTTCTAACTTTTTCTTTAAAATTTTACTTCGTAATTTTTGTAATTATTGAGAAAAACCCCAGCATAGCAACTAGTATCAATGACTTACCGAATACTATTATGAGACTGTTCTTTTATTTTTTTGCTTTAAGTAACAAATCCTTGCTTTTCTATTTTTGTATGTGGAATTAATTGTAGGTAAATATATGCATATGCTATGCGTATTTCAACTTATTTAATTTTTTTGTTTCTTCATTCCTTTTAATAACATATAATAATTGACTTTATATAAATAATATAAATGAATTCAATAAAAAAATTTATTTACACTATTCTAATTATTTATTTTTATTTCTCATTCACAATTTTTTTGTATGTATACACTTTATACATTAATATAAAACATAAACTTTAATTATTATTATTTTTCTTCAACTTCGAATATCAGTTTTTTTTTGTTTTTTTTTTGGTAATTTTTTCACAGATCTTGTTACTATGTAAATGCCGGTTGTTGTTTTTCCCTGGTTCTCGCCTTTACGATAGTTTATGATTGCTACTTTTGTTATTATATAGTATATGTATATATATTTTATATTTTCAGAATTTAGGCAATAAATTTAAATTATTATTATTATTTTTTTATTTTGGACACTGGTTAGTTAAAAATTGTGTCACAACGTTTTATTTGTTTGCGTGTTGTTTCGCTTTTCATAATAAAGTATAACTTTTAAGGACACTGTACTTTTTTAGAATATTCGATGCATGAACGTTTTTTTTGAGTATCCATGTATATTTGTCTGTTTTTAGTTTAAAAAAACGGTGTCAAAATGTTTTATTTGTTTGTTTATTGTTTTCTTTTATTAATACATTATTATTATTATTTATTAAGTTTTAAAGTATTTTTCAAGCGCGACACTGTACTTTTTTTTAGAGTATTCGATGCATGAACGTTTTTTTGAGTATCCATGTATATTTGTTTGTTTTTAGTTTTAAAAAACTGTGTCAAAATGTTTTATTTGTTTGTTTATTGTTTTCTTTTAATAATAAATTATTATTATTTATTAGGTTTTAAAGTATTTTTCGGGTGCGACACTGTACTTTTTTTAAAGTTTTTTTTTTTTTTTATTTTACCGACTGCGCCAGTTAGCCTTTGCCTACTTATATTTCAGCGGGAGCACAAAAAAACACGTTGGATATTTTATGAATAGCGATCTTTATTCAACGCTTTCTTCTTAAGAACTAAAATATGTATATTTACAATAAGCATATAGAGAAAATAGATAGAGAGAATAATAGGGTATGTTATGAATATAACTCGGGCGTGAAGGATGGGGAGGGAAAGGTGCGTGTGGCGCGAGGTACTGAGACTGAAGGTGGTGGTTGTCTCAGATTTTATCTCCAGGGTTGGCGGCTGGGCTAAAGCGGAGAAATGCCGTGTCTTATATCAATGTCCCTTTATAATTCGCATTATTTTGTTCATTGTCATATTTGTTGGGCATAGGTACTAATAATTACTCAATCACATGTTGTTAGTGTTATGCCTGAACAACATGTAATGCGCCAGGGATCGAACCTGTGACCTGTGAGGCTGACAGGCGACCACGCATACCATCGCGCCACGGCGATAATAGAATATTATAATAAATAAAATTTCGCAAACTAAACCTTACTCTAGCTAAACTTCTATACTATAATAGGTATTTAAATCCAAATAAAACTATATTTTCTTCGATATATTTATGATGTATTTTATTTATTTATAATATTTTTCATCGAATCTCGAACAACAATCAATAGCTATTTTTTTTAATTTTTTCCTACTTAGAACCGGCAGCTCAATTGATTAATTTTTTATACAGTAAATTTTGAATAACTTAACTAATCTTACTGCTACAACTCGGCTATCCTGACTTGTAATCGCCTCGATTACACTTATATCTAATACATACATTACTGAAAATCGGCAATCCTGACCTGTAATCGTCCCGATTACTCGTGAAATTTATTTTGGCTTAGCAAGCCAAGGTTTCATATTTGCAAGTTCCCAAATACCTTCATAAGGAATTTGACTGACTTGATGACCATCAACATCTCTCAATAAATATCGATCATTCGGTAAAACTTTAATAATTTTATAGGGACCTTTAAATTTAGGAGCAATTTTAGTACAAACACCGCTTTGACTAATAAAATTTTTTACTACCACATAATCACCTTCTTTATATTCTCTGTGGATTCTCCCACGATCTTTTGTTCGTTTGTTATAATTTTGACATTTAATTATTTTATCTGCAGCCTTAGCTCTTATTTCTTTCAAATTCCTTTCTGGTTTTGTTGAAGAAATATCATCAAGATTTTCCTTTAAGATATCTATAATTATTCCTCTTTGATTGACTCCAAAAAGAAGTTGACTTGGAGATGTACCAATACTACGATGAATTGTGTTGTTTAATGCAAATTCTATATCTGGCAAGACTCTATCCAAAGAAAACTGTGTTCCACCACTAGTAAGTTTTGCTATCATTAGTCCTAAGCTTCTGTTTACTCTTTCAATTTGTCCATTTGCTTGTGGTGACCCTGTGGCTATTTTTATATGTTGAATATTATTTTCTTTCAAAAATGTTTCAAAATCTTTGGATGTAAATGCACTTCCTCTGTCTGAAACTATTTGCTTCGGACGACTATAATTGTTAAAATATTGTCTAAGGCAACTAATAACATCTCCTGTTTTAGTTGTTCGAGCTGGATATAATTTAACAAATTTGGAAAATGAATCTATTAATAAAAAAACATATTTCTTTTTGGAATTTTTGAGTGTAACAGGGCCAAAATGATCTATATGTATTGTTTGAAAAGGGATTGAACCTTTAGGTATATTATGAAGAAAACCTTCATGTTTTCCAAATTTAGGTGAAAATGAAATGCATTTTAAACAGTTCGCGATGTAATTTTTAATTTTGTTTTTCATTTGAGGAAACCAATATGTTTTTTGAAAGAATCTAAAACTTTGTCACAACCAACATGGCCCATATCATCATGATATATACGTAAAACATTTTTTTCCATTTCAGTAGGAACATAAAACCGAATATCACTTCCAATTTTTCTATATACTAACCCAATACACATTTCAAATAATTTACAATTTTGATTCTCTAAACGTTTTCTTATTTCGTTGATAACATTGATCATCCCTGTGTTGGCAAATCGATAAATTTTGTTCAAAAGTATTTTCTTCCAAAACTAAAACACTTGAATTCCGACTAAGAGCATCTACGTGCAACATTTTAGATCCAGAACGGTGTTCTAAAGTGTAATCATAATTTTGAAGTTCTAAAGCCCATCTAGCAATCCTAGAATTGATCTCTTTTTTGTTCAAGGTAAGTGTTAAGGAATTACAATCAGTTACAATTTTGAACTTTATTCCATGTAAGTATATTCTAAACCTTTTTAAAGCATAAATAATAGCTAAAGTCTCTAATTCAAAACTATGAAATTTCATTTCTTGTTCGTTTCGAAAAATAAAATACAGGATTAAATTTCCCGTCCAATTTTTTTTGTAATAATATTGCACCGAAGCCTAATGAACTGGCATCACAATGCAGTTCAGTTTCATCACGGGGATCATATATTGCCAAAATAGATGCATCAGTTAATTTTTGTTTTAGTTTTTCAAAACACTTGAGTTCATTTTCTCCAAAAGAAAAATCTGCATTTTTTTTAATTAAATTGTATAAAGGTGCAGCTTTGATCGAAAAATCTGTGATAAATCTTCTGAAATAGGAACATAAACCTAAAAAACTATGAACAGCCTTTGAATTTTGTGGAACTGGAAATTTTGAGATTGATTTAATGCCTTTTGAATTTGGTTGAATACCATTTTTTGAAATAATGTAACCCAAATATTCAATTTTTGTTTCAAGAAACTTACATTTATCTACTCTAATTTCTAATTTATTATTTACTAATCTTTGGAAAACTTCTTTTAGGATATCAAAGTGTTCATCAATAGATTTTGTTGCAATAAGTATGTCGTCAATATATACTCTTAATTTTCCAGATCTTATGAGATCCTCAAAAACTTCATTCACATATCGTTGAAAAACGCCTGGAGCATTTTTGAGGCCAAATGGCATTCTCAAAAATTCATATTGCCCCAACCAAGTAACAAAAGAAGTAAATTTTATAGATTCTTCATTCATACGGATGTGATAAAATGCACTTTTTAAATCAAGCAATGAAAAATATTGTTTATTAGCAAGACTATCTAATAAATCTTCAATCAATGGCAGTGGTTGATTATCTTTCAAGGTATTTTTATTGAGAACTCGATAGTCCACACAAAATCGTATGTCACCAGTTTTTTTCCTTACCAAAACTATAGGTGAAGAATATTCAGATTTACTTTTTCTAATTATACCTTGATTTAATAAATCGTCAATAAGAATTTGTACTTGCTCTTTTTCATGAAAAGATAATCGTCTGGGCTTGCAATTAAAAGATTTTTGATTTGATAAACTTAATTTCATTTCACATTCAATTTCAGGTTTCTCGGGACGTTTACAGTTTACATATGAATTGTAATAAAGTTGTTTGAATTTAGTTTTTAAACTGAAATTTATATTCTTGTTATTTTCAAAACAATCATTAACATGCATTTAATTTTTTTCAGTAACATCAATTTGCATCAAACTTAAACAGTCATTTTCATTTTCGTTTACATTATTAGTAACTAACTTTAAATTTGCAATTTTAATAAAATCTTTTCCTAAAATAATTTAATAATCCATGGTTTCATTAGATACAATATGTAAATTCATTTCAATATTTGTATTATTGAACCAAATAAAGCTCTTTACGAAACCGTTAATTACAAGTGGACTTTTATTAATTCCACTATAATTTTTACATGATTTAAAATTTGAACTAAGTATATAAGGAACGAATTGTTGACGAACTAAACTTATGGGGCTGCCGGTATCTATTAGTGTTTTTAAAATGGTTTTATAATTATAATTAGATTTAACAAAAATATAATAAAAATGTCTTACATAATCATCTTCTTCTATTTGGTTTATATTATTCACTTGATGTAACTGATCCGGACAGCTTGAAACATGATGACCAAAAACTCCACACTTGTGACAAGACCCAACTTCTTTTCTTGGTTTTCGACATGCATTTGCCATATGTCCAATGATATTGCAATTGAAACATCTTAATTGGTTTGTTGTTAAATTTCTTTGAAATCCATTGTTTTGTTGACCAACTATTTTTGGAAGTCTTATATTTTAAAAGCTTGAAGAATTTCATTTGGTTCTTTAAAACGATGCATTCTTGCTTGGGTTTGTAAAGAATGATTTGGAATTCCTTCGATAACATATTCCATTAATTCGGCATCTTCAATTTTGATTTTATTTGAAAGAATGATTTTTTCATGAAAATATTCTTGAAAATTCTCTGTAGGAATCCATTTTGTGGATTCGAAATCTTTTCGTAGTTTTAACTTGCTAGAATTATTTTGAAACATTGATGCTAGTTCATCCAACAATGCCTCAACACTAATATTTATTAAATTTGGTTTTGAATGCAGCCATTTTAATGCATTGTTTTTAATTTTTGATAGGATCAAAGCCTTCATCGTATTTTCATTTAATCCATACAAATCTTTGAGATTCATCAATTGAGTCTTCCATAAGTGGAAACTATCACCAGTTCCGTTGAAATCTGATAAGAGATCTTTGATTTCATTGATGCTCGTCGGATTTCTAAAATTATTTGTAGAATGATTTTGATGCATTATCGTAGATTCTTTCCTGATCAATTCATTTTCTCTCTTCAAAAGTTCATTTTCCTTCAATAATTAAATTTTTTTTTTTTCAAAATTTCTAAATTTCTTCTCATCAAACCGCTGTCGGAAACTAAGGGCTCCGGAAAAGAATCTTCATCTTCTTCATCATTGTTGTGTCCTACTTCTTTTGAAGGGAGTTCACCACGAACTTCAATTGGAATAGAAAGAATCCGAGAAATTAATTCGTTCTTATTTCCGGATGATTTTTCGCCAATTGAACTAAGCCAAGTTTTCAATTGTGCGATTGTATACTTATTTAACTCTGATGCCATCCCACTTCTAAATTATAATAGGTATTTAAATCCAAATAAAACTATATTTTCTTCGATATATTTATGATGTATTTTATTTATTTATAATATTTTTCATCGAATCTCGAACAACAATCAATAGCTATTTTTTTTTATTTTTTCCTACTTAGAACCGGCAGCTCAATTGATTAATTTTGTATACAGTAAATTTTGAATAACTTAACTAATCTTACTGCTACAATACTAACATTTATTCTTCAATTTTTATGTATCATATTTTCAGATACTTTCCAATTTTCATGTATCATATTTTCAGGTACTTTCCTTATTGATTTCGCGAATTTAAGTAAACTGATCTTACTGCAAATTCTCGTTACTCTTAATTACTGATGTTGTTAGACTATAGTTTACGTTAATTTTCAATAGCAAACACAAAAAAAAATGAATACTCGAGAAACTTTTCATATCAAAATTACACTGTCTTCGCTAAACTAATCTCACTGCACTATTTTTATCAAACTTCAAAATGATCTTATACCTATAAGATGATAAATAAAAATATATGATACTTCATTTGCTATCAAGTTATATGTATACAACTTCACATAGTTATATTTATTAGTCCACAGGAGTTTAGATCTTATACAGGTCCACAGTATTCAGGTTCTTGACTTTTCTGGATACACCTTCTGATGTCTTGAAGTTCTCCTCTGTACTGACAATTAGGTACAGATAGATTTGTTTCGTTGAAAATCTCTTTAAATTCTTTTTGCTTGACTGTTTCGACTCGACTGATGAAAATTTTATCTATCTATTTGCAAGAGAAATAGACGGACTGATTGCATTTAGTCACAAAGAATAACTTTTCTTGATGAACTTATGATTTGACGATGCTTTTGGTTTTAGGTTCTCAAGAACACCTCTCGTGTTCGAGAACAAACGTGATTATGCACTTTATACAACGAAAAAAAAAAATTTGTCCCACTCGGAACTGCGTTACGTATTTGCTAGAATATTTCTAGTGCTCTGAAATTGGATGTAATGAAATTACTATTGGATTTAATGGAATTACGATTGGATGTAAAGAAATTACGATGGGATTTTGTCTGGCCGTCGAAATGTTTATGATTTTTTATTAATTAACTTTTGATAATCTTGACGGAAGTTCTTAACATAATTTTCTTTGTTCTTATCAGCCCCGTCATATTTGTTCATTGCACCTAAAGGGATTGCAAAAAAAAGGACTTTATGATAAAGGAAAAAACACATGGTCTTCTACAAAAATGATCTTTATCTTTTCAGATTTCTTTTAGGATTTCCTTTTTAGAACTTTACACCAATATTTCATAAATACCTTGTTAATTTGTTCATTTTAATCCATATTTCTTTGTCCACCCAAAGTGGGTATTCCTACATTCGCTCGCTCATCTTTTTGTGTTAAAAGGAAAAGTTCTTTGTTTTCTCTCTTAATTTAGCGCTCGCTACTCTTTAATATTCGGCTTGAATTCTATCAAAGTTACACAATTATATTACTAATATGTTACTACAAACGCCGACTACATGGAATTGTTTGGAAATGAAACAAATTCCTTAATACAAATGGCTGGCTAATTCACAATGGTGTGTCTATCTTGTTGGATGCTTTTCATTGTTTGAACACAATCTAATTGGGTGTGTTCAGATTCTAAGTCTAGGTCGTGTAATTGTTCTGATTAGTTTTAGGTTTGTTTTCCTTTGGTCTTTTCAGAGCAAAGGAATTTTCTGATTGTTTTTCTATTATTATATATTTATTCTGATTGGGCTTTATTTTCTTATTATGATTTTGGAGTAGGTTATTTTGCTACGAAACAAGTCTGGTCCTGTTTCCTACAAGATATTAATTGCTCTGGTTTCAGTGAAATTAATGCAGAGCACGTTTAGGCTTCTTGTGGCTTCCTCGATTTTTTGCTTTCTCTTTGAAATTTTTTAATTTTCCAAACGGAAAGTTTTGATCTTTATAGATAAATTATCCTAAATGGATTGCAAAAATTTTCCTTACAAGAATTTTTTTTTAATCAGAAAAGTACATAGGTACCTTTAGTAAAGATGCTGCTGGCTCGGTGGTCGAAAAGAGAAAACCTAGGATTTAGCGGGAAGCTACCCACTTGAATAAAGTTGGGGCACTCACTGTTTCCTGAGTGAATATGGGGTCAGCCGTGGCGCGATGGTATGCGTGGTCGCCTGTCAACCTCACAGGTCACAGGTTCGATCCCTGCCGTAGTTCTATGTCATGTTTTTAGTCCAGTATCATTGATCATTGTTGGACCGCTGGTTTACTCATTACATGTTGTTCAGGCCTAACACTAACAACGTTGCTTGTTGGACTATGGATTTATCGGAGTCCCAAAGAGATGGAGAAAGACTGTTGTTGAAGGCGAAATGTTGTGCGAATCTTAAAGAAAGAAATTTTACAGCAATATTTTTATAAAAATTTGAATGCATACATATGTATAATTGAAAGGAAAAGCTTTTAAAAATAGGCAAGTCTGCGATTATTCACGAAAGATTTAGAGTGTTTTCAATAGGTAATTTACATATTTTTGAGACACAACGTTGGTAATGTCCATTCTTTGTGCGAACTGTGACTACCCGTACTAACTGATCTTCACCGGGGTGTGTTTGAATGATGCGGCCCAAAAGCCACTGGTTGGGTGGAAGTCTATCGTCCTTGATTATAACAAGATCATTGACCTGAAGATTTTCATGCCGTTGACACCATTTTGGTCTTGACTGCAGGTGTGATAGCCAATCTGCTTACCATTGTGACCAAAATTGTTGAAACATTCGTTGGAGTTTCAAGTATTGACTTCGGAGTGTAATTTCGGATGCAGGTGGCTCTGGTGGCGCTAACAATGAATCTCCGATCAAGAAATGACCCGGAGTAAGCACAGTCAAATCGTCTGAGTCGGAGGTGAGCGGGCACAATGGCCGAGAATTAAGGCAGGCTTCAATTCTCACAAGGATGGTGGATAAATCTTCATACGTGAGTGGCGTCCCAGTTGTGATTCGTTTGAGGTGGTATTTTACCGATTTAACGTTTGCCTCCCATAATCCACCGAAATTCGGAGAATGGGGTGGATTAAATGCCACTGAATACCTTTTTCAGCTAGTTGGGGAGCAACTTCTCGATCGATGGATTCAATGAATCTTTTTGTATTGGTTTTGAGAACAGTGTTTGCACCAATAAAATTAGTGCCACAGTCACTGTAATATCATGGCATAACCCCCGTCTTCCAATAAAACGGTAAAGCGTACACAAAAACTGATCTGTCGTCATTCCTGTAACTGCTTCCAAATGCATTGCCTTGGTTGCGAGGCAAATGAAGATTGCGATATACCCTTTGTATGTGGTGTTACTTCTGTATTTTGACGCTTTGAGTTCTATCGCACCAGTGTAATCAATTCCTGTTGCCAGGAATGGCCTGAACGATGGATTTACCCTGGCTGCAGGTAAGCTGCCCATGAGTTGTTGTGTAGTTCTTGGTTTTTCCTTGAAGCAGGTAAGACATGATCGTATCACATCCTGAATTACTTTCCTAACGCTGATAATCCAAAATTTCTTCCGAAGGAAAGAAGATGTGAGCCGAATTCCGCCATGAAGAGTACTTTGATGACCATACCTGATAATAAGCCTTGTAAAATGATGATCTTTTGGGAGTATCATCGGATGTTTTTCGTTGTATGATAATGTAGAGCGTTGTAAGCGTCCTCCAACTCTTAGTACCTTATCATTGTCCACAAAAGGTGCCAAGCCTACCAATTGACTTCTGTTTGAAACGGATCCTTTTTTCGATAGTGCCTGTAATTCGGAAGGAAAGCATTCACTTTGAACAAGTCGTACTAACCTTATGACACTGAGGTCCAGTTCTTCAACCTTGAGAGCTCCTTTTTTGCGTTCATATGACCCATCTAGTTTCTTTTTGCAGCGACAATTGTACACAAAGCGAAACATCCAAGCCACAATTCTACGCAAATGGGAAAAGGTTGAGTAGTTTTGCAGAAATGATTCTGACGGTAATTCAAGAAGTGCATTAACTATCTGTTCTGTTTCCAAAAACGTCCAGTTGGAAGTTGGCCAAAATTCTTGGGCTTCACTCAGCCATTTAGGTCCATGCCAGTATAACTCGGAATTAATTAGTTGTAGTGCTGTTGTACCACGAGAAGAGAGATCAGCTGGATTTTCATGAGTTGCGACGTGATGCCATTGGTTTACATTGGATGCTGCATGAATAATTCCAACTCGATTTGCCACGAATACAGGCCATCTATTTGCGTCTCCACGAATCCACGAAAGAACTATAGTTGCATCTGTCCAGTAAAAAATTGAGATTGCAGCTGTAGGTAGTTGTATGTGTTTGATTACCCATTGTACCAGCTTTATACCTAAAACAGCAGCACACAATTCAATTTTTGGAATGCTTATTTGCGGTTTTGGGTTTCTTACTTTTTGCAGTGATTATATTTGTATAAAATCTATTCTGTTAATTTTGTATGCGTAAATAAACGACAGAGGCATAAGCTTGGGATGATCCATCACAAAAGGCATGAATCTCCACTTTTCTCATTGACTGAGGTGAAAAGTGGAGCCAGCGCGGGATTTCAATCTGGCTGATTTTTGGTAAATCCTTCAAAATTTGGTTCCAGTCATCTAAAAAATCACCAGAGATTGGTTCATCCCAACTGATATTCAATGACCACAGTCTTTTCAGAAATATTTTCGCTGAAACGATAATGGGGTTAATGAATCCTAAAGGGTCAAACAATTTAGCTATCGTAGATAGAACATTTCGTTTAGTGACTGTACCTTGATGAAGCTGAAAGTTGATTTTGTACCGAAATTGATCGAGACCAGGTTGCCAATTCATACCTAATGTTTTGATGACTTCATCACTGTTTAATTCCAAGGCAGTAGCACTGCTTTCTTGTTTTAGTGGGATAGAAGCAAGTAGTTCAGCTGTATTTGAGGCCCATTTATGCAATTCAAAACCTGCTGATTGTAAAGCGTTCAAACTTTGATTGCGAATTTCTATAACTTCGTTCACAGTGTTTCTCCAGTAAAAATGTCATCAACATACATCTGTTCTTTAAGCACATGGTAAGCTAGAGGAAATCGTTCGCGTTCATCATTAGCCAATTGGTGCATAACACGAATGGCGGTACATGGAGCTGAAGCAGTACCAAAGGTGACGGTGGTTAAACGGAATTCTTGAATTTGATTGTGTTCATTACGCCAAAGTATACGTTGGTACTGTGAATCTTCTTCAACGACATCGATACAGCGATACATCTTCGTTACATCTGCTGTGATGACGAATTTGTGTAGACGCCAGTTAAGCAAAATAGATGCCAAATCATTTTAAAGAGTGGCTCCATTGCACAAAATATCGTTCAGAGATGTTCCATTTGAAGTTGAGGCCGAAGCATCAAAAACGACACGGCACTGTGTAGTTAGGCTGTCTGTTTTTATAACGGCATGATGAGGGAGCACGCAACAAGTATATGTGGGTAAGTTGTTGGAGTTAAATTGACGATGTTGAATTTCTGTTGTTTCCACGGGAGCAATTTGGTTAAGGTCAAAGTATTCCTGTATGGCATTAACATACTGTTCACGTAAATGTGGATTTTTATTTTCGCTCAGTTGATCCGATCACAGTGTATGGCATAGTACGGATTCCATATTACACAGCAATACTCGAGTACTGGTCTGACATATGAGTTGAAAAGAGCCCTTAGTGTATATGGGTCAGAAAATTCTTTAGAATTACGTGCAACGAATCCAAGTAGAGAATTTGCCTTACTCACAACAAAGTCAATGTGCAGATTGAAAGTAAGCTTAGGGTCAAAGATAACACCAAGGTCCTTTTTTTCAAGTACTATTTCCAACGGAGTACCGTCAATAGTATATGTAAAGCTAAGAGGGGAAAAGTTTCGACGGAAAGAGAGGAAATTACATTTAGAAACATTAAGAAACAACTGGTTAGAAGTACACCAATCAGCTAAGTATTCCAGGTCTTTTTGGAGTAAAAGAGAATCATTGTGAGATTTGATGCAACGAACTAATTTTATGTCATCTGCGAACATGAGACAGATAGAACTTCTGATGAAATCAGGTATGTCATTAATAAGAAGCAAAAAGAGTAGAGGACCCAAGTGGCTTCCTTTGAGGTACACCTGAAGTAACGATAATGGCGTCAGATAACAAGTTATTAATAAGTACATACTGAGTGCGACCAATTAGGTAGGATTTTAGCCATTTTAATAATTTAGAATGGAATCCCAGCGCATAAAGTTTATCAATTAAGACTGCGTGATTAACCTTGTCAAAGGCCTTGGAAAAGTCAGTATAGATGACATCACATTGATATCCATGCTCTAGACATCTAGTTATCTCATTGCAAACAATCGAGAGATTTGTTGTAGTTGACCTACCAGAAACAAACCCATGTTGAAATGGGGAAATAATTTCTTTTACAATAAAAGATAGCTTTTCATAAACTATTTTTTCAAATAGTTTGGGAACATAGTTGTTGACAACTTGCTTAGGTCCTGATTTATGAATAGGAGTAATAAAGGAGACTTTCCAATCATTTAAAAACTCGCCCGTGTTTAGAGATGCGTTGAAAAGCAGAGTTAGCGGCTCTAATAGGGAACTTACACAGGTTTTTAGTATGATTGGAGGAATACCATCGGGGCCGGGTGGCTTATCGGGATTGAGTTCAGCTAGGGCTTTTTCTACATCACAGTAACTTAAATTCAAGGAACCGATATTAACTTGATTTTTAGCAATATTAGATGAAAAGTTGACAGTATCATGTGAAGGAGAGTAAACCGATTGGAAAAACAAGATAACAAGATTGGAGGCGGAACAAGATAACATACTTTAAGGCGTTTGTAAAAAATGCTGTGACTCCAAATGCATTTGATGAACAAGTACGACTTCTGGACACGTAGCATCAGTGGTCTGAAGTGGTGTAGTGCGTAAGAGCACATGACTACAAAGACTGAGCAAATCTGATATGCGTGGGTTCGAATCCTACAAGTGTTCTTCAAATAAAATTGGATTAAAGCTCAGCGCCACTAAAAAGGAGTCTGATGATTGTCTGGCAAGCATGAAATAGCTATAACTCCGGCCAAAAATAAAAATATAAACGAATTAATATAAAATTAATTCGTAAAAACAATTGGTGGTAGTGCCTTAAAGTTGTTGTTATTGTTCACAAAAAATTCGATTGGAAAAAATTGGAAAACATATTGCAAACAGTTTCTAAATCACTAGACGTGGACTCTGAGTATTGCATACAGTTGGGAATACCATTTGAACATTTTTTGCTTTTAATAAAATTCCAAAAACTTTTACTATTATGTTTGAGGTTAGATTCAGTGCGATAAAGATAGTCTTTGTATAAAAACCTATTTAGAATATCGAATTCTTTTTGAAGTCTTAAGTAGTTATCAAGCAGCAAGACATTATTGTTGGACTTCCGAAAGAGTTTGTACGCCTTGTTTTTCTTATTTGATAAGTTACTTAGTCTTCTATTGAACCAAATCGGTTTCGAATTTGTACGAGTTTTGACTTTAGGAATAAAAAGATCTATGGCATCTTGGATAGAGAGTAATTTGTAAAAATGAAGCTCCAAGAAAAGGCATTAATATAAGTATTGATTGAATTAAAATCACCATTCTTATAATCATATTTATCTAAGACATTAATGGAAGGTTTAAAATAAACATACGCTTTAAAATGAATACATAGCGCTAAGTGATGAATTGAATTTGGAAATAATGGGCAAATATTTTTATTAATATTACTACAAAATTCTCTGTCCACAAAGATAAGATCAAGGATTCGATTTAAATCACTTTGGAATTTATTAATTTGAATAAGATCAAATTCAGTAAGTGAATCTATTACTAAAGTTTCATAGTCATTTTTAACATTGTAAGGAATGAGACATAGCTCATCAGGATCTAGAATCCAATTTATATTACAAAGATTAAAATCACCCAAAATTATTGAATGTTGATTAGAATTTAAGGTATTTAAAACAAAGCGAGTATTCTCAATATGCAAATTATACAATTCAAGTGAACTACCTGGTGGTATATAACTTAATATGATGAACACATCTGTTGAGTTGTTAATGGTGACACATACAGCCAATTGGTCGATGTCGAGTTCAGATGAACGAGGTGGAAATTTTATTTCACGACATGAAAACGATGAACGTACAGCGATCAATACCCCTCCTCCTCTTGACAGTTTCGTTTTTTCCAGACTACGGTCTTTGCGAAAAACCGAAAATATGGATTCATTGAAGAGTTCAGAGTTTGAATAATTTTCATTCAGCCAGGTTTCGGTAAATGCGAAGATGTCATATTGTGAATAAGATGATTTAAAATGTAAATTATTTGTCTTTGTGCGATTTAAGGCCATTTGTTTAGATCTACCAAGCGTCAGTTTCGAATCAAATAAAGTTTTGAAAGGTAAACGAACCAAATACTTGCCATTATCTTGACGCTTATGATTTTGCTTAAAAAACTCTTCACACCATTTTACTTCTGAAGTGTATTGCTGTTCCGTAGGAATGCTTTCGAGCTCATAAAACTTTTTGACAAGAGAATCAAGCTGTTCAAGCGAAACATGCGAACAAGTAATTGTTGAAGATAATGGGACCTCATGAGCGGGTTCAAATGCTTCACCAGATATGATCCATCCGAATTTGGTTTGTTGGGCTCATTCCTTTCACCTTTACGCAAACCTGCCATCAAAATGTTTGCTAAAATGTCAGCACCTAGAAGTAGGTCAATAGAGGAGGAATTATAAAATTCTGGATTTGCCAACCATAATCCAACAATATGCGACCAATCGTGACATTTGTCATCGAGATTGAATCATAAGGTTTGCCATCGATTTTCCAGAAGTTCGCTGGCCGTTTGGAAGCTGGATGGATGAAATAATAGGCAATCGCTCGAGTTTCAATGATTGGGCTGCCCATTCACTAATAAGTGCACCAGTTGACCCTTGATCCATCAACGCACGGAGAAGAAAAGTTTGGCCATCTGTTGTAATCACATTTATCATTGCAGTAGGAAGTAAGACTTGGGATCTAGACAAAAATTTAGAAGCCTGTAAATTTGTATCGGATGCTTGAGTGACGTGGTTGACTATGTTATTTGAGTTGTTGTCCGTTTCGAAGGGTTTCGGTTCGAGGGTAATGTTTGAGGTGAATAAAATGAAATGTTGTTGTTGTTGTTGGTGGTGGTGGGGAAGTGCAATAAAGTGTGGTGTCGCTTACCACATTGTTGACAATTCCTAGTGCTGAAACATGAAGATGCCAAATGATTTGCACACAAGCAATTAACACAAAGCTTAGCTTGATCGACAAACACCTTGGGCTCGAAACAATCCATTGCAAGAAATTTGGGACAACGGCGCAGAATGTGGGACTCCTTGCAAGCTAAACAAGATGTTGGTTGATTTGTTTGTGAAGAAGCTAGATGATGGATTTTAGTTTCACGACGAGGTAAAAATTTGTTGTTGGTTTTGTTAGCTGATGGTTTTGTATTGGATGTGGTGGATGTGACACCTTTAGTAGGAGCTGGTGTGACTAAGTTTTGCTGGAATTCTATGGCTTCTAAAATGCGATACCTAATGTCTAAGTAATCTGAGAACTGCTGAAAAGTAGGGATATCGACAGACTTACCGAGTTCTTGTTCCCACAATTGATGAGTTTCGCGTGGCAATTTTGCCACTAAAAAATGAACAATTATTTGGTCACATTGATCAATTCCGACTTTAAGGTTTCGCAAAGCACTCAAACACAAACGAGAAGTGTCCAGCAAATGTTTAATGTCAGCAGCGCGTTCCTTTTGAATGCATGGTTGAGAGGATAGCTGATTCATATAATGTGTGAACAAGACACGCTTATTGTTGTACCTTTTCTCTAGAGTGTCCCAGGCTGTGACGTAGTTTGCAGCGGTCAAGGGAATGTCACGTATATCACTGTCAAAATCACTAGGCAAAGATTGTTTTAGGAAGTGAAACTTTTCGATGTTTGCAAGTGACGAGTTAGAATGTATTAATCGAACAAAAGAATCATAAAAGGCTTGCCAATCTATGTATTTACCGGAAAATTCAGGTGGTGGAATTCTAGGTAGCCGAACAGAGTTTGTAATACTTGCCTTTTGGTCAGAATTATCGTCAGTTTTCGCAGACACAGAATTGTTTAATTGATTATTGTCATTAACAACAATTGCGGAAACTTTAAATTGCAGGCCTCGTTGATTGTAGAAAACGCCTTGATATACTCCTCTTCAAATACATCGGATATGTCTTCAGTAAAGTACTTATCTTTGAGGTCCAATGAAGATTGAATTATATATTTATGGTTTGTTGTGAATTCCGAATATACTTTTTCTAAATTATTTCGTTGCACCTCAAAATAAGTCTTTGTTTGTCGATCGCTCGGATCCTTCTTGAAATTACGAAGAGCTTTCAACACCTTGTCTAACAAATCACGTTGCACCTTGACAACTTCTTTTGGCTCTTTTGATCCCTCAATCATTTTATGTATATGTAATTAATAAAAACACTCCAATCCACAAATGAAAATCACACACTTACCTGTCTTTTTTCTTTGCTATTTCCAAAGTTATTTTTATACACTTCTTCCAGATGACTTCAATCACGTGACGAACAGCAAAATCTTCACAATAAGAAACTGTTTGTGCTGCAATCGGTATATGCCGCAATCCAACAATCATATCAAACGGTAAACCTCTATGTAAGTGATATCAAACGGTGAACCCCTTTGTATGTACAACGGGTTCATTCAATTACTCGTAGAGTTCTGTATCCCTGGATATGCCGTTTAATTTCCGATTTTACTTTAATTAAATTATACGATAAAAAGTAGTCAAAAGAGTCATCACAAGAGGCACCAAATGTTTGTGCACTTGTGCAATGAGTAAAAAAAAACAATAAAAGAGAATCTCTTCAACTACTATTTTATTTTATTACAGTCCATAATTATAATGGAGCTTTTCTCGCTTTGAAGGTTACTGCTTAACTGACATGATGGAAGGCATAGGCACATACATAATGAAGTTATATGTACAAGTAAATAGGTGAATATACACTGCCGTCTATTGGATTTGGTCCAGGTTTGAACATTTAAAAACGCAACATATAACCTACATAAAGTTATGTACTCCTTATAATGCCTCTAAACGCGGAAATGTTATTTATAAAACTTATGCAACGTTACATAGTGCCATAATAAGCTAAACGCGTTTAGGGGTTGAATAGAGCCTACATAATGAAATTATAGTGACGAAATGTCATTTTGATTAATGTCCTTATTTTGTTTTGAATAATTCAAATTAAAAAAAATTATATATATATTATAATAAAAGTGACCTTCCAATTTACCTCATTTTTAAATTTTGTCTTCCACAAGTTTTCGGAGGAGTATCTAAAAAGTTATATTAATTATATTCAAAGATTTGTTCCGCTTATAATACTTACTTTATCGGACGAATCCCAATTGGCTGTACGGATTCGTTTAGCTTTCGGTGGTTGAATTATTTTTTATTTATTATTTTCTTTGATACTTCTCCACAAACAGCTGATTTGATAATGACAGTGAAATGAAAAAATGGAATAGATTTCCCCATTTTGGTACTTTTTTTTGACATAAGCACTGCATAACTATAATTTATAGGAACATTTTTTATAAATACGAATTTATGCAACGTTACATAGCGGCTACATAAACCCTTATGCACTGCATAACTATTCATCTGTTTAGCGAATTCTATTAAATAAGACTGATAAAGGGTACACCACCCCCTTGAGCGCGACTTAGATAACTTAGATACTTTGTATCTTTCAGATAAAACAAAAACACTGTGTTGTTCGGTTGGTAGATCGAGACTGAAAACGTCTCTCTTTATTAATACTGAAATTAATGGTCATTTCGTATCATCAGCAAAATATAGTTTGTGTGGGAGCAAACTCCAGACAAGCTATATTTTGATGAATAGCGAAACGTGATAGAAAGGAATTTATCTTAGAATTGGAGTTATATATATGGGTTCAGTTATGTGACCGGATGGTAACATAACTCCTCCCCGCTTTAATACAGGATTCTCCTGAATCTTATTTTCAATCTTTAAATTAACTCTGTTTTTATTTTTTCTCAACAATTTGTATGCTATTAGTAAAATTATAATGATTAATATAATAGAAAATGAACCCAAACTATAGTTCATTGTTTTGTGATATTTGATTTCATTGATTTCTTTCATACTATTTTCTTGTTTATAAATAATGTCTTCAAAACTCAATTTATTTGGTGTTTTTACAATTACTTCGTTATTTGGAAAAACAAACTTTTGCTTAAAAGTATACTGATTATTACAAAAAATCTTAGTATCTATTTTAACTGTACAATTATTGAATGTAATTAAGAAGTTACCATTTAGTATAACTTGTCTCTCGTCGCAGTTACTTGAAAGATTCTTATTTACAAAGTTTTTTACAATTAACATATTATCTTCAATTTCAATTATTTCCTCATCTTTTCTTAATATCTTTTTACAGTTTTTATTATATATACAGTTTTCACTTAACTTAAGTTCTTTTACAGATTTATTATTTTCAAAAAAGTATGTTTTATTCTTTATTTCAACTACATATTCTGAATTCATTTCAAGTTCATTTTGTTCGTAATCGGGAATTGGAATCAATAATTTCTTGGCAACTGTTATAGTTTCTTTTGGTATTTTTATTGCAAAGACAATAAATTCATTTTCATATTTAGCAACACCTAGTCTTATATTTTGAAGTTTCTTAAAGTCTATATTATACGATGAAATTTCCTCACTAGATAGTATATTTATATTTGGATGAAATACACCAGTTCTTGCTGATGCTATATTTTCTTGAATATTTTCTACCTGTTCTTTAATTATATTCAGTTTAAAAATTTGTTCAAGGAATAAACCATCTGAAAGTGCTCGTTTGTCTAAAGAATCTATTTCATCCATCCTCTTTAAAATCTTTTGCCTATCGCTTTGAATTATTTCTTTTAATTGCATAAACGTTTTGTTAAAATTGTCATTTACTTTAATTTGCTGTTTAAAGTTTTCAATTATATTATGATTATTAGTATCAGTAACACTAAAATGGTTTTCTATATCAATCCTGTCATCGTTGTCCATTGTTCCGTATAGCCAATGCAAAGCTTTTCCCATAAAATTAAATACACCTCGTTTTTGTTTATGTGGAATAATTGTCATTATTTTGCTTTTAATATTGTCAATTTCTTTATTGATTAAAACAATTTTATCTTCAAATGTAATAGATTCAAATGATAATCTAAGCTCTTCTAATACATATATTTAAAATCTCTTTTGGATTGATTATATGTAAGAGAATGTCATGTTTACTTACTATCTCTTCCATGTCTATTTTTATGATTGCGAATCCTAAATTTGACTCGATTTTTTCTATTGTCATCATCTGGTTGGTTATAGGGGTAATTGCTATTATAAGTACTGCAAATATAATCCAATTAGCCTGCAAATTTTAAAGGTCTTTTAATATTGTTTTCATGAATTCCTTTTAATTTATATTTTCTGTATTTAGGCTTTTCTTTATGCCTTAAATTAACATAGTTTTTTTATAAATCTTTCGTCTCTAATTTCTTCGTATTCTTCTCTATTCTTGTTTAATTTATCTATCACCGTTTTTTTCTTCGTAATTATTTTATTATAAATTTCAGTCTTATCTATTCTACCTTCTTGAACGTCTTGGGGTTTGGATTTAATGGTTGAATGAAAACTTTTGTTATATAACTCTATGGCTTTCAAAATATTAATCTTTATTGAATTATTATTTTCTAAATTTAAAGCTCTTATTTTTTCTGTTAATGTATTATTAAGTCTCTCTGCATCTGCGTTACCAGTGTGGTTGTTAGGTTTAACAAGATGTAGGTCTATATTTTCGTCTTTACAAAATTGTTTAATGTTAATGCTTTTGAACTCATTGTCACAAACTAATTTTCTAAAATGACATTTTATGTCACAAACTAATTTTCTAAAATGACCTTTTATTGACATAAAATGTCTAATTTTTTCTATTATTGTTTGATTATTCCTATCCTCCAGATAGAAACTGACTGCATGTTTGGAAAACTTGTCAATAAATATCAGAAATGAGTGTTTTCTATTAACATAAATATCCATGTGGATAATTTGGTTGATATCTGATGGTGTTTCAGTAATCTTGAACTTTTTCTTGATAGGTTTTCTATCATATTTAGCGGCAGTGCAAATGTCGCAATTATTTAAAACCTTATTTACCAGTATTCTCAAGTCAGGGAAATATATATATTTCTTTAAACCTTCATAATTTTCTACAATTCCTCCATGTCCCGTTTCATTTTTGTGATACAATGATATCTGTTTTAAAGTCTCCTCTTCATTTTGCATATCCAGCAAAGAAAGTACATTTTACAAACTTTGTGTTTATACTATTTGAAAATAGTTCTATAATTTTTTGTTGTAAAATATTAAATTTCGAATCTGGTAACTCTGAGAATATAGCTGTTTTACCCTATTTTACATATTTTTTTAAAATAACCTCCAAATTATTCTCTAAATCGTTGGAATCTATATATACCCTATTGTTTTTAAAGACTTGTTCATACTCCTTATTTTTTATATCAACTAAAATAATTTGATTTTTAAATCGATTAACGATTGTATCAAGAATTGGAATATGATCTTCAAAATTTTCGCTTTGAGAGTGAATAGTCTCCTCTTCATCTTCTTCCCTTTCTCGGACATTCAAATTTTCAATATCCTCTTCATTTAAATTCTGGGTTCTCAAATTGTCAGAATCCCTTTCATTCTCTTCTTGGAAACTCAAATTGTCAGTTTCCCTTTCATTTTCTTCCTGGAAACTCAAATTGTCAGTTTCCCCTGCATTTATTTCTCCTAAAGTACTCCAATTATCAATATTTCTTTTATTCATTTTATTTCGTTCAAATATATTTATTTCATTAGTATCGTTGTTAATTTTACTTAGAAAGTCCGCTATTCTATTGTCACTTCCTTTGATATAGTCAAGCTTAATATCATATTCTCCCAATTGAACTAACCATCTCTGTAGCCTAGGATTTATATCCTTCCCTGTAAACTTAGAGTACAACCCTTTAATAGGTTGATGATCCGTTTTAAGATCAAACTCCTTTCCAAATAGATATGGTCTAAAATACTTAGTACCCCAGACAACTGCCAACAGTTCTTTATCTATTGTGGAGTAGCTATGCTCATGTTCATTTAATGTCCTAGATGCATAACAAACAGGATGCCCCTCTTGGGTTAATACGGCCCCTATCGCAAAGTTACTTGCGTCAGTTATTAACGTAAATCGCTTACTGAAATCAGGGTATCTTAAAATTGGATGATCAGTAATAGTTTCTTTCAATTTTTCAAAAGCAGATATGTAGTTTGGATCGTTAAGATTAATATTCATGCCTTTTTTCAAATATTTTGTAATAGGTTGAGCTACCTTTGCATAATTTTGAATAAATTTGCGATAGTAACCCGTTAAGCCCAAGAACGACTTTATTTTTTTCTGTGTATCTGGTAGTTTTAAATTTAAAATTGTTTGTATTTTGTTAGGGTTTGGTTTGACTCCTTCAGGTGTCAATATGTGTCCTAAATATTCGGTTTGCTTTGAAAGAAAATTGCATTTATCTATCTGAATCTTAAGACCAGCATTATGCAAAAGTTTAAAAATCTTTTCAACGTTTTCGATATGTTCTTGGAGGGAAATGCTAAAGATAAGGATATCGTCGAGGTAAACGACGCAAATTTTATTAATATATTTTCTGAGTACATAATTCATAAGACGTTGAAACGTCGCCGGGGCGTTTTTAAGGCCAAACGGCATCCTTACATACTCATAGTGTCCAAATGGGGTGGAAAAGGCAGTTTTCTTCCTGTCTTCTGATTTCATCAGAATTTGGTGAAAACCTTTCGCCAAATCTATTGTCGTGAAGTAATTAGCTTTCCCTAATTTATCTAATATAGAGTCTATATTAGGTATAGGAAATTTATCGCTAATAGTTACTTCGTTTAACTTCCTGTAGTCTATGACTATTCTGTATTTTTTCTTGCCTGAATTGTCTGATTTCTTTGGTACAATCCAAAGAGGACTATTGTATGGGGAGAAACTTTCGGTAATTATTCCCTGTGATAACATATCTTTTATCTGTGATTCTATTTCCTGTTCATGTACAGCAGGGTATCTGTACATCTTTGAATATATGGGTCGTTCTGTTGATGTATTGATCTCATGTTGAACTTCGTGAGCAAATGTCAACTGATCTCCTTCCTTATAAAAGAGATCCTCATATCTATTTAAAAGATTAACTATTGAATATTTCTCTTCTGAGTTTAAGTGTTCTAAATTAAATCGTTCAATAGTACTTGTTTCTAAAGAACATATTTCGTTAACTGTATAAGGATAATTATTCTGAATTGGTATCTCATTTTCATTAATAAATATATAGTTATATTCTAAATCAATCTTAACTTTTAAAGGAATTAAGAAATTTTGCCCAATAATGGCATCATAATTACGATTAAGATTTAGTACTTTCCATGATAAACTTCCCTTTAAATTAAACTCTATAGGCATTGATGTAACTAATTTATTCGTTACTTTCTGTATTCCGTTCAGTGTACTAAAGTACAGGGGTTCATTTAGTTTTTCTTCAGAGAAACTTTTTAAGATATTTGGTTTAATTATACTGGTATCTGAACCAGTATCTATAAGGCATTGTATTTTAACATTACCTATTGTTAATGTAACTATTGGTAGTTTACTTTCCGAGGCTCTTCTGTAAAATTTACATCATCATACTGAAAGTTACCTATTTCCATTCGTTCTAGACTTTTTGTGTTGGAAGATTTATTTTCTCCTGAATATTGCCCTGAATTTTTGTACCTGTTTGAATTAACAAATCCTGAATTATTATTTTGTCTTGTGTTGCCTGAGTTATTTTGATGATTTCCCGAATTATTATAATTCTGTCTAAAATTGCCTGAATTATATTGATAATTTCCCGAATTATTTTGCCTAAATTTATTTGAATAATTATTATAATTATTGTTCCAATTTTTCCCATTATTTCTTTGTCCAGAAAAATTATTTTTATTATTATCAAATCTTCTGTATTCATTGTTATATTTACTCACAATATTTTTTTCATTATTTATTTTACTACTATTTTTATTCTTTCTATGATTAATATCAATATTTCTCTCGTCGTCTAACATTTTTAATCGGGAATATTTATTATAAATTTGTATCAAGGTTGCACCATCTTCAATATGTGCTCTAATATTACCATCAATTTTTTCAATTAAGATATTAACTAAATCCCTGTCAACGTTAACACTTTTATAAATATCAGGTTTTTTTATATCAAATTCATATATTTCGTTGATATCGTTACTTATTTCTCTAAATACTTCAAATAATTCTGTTAAATTGTTTACCTTTACATTTCGACTGTAATTGAATAAGTCCGAATAATTCTGTCTAGGTCTGTAACTCAGCATAAGTTCCTCCTTCACCCTTAACCATGTAGGTGAGTCTCCAAATTTGCGAATGCATTTAGCTGCTTCTTCAGTAATCTTCTCGTTAATAATGATTTGCTCCGTGTATTTCATGATAATTCCCGCAGAGTTGAAAATGTTGTTCCACTATTTTGATAAAGGATGTAAGTGTTTCCCTCTCTCCTTTAAATGCTTTAATATGCCTGAATTGGCTTATTATTTGATCAGGTGTCATAGTGAATTGTTTTCTGCTTGCTATCAGTTCTGCTTCTTGCTGTTGCAGTTTTTCAGTCAACATTCTGATAGTTTCTTGGTCTGTTTCAGACATTTTGAATTAAATTTTTGTTCTTTACACTACAATATAAATCACTTCTATATTTTATTTTGATTTCTATTCTTGAGAAAACAAACTTCTGAGTTCCGATCGCTATTTAATTTTTTATTTCTTTAGAAAAAAAAAATATACCTATTCGAGCTGCGGTTGCTATGTATGTATATATTTTTTCTTTAGAAAAAATAAACTTCCGACTGCGCCACTTAGATAACTTAGATACTTTGTATCTTTCAGATAAAATAAAAACACTGTGTTGTTCGGTTGGTAGATCGAGACTGAAAACGTCTCTCTTTATTAATATTGAAATTAATGGTCATTTCGTATCATCAGCAAAATATAGTTTGTGTGGGAGCAAACTCCAGACAAGCTATATTTTGATGAATAGCGAAACGTGATAGAAAGGAATTTATCTTAGAATTGGAGTTATATATATGGGTTCAGTTATGTGACCGGATGGTAACATAACTCGCGCGCAAATTATAAAAAAAAAAAAAATTCAGTGACTACAAAAAGTGTTCGAATTCCATATATCTACGGAAAATTAAAGGGTGTAAAAAATGAAGATTATTATTCTATTTTTTTTTTTTTTTTTTGAAAGGGAAGCGTCAGAGATTCGTAACACATTCATTTAATTCGTTAAATCAAATAAAAACAAGTAGAATTTTCATATTGTTAAGCGCATTATTCCCCAACCATGACAATATTCGCTATTATTGGCCATTGAAATAAAAGTTAATTTATTTTGGGATCAATTCAGTTCATTGAAAGTGACCAACACTGTCATTTCAATGGAACACTATTGCAATTGATTTTTGCTCTAATTGCAATCTTTGTTGCAATATTCTGCCTAAACCTCATCGCTTGTATAAATTAACTTTTCGTTATCACTTTTTATTTAAAAAAAAACTCTATTTTTTAAACTTAAAATAAAATACAATATTCTTAAACAATATAAAATGTGAACTGCTTCGTCCGACGACTGGATGTAGATAGGTTTGCTGATCGAAGTATTTCTGTGATTCTGTTGTGGGGATGAGGGTTGTTTGTAATCAGAGCCAATGCACATGTTTTAATGGCATTCCAATGCTCAAGTGGTCGTTTGCTCACATGCACATCGCTTGGTGATAAGCTACGATGTTTATTACTTCCAGATTGTTTGTTGGGTTGACATAAGTATACTCTTTGTTATTATTAAGTACCGCCGCGCCGTTCGTCTAGCATTTCTTCAAGTGGAGTGGAGTGTTAACTTCCCCCATGGTTAAGAAAAGATTGTCCCAATCTTTCAGGAGTGTACGCGTCTCATTATGTCTGTAACTTGAAGTTCAATTAATTGTTCTCTGGATAATGGTGAGTTTCTGAGTATTCAATAAATATGCAATAAACTGAAAATATAAACAATATTACTATTAAAAGTAATAGTCCAATTATTGAAATAGGACTGTTTGATATTTCAGTTTGGATTTGGTCCAGTAAATTAATATTGTCCAGTTGTAGTTCTTTGTTTATTGTTTCTAGATATTCATCTATATCGAAGTCGTCTATGTTAATCGTTTTTAAGAATTTGAGTAACTTCTTGGATTGATTTTCGTATACGATGCCATCTATCGTGGTGGTGTTTTCGAATGTGGCAAGATAAGTTCCATTTGTTTGGTTGTTCACTATATGTTTTCCGGAGAGTAATATGATACCGTCTTTAATTAATTCTAGTTTTACATTTTTTCTCTTAGCTTAGTACAATTTGTATCTTATTGTCTAGTAAGTTAGATAAACAAGTATGGGTTGGCTTAAATTTACAATAATTATATTTTGTCTCGAATTTACATTTTTCGATATTTGTACTATATGAATTTTTGCATTTTGCTATCTCCTTGTCAATTATTAATTTACCGTCATATTGGCTAATAGCTCTTGTTTCATATAACTTACATTTAGTGAAAAGTAAGTGATATTTAATCATGATTGCAATAATATCGTTATTTTGAACAATGGTAAAGTTTGAATTGTCTATTAGTTCGGTGATGGTTCATTGTGTTTTTTCATTCTTTATAACATTATTAATTTCTCTATGCTTTAATACGGCTGGATTTAAGATTCCAAGTTTAGACAATATTAATGTGATCATAATATTTTGTAATTCTATATAAGTAGGTAGTTTGCTTTTTTCTGAAATTAAGTCGTCATATACATTGTATTTTAAAGTATTTATTACATTAAAGATCTTAGAATTAGTTATAAATTGCTTATTGTTATTATTTATTAAATTTTATTTTCAATTAATATTTTGTCGTCATGATCTGGAGATCCAGCAATCCATTTCCAGATGGTGCCTATAGTTTCTATAGCCCTTTTGGATCTGGTTGGTGTAAGTTGATCAAGCAAGGTTTGGATAATGTTCAGACCAGTGTCATGTTTCGTATCCCTTTCCTTAGTGGAAAGTGGGTATGTCGTATCCTCGTGATTTCTGTCAAGTTGTTGTCGAGTTGAGTCGACGAAGTGTTGAATGTACGTTAGATTTGTAATATGAATGACAGTTGAAGTATTTTCATAGAGGAATGCATCTCCCACCTCTATTAAAATGTAGTTGTCCCTATTGTAGTCTATTAGGTCTGCTTTTGTTGCAGCGAAAAATAACAATATGAAGAGGATGTCCATGATCTGAAATTTAAGTTTTCAAATTATCTTTGTGGACTTATTTTCCATTTGATAGTTTGACTTTTGCACCTAAGTCGGTTTGTATTTGGGTTGTAGTTTTCCCCAATGCGCGCCTGTTGTTTTCTTATAAACTATGGTGTTTGGTTCTATTTCTTTTGTTTTCTTATCTTTGTCATGGGTTTCCAACATTTTATCTTGAGCTACAGCAAGGTTCAGGGGGACTTCGTCGCGTGAGGTTTTATTATATAAAACTTCGAAAGGTTTCTTTTGAGTTGAGGAGTGGATCGTTTTATTGTACTCCTTGTCTGCACGTATGAATATTTCATGGGTATCTAGTAATTTATATTCATCTTTCAGACACCTTGCTATTTCTTGGAGCGTACTATGTGCTCTTTCTACCTGTCCGTTGCTAATACTATGATTGGTGGGTGTATAATAAATATTAATATTACATCTTTCCAATAGGGATTTGAAAAGTGTTGATTTGAAGGTAGTGTCTTGGTCAAAAGTAACATTCTTGCAATTAGGGAATGATTGCAGTATCTCTAGAACTTTATTGTGCATGTTTTGTTTGTCTTTAATTATTTGTATTACTAAGTATTTAGAGTATGCGTCAATGCATGCTAAAATTTTTTCTGCGAACATAATGTCTATGTGTATGCTCTCTCCCTCTCTTAAAGGAATTGGTGCCTCACCAATTGGATATTTATTTGGGTTCCTATCGTATTTCATAGATTTGCATGTTTTGCAGTTTTGAATATATTGTTGGAAATCGTCATTTATTGTGGGCCAATAATATTTATCTCTTATTTGTTTGATGTTCTCTTGGAATCCTCTATGGGCTCTGTTATAAGTTTTTATAACTATATCGGTTTGGTCATCTTTGTTTGTTATGTCGTTAGCGAAGTACTTGGCTTGTACAAATTTGTTAGTGAAGTTATCTTTTAACATGTTCTTTATGTCATAAATAGTTTCTGAGGTTGTAAATATATAAACCAAGCCTGGTTTAAAGTATTCCTGGAATAATTGTATGAGCTCATTGGTGTCATTACATTCAATTAATGTCGTGTCTTAATTCCTTTGCTCTATTGATGTTTATTTGTTGGTTAAATTGGTTAACCGGCCTGTCTAGTATGTCAATTTGATAGTTGTCGCTGCTTTGAGCAGAATGTTGTGTAGCCACAGATGCATCATCCTCGGTTATTTGTTTGGTTAAGGTTTTGTCTGGATAGGGCGTCAGCTACAACATTAGTAGGGCCTGGCTTATATACCATTTTTGGAGAAAATTCATTAATAAAGGCTTGCCATCTTTTCATTTTGGCATTAGGGTTTTAGTGAGAATGAATTTCTTTGTATAGTCTGGTTGATTTAGTTCAACTTCTGACTTTAAGTGTGCTTTCAATATATTGAAAACTTCGATTGCCTCTTTATCTAATTTGATCTCTGTTTTCTGAGCTATATGAGTAGATACTTGACCTAAATCGTTCTGTAAGAACTTAGTCAATGGTTTCGCTATACTAGCATAGTTTTTTACAATCTTTCTATAGTAACCGGCCATACCTAAGAAACTTCTTAATTGTCGTAGGGTGGTTGGTATAGGGTATTCGTTTATTGTAATCACTTTCTCGGGGTTAGTTGGAATAATGTTTTCCATTACTACATAGCCTAGAAAATCTACCTTTTCTCTATATAGAATAGATTTTTCGGTTGATATTTTCATATTAGCTTCCTTTAATGTTTGGACTATCGTTTCAAGGTGATTGGTGTGTTCATTTATTGTTTTGGAGAATATAATAATATCATCCATATATACGTGGCAGAATTTGCCAATATATGGTCTTAGAATGTCGTCCATTGCTCTTTGGAATATTGAAGGTGCGTTTTTCAATCCAAAAGGCATTCGGAGGTATTCGTACTTTCCGTTATTGACGGAGAAGGCAGTCTTCTCAATATCGGATTCTTTTAACTTTATTTGATAAAAACCACTTTCTAGATCAATAGTCGAGAAGTATTTGGTTTTTCCTAAATTACTTCATATAGTTTCTATTGCAGGCATTGGATACTTGTCTGCTTTAGTAAACTCGTTTATTTTTTTAAAATCGATAACCTTCCTAAGTTTTGGACTTCCGTCTGGATTTTGTCCTTTCTTTGGTACAATCCATACGGGTGAGTTGTACGGACTTTTAGAAGGTCTGATTATGCCTTCATTAATTTCTTTTTCTATTTTTTTTACTAAGCCACTCATCTGTACTATGTGGTAAGGGGTATTGTATCGTGTAAATCGGTTTGTCGCAGATATTATGTATCTCTGCAATGACATCCGTACAAAAGGGTAATGTTGTACAAATTCGTCCGTGAATACTTTCTATTCTAGACAGCATGTCGCTTTCTAGTTTTCCTAAAGGGTGTGATGTATTTTCACTTATATTATTTATATTTTGTGGCTCGTTTTTGAAGTATATTTTTTCAACTTTATTTGCGTAGGAGAGGGTCTTATTCTCAAAATTTATTTTGGCATCGACAGAGCTCAGGAGATTTGATCCTATTAGGCCGTCGAATTCTAAGTTGGATAGGACATAAAAACGAGTTTTTGTGTTTAAAATACTTCATAGCATTGGGTGATCTAGTGTTTTTTTGAAGTTAAATACGCCATCGCGACAATAGTTGCTTGAAGCACCTGTGTCAATCAATATGCGTATATTTTTCTTATTTATTATTCGTCGTATGAACGGTAGTCCAGACTTTCGTCTAAAAAAGTATCTGGGTCTTCGTTAAGGTTATTAATCCTTTCTGTCTTTGTTGGAGGGTTTTGAGTAGGTTGTTGGGTACTTGGTTCTCTTTCTCGTTTAAATAAAGGACGTTGAGTGTTATTGTACGTATTGTTCGTTGGTCGTTTGTATTGCCAATTCGCATTGTTATTAGCTTGTTGATGGTAAGTACCTATTTTTGTTTTGGTTCAACTGCTGTTGAGGAATTGGTCTGTTAGCCGAGCTTCCAAGAACCATAGGTGTAAAGAGCTGTGGCAGTTGTCTGTAGTCATTACGTTGTGGTTGTGGCGTAGGGTTCTGATCTTTTGTTTGATGTTGCATGTTGTTTCTTGGAAAACGCAAATAATTTTCGTGTAAGCTTTGGCGTGAACCTCTAGGCTCGGTTCGCTATGCGAACTGTAAAGTGAAAGTAGATCGGACATGGTTACCCTCCAATTCTTGGGCTAAAGCTAGAGCGTGTGGGAGGTCACGTGGTTTAATTGCGAACCAACGTGTTCATTAGTTGGCCGTTTAGTCCACTTATGAATATGCTCAAAGCTTCTGCTTTGTTCGCAATATTCATTTGATATGAAATATCAGAATTGCCATGAGTCATAATGACTTTATTTGTCAAAAGGGTAAGTGATTTATTCACTTTCTCGTAGTATTGCAATACTGAAAGTGAACCCTGCCTGAGAACAGACATTTCTTGCCTTAACAAGCTGATTGATCTTTGATCAGCATACGTAAAGTCTAGGCGTGCTATTATTACGTCAAAATTCAGCACTGTGTCATGATTCGTCAAGACATCATTGGCTGAACCTGATATTTTATTGCGGAAAATTGTAAGTGCAGCAAAATATCTTTTGCTACCAATTTTGTATAGCTTAATAGAGTTGTGTGCTGACTCTCGTCAGCTTACATATGATGTGGCTGTGCCATCGAATTCTCTTAGAGATTTTATGATCTTGCGTAGAAAATTCCCTAATGTCAGGTGTAATACCACGTTTGTTAAGAAGTTCGTGCAGGTTTTGTATTTCCACCGCATGTGCGTTGCGTTGGTCACTTAAACGTTTTTCGTACACCACGTTGTTTGTGGAAATTGCTTCTGTGATAAGATCACAAACTGTTTGTTGGTCCATTTCAATAGTTTAGTATTAATTAAATATTTAATAATTGAATAGTATAATATGCACTAGCACTTACTTGAAAGTAAAAACAAAATTTTTTATAATAATAATCACTGCTCTATTCTTACTAATATAATATTCTCATTCTCCTGATGCGGGATACTTGATGAAACTTTTTCTGTTCTCCTGTTGCGGGATACTTGAAGGATTTTCTCCCTTTGATTGATCTTTTGATCCAGATACTTTTATTGTTGCACTTTTTCTTGTCTTGCAAGATATTTGGCTTGTTAGTGTTTTTTTGGCTGGATCTCACTACACTGAGCGCGTGTGGATCCCGGTTGAGCCCCCCATTAACTTTTCGTTATCACTTTTTATTTAAAAAAAACTTTATTTTTTAAACTTAAAATAAAATACAATATTCTTAAACAATCTTAAATGTGAACTGCTTCGTTGAGCTTGAAGTAGAATGTCCGTGCTTACGAGATAACTCGTAGATAACTATTTGTGTTAAACTAAAAATAGCCTTGTTGTTATCTACTACATACATTCGTGATTGGATCACCATTTTCCTTGTTTGTGTACAATTATAAATAGCAGTGTTGTTATGTATAATACTTTCGTAATCGGTTCACCCTTTTCGTTGTTAACAAAGCAGAAAATTTAACATATTTGTACTTGTACATACATAATTAAACATCAGCGCTCATACAACTATGTAGTCCGGGAGGCGACCGTCGCAAAAAACTGTACCGGAAGTAGCCCTCTCCTGCCGAAAGATCCCTGAAAAGGTTTCTACGACCAACAGATTCTTGTCGCCCGATTGGTTAGGTAATCTTACGGTCGCCTTCCTTACTAATGTTAGTGATTAGCCGTATTGTTATTAATTTTTTGTTTAGTTCATTTTTAATTCAAACTCAACTTAACTATCTTAAACCTAGACAAAAGTTGAAAAAAAAATATCCTACTTATCAATAACTTACATCTAACTTACTCCTCCAAGGCGGGCGCTCTATGTTATAAGTACTTCTTAACATAAAATCATAAAACTAATACTTTTCGGACTTGGAACTAATTTAAAACTAGAATTCAAAAACGTTTATGTCTTATAATTTTTTTGTTTTTTATTATTTTTATACAGCTTACAAACTAAATTAGGACTAATTAAAACTACTTTACCGCTACTTAAAACTAATTAATTTCGTGCGTTGAAACTTTTTATTACGAATGGACCTGCGAAGTCAATTCCTGTAACAGTGAAAGGAGGTGAAAAAGTGCATCTCTCCGGAGGTAAAGCAGCCATTAATTGTTTACTAACCTCTTTTTTATAAATTGCACATGTTTTACAATGGCGAATGCAAAATCTAATAAGATTTTTAAGCTTTGGGATCCAAAAACTTTGTCTAATTAGCCGAAGCATAAGAGAATTTCCTCCGTGCAAGGAAAATTCATGAGTAAACTGTATAATGAGATACGAAAGACGTGAGTTATGAGGCAGAATTAGAGGGTGTCGTTCATTATATGCGAGGTCAGACTGAGATAGTCGGCCGTTGACTCTGAGGAGATGATTTGAGTCTAGAAATGGGTTAAATGAAATAATTGAACTTTTCGGAGGGATGAATTTACTTTCCATTAAGAGAGAATATTCTTTAGGATAGAACGATTTTTGGGCTAGGAGTATTAAGCGATTTCGGACAAAATTAATCTCCTGAGAGGTAATGTCGTAGGAAGTATATTGGTAAATTTCCTTTTTTGAGGTTTTGAAGAAAAAGCGACATTGATGAAAATATTAATAACGGGCTTTAGGTCAACGAAAAAACAATTATTTATATTGTCACGACGTTTCGTTTATGTCTATGAACATCATCAGGTGTGGCAATTAATCTATATTTGCATTAATAAATTGGTTACAAATTTGATAACATTGAAAAACTATGAAAACTTACACTTGTTACATGAATATTGCATTTAAAAATAAAATCATTTGATTCACAACAATTTTTACAAAGATTACAAAATAAGACCTAAATTCACAAAGTTCAACTGACAAGTAACAGGCATAGAAAAATTAGTGTCAAGAGACCATGTTATGAGAAGTTTTTTATTCTCGTACTCTCTAACAAGTGTTTGTACTGAGGGCTTATCTCTTCCATGTCAGTTTTTCGGTTCATGGTGTTGTTGGCGTTGATGATATGCAGCGTTTCGATGATCATTCTCTTGTTGTACTTGTCTTCTCTTTGCAATACTTTTACATTTTCAAAGTCAGGAGAGTGGTTAAGAGTAATACAGTGCGATGCCAGTGCTGTCTTCTGTGAGTCATTACTTTTTAAGTCTGATTTATGTCCTGAAAGTCTATTTTTTAATTTTTGTTTAGTGGTTCCAATATAAATTTGGTTGCATTCTTCGCCCTCAGTACAAACACTTGTTAGAGAGTACGAGAATAAAAAACTTCTCATTCACAACTTTTCACCAACCTTAAGACGAAAATAAACAAATTGAAACATTCAGATTTAATTTACAAAATTAATTGTAAAGGCAACTCGGACGAAGAATGCAACCAAATATATATTGGAACCACCAAACAAAAATTAAAAAATAGACTTTCAGGACATAAATCAGACTTAAAAAGTAATGACTCACAGAAGACAGCACTGGCATCGCACTGTATTACTTTTAACCACTCTCCTGACTTTGAAAATGTAAAATCACTTTGGAGATAAAAAGGTCACTTCCACCGACAACTAAAAGCGAAATATATAAGAGATTACACGCATTGCGCGAGGTAGTGATGAAAAACGATCAAGAATATCTTCTGGGACTTGTTGGGCAACAAAGGAAACGACTGTTTTTTGTTCCAAATCTTCGACGCGTGGAGCGATTGGAGGTGTTTCTGGCCACTGAGAGATTGGTTGGCAAAGCCATGAGGGGCCACTCCACCAAAGGGGGTTAAGTCTCAAATCAGACGGCATTACACCACGAGTCGCTAAATCTGCGGGATTGTCAGCCGATTTGACATGTCTCCACGGAACATTACCCACATTATCCAAAATTTCACTTGTGCGATTTGCTATGAACGTTTTCCAAACACATGGCGGTTTTTTAAGCCACGCTAAGACGATAGATGAGTCCGTCCATAAAAAAGTATTATAAGAGTGAACTGGAAAATTTGGAATGTAGGATTTGATTAACTTTGCTAGTAATTCCATCACGTTGACAAATGCGTATATAGAGCGCGGCAGCACAGGCCTTTTGAGAGGAGTCGCAGAAACCATGGAATTGGACTTCTGACGAAGGTGAGTACTCTACCCACCGAGGTATTTCAATGAGTTGTATTTGAGGCAATGATTCTGCAAAAAGTTTCCAAATTTTAAAAGTTTCACATTTGATTGGTTCATCCCAAGTCGTTTGTTCAGACCAAACTCGTTGCATTAACATTTTTGCAACTATTCCAATGGGGGCTAACCAACCGGCAGGACTGAAAATGCGAGCAATCTGAGAAAAGACTTCTCGTCTGATGGGACTTTTCGATAGAATGATTTCTTGGGTGGTAAAATAAAAATTATCACTTTTCGCATTCCACCGTATTCCCAAGGTTTTTGTATTGCTGTCCTCATCCAGTTTCAAAAAGTTTTCGTTTAGAATATGCTCTCGAGGCAAGTGTTGGAGTAGACACGGAGAATTGGAGGTCCACTTACGAAGTGGAAACCCCGCCGAATCCAGGAGTTTGATTAGTTCGGATTGAGACTTTTGTGCAGAAGAGATACAGTGAGCGCCGGACAGAGGAGGATTTTTGACGCAAGTGGAAATTCAGATTGTCCAAGCTTTGCAAGTTCGAGAAGAGCACGGATTGCCAAATAAGGGGCACAATTAACACCAAAAGTTACCGTCAGAAGCTCAAAATCTTCGATTTCTAAATGAGGAGAACTGCGAAAGAGGATACGTTGAAAAGGAGTGTCACGAGGGTCGATTAAGATTTGGCGATACATTTTTTCAATGTCTGCATTAAAAACAAACTTATAAAATCTCCAACGTATAATTAAGGAAGACAAGTCTTGTTGTAAAGTTGGCCCAGGATATAATAAGTCATTGAGGCTATTTCCGTTTGAGGAAGAATTAGATGCATTGAAAACCACACGTACTTTGGTTGAAGTACTTTCAGGCTTTATAACCACGTGATGCGGAAGATAAAATGACATAACCTGTCCATTTTCGACTTTATCTCCCGGATTGACTTTTTCCATATGATTCAGTGAAAGGTATTCTGAGATCACCTTTGAGTATTGAGTTTTAAGATCTGCTTTTAAGGCTAAAGATTTTTCCGTTCTACAGAATTGCTTAAGGGCAATGAATCTGGAGTAACCTTAGAGGTTTTTTGAAGTTTGAGGTTTGAATGGAAGGCGGACTACAAACCTACCATCCGCGCGTCTGAAAGTAGATTTTGCATACAAATCTTCACAAAAATTGTCCTCTTGTGAGCGAACGGCGGTAGAAGGCAATTCGTCTATCTCCCAGAACTTTCAAATTTGACTATCCAAATTGCACGCTGTGTTATCGGACATTACCGAAGTGGTAAATGACTGATAGGAATCTGGAACTGGGCCTGATAATATCCATCCGAAAATGTTTTTTTTGTGCAACGAGTGAGTCGGAAATAATTTTAACGCCATGATAAAAGATCTATTTGAGCCGATTTGTTGAACAAAGGATCGGCAAGCTTGAGGCCAACAAAGAAGTTGGATTTTACGATAGAAAAAGGTGAACTTGGAAGATTGTTTGTGAGGGTTTTAAGCACAATGGCTTGGGCTGATAAATTAATCTGAGGACTTTCAAAGGAAGTAAGTGAGAACGAACAAAGCTTTTTGGAAGTGATAGACATATTTCCGCTTATCCCAGAAACAGAAGTATTCGTTTGGACGAAGGGAAGGTTCAAACGTTTTTGAACAGATTCTGAAATGAAGGAAATTTCAGAACCAGGATGGATAAGAGCTCTGACTACGTGTTCCGTTTCCGCTCCTACAATACCAACAAGGGCAGTGGCCAACAAAACTTTTCTATGAGTAGTCACCATATAATTTTGAACGGTTGATTGAGGAATAAATGGCTGCGAAGAGGCAAACATCTGAGAATCATTTGCAAATGTAGGTTGAGATGTGGACTGTACTTTAGAATTGCTTGAACTAGTTGTAACTGGAGGATTTGTTGCAATGTGGAGTAACGTGTGATGACGTTTCTTGCAATAACTACAAGAATACTTGCTAGAGCAAGAAGATTTTAAGTGACTGGTGCCTAAGCAATTATTGCACATTTTGTGCTGACGTACTGCTTCGATTCTCGAAGAGACAGGCATTGCAGAAAACTTTGGACATTCATAAATAGAATGGGCTGCTAAGCAGATCTTACACTTGGATCCTCCCGCATTCGCAAGAAAAGTGTTCACTTTGTTTTTGAAAACATTTTTTTTTTTTTTTGTTTGTTGGTTTGTTGCCGGGGCTTTGAGGAAGTGGTGTCCGAGATGGACTCTAGAGTCTGGGAACCAGAACTTAAGAATTTGTCTAATTGTTTCCATGTTGGAACTTTGGTTGGATCTTCTAAAGATTGTTCCCAGAAGACGAGCGTGTTTCTAGGCAATTTATTTGCGCAAGTGAAGACAAATATGGGGTTCCAATTTTCAGTGCTGACATTGTGTACTTTAAGGGCAGTTAAGGAATCATTGATTTTACATTGTTAGGTTCGAAGAGATTTAGCGGATTCATCTTGTGCCATAGGCAAATTAAAGAGATTTTTTACTTGATTGTTAACAAGTATACGCGTATTTTCATAAGTACTGCGTAAAGCTTCCCAAGCGAGGGAAAAACTTGAGTTGGTCAAAGGAAACTGGTTAACAGTCCTTGACGCGTCACCTCTTGTTTTGCAACGGAGATGGAATAACTTTTCGACTTCACCCAACTTCGGGTGCTGTATGTATACAGCGTCGAACATATCTCGAAATGCCGGCCATGAAAGGTAGTCACCATGAAATATATCGGTATCACAAGGAGGTAGTTTGATACAGTGAGACGAGGAGGATTTAAGAGGAGGAATATCAACAGCGGAAGTGTGTTTGGAATCTGTATGAACAGAAGGTTTTAATTTGTCTTGAAGCTCTAAAAAGAGAGCTAAGCAACTTATGTAAGTATCATTACAAGTTTTAAATTTGGACATCCATGTCCAAGATTTCTCCCTTATTAGAAGGTCGAAAGCGAGCACAATCCGAATATTTGTCCTTGACTTCCTGCCACAAATCTTTTAACTCGGTCTTCCTCGCTTCCAAAGTCATGAGTGTGTGAAACTTTACCAGCATATCCGAGGCAATAATCAAATCGTCTAAGACAGACATGATTAAGTTAATCGTAATCAGGAGAATGCCAAAAAGCTCAAAAGGAATCGGATTCAAGAATGAATAGTACGAAAAAAGAAAAGAAAATCGAGACAAATAAATGATCTTAAGGAGCGAATTCCAAACAGAAATCCTTGAGATCCAACGGAAAATAGCCTTGTACAGAGAGAAAGGCAACTTGGAGAATAAACAACCCGGCGCGGCGAGAATACGGAATCAATTGAAAACAAAAAAGTTTTCAATTGAATTTGAAAATGTTGCAAAAAAAAAGTCGAGAACAATTTTCGAAAAACGAAAAAACACTGTATGAATTAATAAATAATTCAAAGAGGAGATAACAACTGGAAACGAAAAAGTTTTCAATTGAGTTTGAAAATGTTGGAAAAGATCGACAACAATTTTCGAAAAGCGAAAAAACACTTTATGAAGTAATAATTAATCTCAAAGAGGAGTTAACAACTGAAGACGAAAGAGTTTTCAATTGAGTTTGAAAATGTTGGAAAAGATCGACAACAATTTTCGAAAAGCGAAAAAAACATTTTATGAAGTAATAATTAATCTCAAAGTGGAGATAACAACTGAAAACGAAAAACAAATTTTCAATTGAGTTTGAAAATGTTGGAAAAACTCGACAACAATTTTCACACGCGAAAGAGTACTGAAAGAATTGATAAATAATCTCAAAAGAGAGATAATAACTGAAAACGAAAAAGTTTTCAATTGAGTTTGAAAATGTTGGAAAAGACTCGACAACAATTTTCAAAAGTGAAAAAACACTTAAAGAATCGATAAATACTCTCAAAAGAGAGATAATAACTGAAAACGAAAAAGTATTCAATTAAGTTTGAAAATGTTGGAAAAGATCGACAACAATTTTCAAAAAGCGAAAAAACACTTTATGAAGTAATAATTAATCTCAAAGAGGAGATAACAACTGAAAACGAAAAACAAATTTTCAATTGAGTTTGAAAATGTTGGAAAAACTCGACAACAATTTTCACACGCGAAAGAGTACTGAAAGAATTGATAAATAATCTCAAAAGAGAGATAATAACTGAAAACGAAAAAGTTTTCAATTGAGTTTGAAAATGTTGGAAAAGACTCGACAACAATTTTCAAAAGTGAAAAAACACTTAAAGAATCGATAAATACTCTCAAAAGAGAGATAATAACTGAAAACGAAAAAGTATTCAATTAAGTTTGAAAATGTTGGAAAAGATCGACAACAATTTTCAAAAAGCGAAAAAACACTTTATGAAGTAATAATTAATCTCAAAGAGGAGATAACAACTGAAAACGAAAAAGTTTTCAATTGAGTTTGAAAATGTTGGAAAAGATCGACAACAATTTTCGAAAAGTGAAAAAACACTTTATGAAGTAATAATTAATCTGAAAGAGGAGATAACAACTGGAAACGAAAAAGTTTTCAATTGAGTTTAAAAATGTTGGAAAAGATCGACAACAATTTTCGAAAAGCGAGAAAACACTTTATGAAGTTATAATTAATCTCAAAGAGGAGATAACAACTGAAAACGAAAAACAAATTTTCAATTAAGTTTGAATATGTTGGAAAAACTCGACAACAATTTTCACATGCGAAAGAGAACTGAAAGAATTGATAAATAATCTCAAAAGAGAGATAATAACTGAAAACGAAAAAGTTTTCAATTGAGTTTGAAAATGTTGGAAAAGACTCGACAACAATTTTCAAAAGTGAAAAAACACTTTATGAAGTAATAATTAATCTCAAAGAGGAGATAACAACTGAAAACGAAAAACAAATTTTCAATTGAGTTTGAAAATGTTGGAAAAGATCGACAACAATTTTCGAACAGCGAAAAAACACTTTATAAAGTAATAATTAATCTCAAAGAGGAGATAACAACTGAAAACGAAAAAGTTTTCAATTGAGTTTGAAAATGTTGGAAAAGATCGACAACAATTTTCGAAAAGTGAAAAAACACTTTATGAAGTAATAATTAATCTGAAAGAGGAGATAACAACTGAAAACGAAAAACAAATTTTCAATTGAGTTTGAAAATGTTGGAAAAGATCGACAACAATTTTCGAAAAGCGAAAAAAAACACTTTTAGTACGGGGAAGTTAGATCTCATTATATGGTGCGCTGGGAACTAAATCCGAGGTCAGATTTGACTTAACTGTTCGATAGGGTATTGGTTCACGAGTCTAGAACCACATTTTTCACAACTGTACCTAGAGTCATTTGGCCGCCATTTTGTTTTTTATGTTCATTTTGATTTTTGGGTATAACTCGCTCATTTTCGATCCTAGAAAAAATAATTGTACTACAACTTGTAGAAAATTAAATTTTCTACAAAATATGTTAGATAACTTTTTTCGCTAAACACTCTTGTTTAAAAGTTACAGCCTACTAAAAAAAAAAAAAAAAAAAAAAATGTCCTTATTGCCATAACTTTTTTTTCGAACTCAAATTAAAAAAAACTTTGTTATAAAAGTTATAGATCTTTTAATTGTCTATATTTTCTGGCTTTACAGTTTCTTAATTGAAATAACGGTTCTCCCTCTGGAGCGAAAATAAGCTCCAGAAATCCGCACGGAATAAGTTTTTTTGTTATTTCTTTTTAAATTTTAAAATACGAAGAATACCGAGTATTACCGAGTCTAATTTATGCGTTGTGATATTTTGAAATTCTTCTCTTCTTTTTGGAAGGTCCTGCCGCGGCAGTGGTATCTTCTTCGTTATCACCATGTTCATCGCTATCTTCGAAGGTGTTGAGAAGTATCAGTGAATCGTTTTCACACTCTTGTTCGTCCTCATCTAATTCAACTGAAATTTCCTGCACGTTATCACATATCTCTCCTTCACAGTTCTTACAAACAGTTGAACAGTGAAGCTCAGCTTTGCGGCAACCACAAGCTCCTCCACACCCAGTCTTGCATGAACAAGAATCTAATTTCATTAGTGCAGGTGGTGCAGGGTCCTTCGTTGTACGAACTGGAACCAAGCCAAGCAAAACATCCTTTTTCCATCCCCATTCTTCAGCGTCAAGTTTTATATGTAACCACAGTCTGATTTGATGATACGTCCTTAGTACATGTTGCACTGCAGCAGCCTGAGTCGGAGGAAGTGTCGCGAGATTTGGTGTTTTTTTGCTAGTAGATTTCAAAAAACATTTGTGTCGATAGGAATCCAAGGACTCTTCGACTGCGGGGTTTCCTCCGTATAAAGCAATAAGAAATTTTTCACCAATTTTTGCCAAAGTGTTTGGAGATGCATTTTTCGCCTTAAATATATTTAAAGTAGATTTCAGTTCAACATGTTTTTCAAGGACTACACATGGCTTTGTTTTTCCCACGTGAAAGAGAGCGGACGGTTGGGTCGCAGCCGCTGATAGCATGCAGGAACAAAATGTGATCCTTCACCGATTCATCATGCATAAAACTTGTTGGCGAGAATATCTGTTCAGGAACTTTTCCCCTTGCTTGATTTTTCATATAAACGTTCTGAACTGTTTTTGGCAGCAAGGCAGTTAGTATTACCAGCAAGTCAACGTCTTCACCAATGATGAAAACTGCTTCGTTGCTAAAATGTCGATGAGTCTGGATTTGTTTTTCTCGTGATCAAGAAACTTTTCTTGGTTTGTTGGAATGTTTGAGTATCTTTAAAAACAATGTCGGTTGAATGATGGTTCATACCTCGTCTTAGCCTCTCACATGTCTTTGTACTCCAATTGGGAGGATCTTCCGAATATCCATCAAAAACAACAACAGTGTTTTCACCAAAATGTCTTGTTATATATTGATGGTATTTCCAACAAAGTTCCCGAACAGCTGAGTTTTTGTGCCAAACAACTTTTCTAAACAACCATCCTCCATCAATTATCTCAGCGTAATTAGAAGGAATGATGATGTTACGTATAGGTGAAAACAATTTGTATAGAGCTGCCTTCTCTCCCTTTCTCATGCCTTCTTCCGAAAACAAAAATAACGGATACGGTGCCAGTTCATATGATAGAAAGTGCTCCAAGAAGAGAAGAATTTCAAAATATCACAACGCATAAATTAGACTCGGTAATACTCGGTATTCTTCGTATTTTAAAATTTAAAAAGAAATAACAAAAAAACTTATTCCGTGCGGATTTCTGGAGCTTATTTTCGCTCCAGAGGGAGAACCGTTATTTCAATTAAGAAACTGTAAAGCCAGAAAATATAGACAATTAAAAGATCTATAACTTTTATAACAATGTTTTTTTTAATTTGAGTTCGAAAAAAAAGTTATGGCAATAAGGACATTTTTTTTTTTTTTTTTTTTTTAGTAGGCTGTAACTTTTAAACAAGAGTGTTTAGCGAAAAAAGTTATCTAACATATTTTGTAGAAAATTTAATTTTCTACAAGTTGTAGTACAATTATTTTTTTTAGGATCGAAAATGAGCGAGTTATACCCAAAATTCAAAATGAACATACAAAACAAAATGGCGGCCAAATGACTCTAGGTACAGTTGTGAAAAATGTGGTTCTAGACTCGTGAACCAATACCCTATCGAACAGTTAAGTCAAATCTGACCTCGGATTTAGTTCCCAGCGCACCATATAATGAGATCTAACTTCCCCGTACTAGTTACGTTCCGAAAATTAATTCAGTTCTTATTAGAACTCGAAGCAGAAGGTTGTAGAGACATAAAACTTGAATTTCAATTTTCAATGGGTGGTTGGTAGTTTTGGATTATTTTGTTGGATGGTGATGTGGTTGTTGGTGCACTATGAAGATTTCTTTTTTCGCTGTAGTAAAGAGATATAATTTGATTTTCAATGGGAGGCTGTTGGTTGGTTTTTCTTGGTTGGTCTGGCTGGTGGTTGACGATAAAGTAATTTTTATGCGATACGTCGATTGAAAGGTGGAATTCTCTAGATTACGAAAATATAATTTTTTTTTCTGTGGGATGCCTACTTTAGCCAAAAATCAAGTTTGAAGGGTCTACGACGCTTAGGTTGGCGCAGGGACATAAGTCCCCGGGACATAAGTCCCGAATTCTTTTTTCGGGACTTATGTCCCACTTTACTGGGATATAAGTCCCGAATGCGTTTCGGGACTTATGTCCAACCCTGTTGAGACATAAGTCCCGAAAATTTTTGCTAAAAGTGGGACATAAACCCCAAAATAGATTTTTGTGATTGAAAGTTCCTTGGGTGGCCCGCTTCGCGGGTCCTCAAGATTTTAACTCGCTTTTTCGGGGACACACCCGCTCACGCGACTTCGTCGCTCCGCTTAGGGTATGTTAAGTCGCCAGGTAGGCGCCAATGTCAACAGTTTTTTTGTTCGAAAGTGCCTTGGGTGTCATAAGTCCCTTATGTCCCTGCGCCGCTTAGGTTAGTCGCAAAATGCATTTAAAGATAAAAATTGTTTTTTCATTTGATGCGATACGTCGATTGAAAGGTGGAATTCTCTAGATTACGAATATATAATTTTTATTTCAGTCGGATGCCTACTTTAGCCAAAAATCACTTTTGAAGATGTAAAGTTTAGGGGGCCTACGACGCTTTGTTTAGCCACAAAATGCATTTAAAGATAAAAGTTGGATTTTCGCTTCATGCGATACGTCGATTGAAAGGTGGAATTCTCTAGATTACGAATATATACTTTTTTTTCTGTGGGATGCCTACGTTAGCCAAAAATCACTTTTGAAGATGTAAAGTTTAGGGGGTCTACGACGCTTAGTTTAGCCACAAAATGCATTTAAATATAAAAGTTGGATTTTCGCTTCATGCGATACGTCGATTGAAAGGTGGAATTCTCTATCTTTTTTCTCTCTTTTTTTAAAATGAGGTAAAAAATAAGATTTTTTTTGATTGAAAGCACCTTGGGTGGCTCGCTTCGCGGAAGCTCAGGATTTTAACTCCCTTTTTGGGACACACACCCGCTCACGCGACTCCGTCGCTCCGCTTAGGGTATGTCAAGTCGCCAGGCGGCGCCAATACCAACAGTTTTTTTGTTTAAAAGCACTTTGGGTGGCCCGCTTCGCGGGAGCTCATGATTTTAACTCCCTTTTTGGGGGACACACCCGCTCACGCGACTCCGTCGCTCCGCTTAGGGTATGTCAAGTCGCCAGGCGGCGCCAATACCAACAGTTTTTTCGTTTAAAAGCACTTTAGGTGGCCCGCTTTGCGGGAGCTCAGGATTTTAACTCCCTTTTTGGGGGGGACACCCGCTCACGCGACTCCGTCGCTCCGCTTAGGGTATGTCAAGTCGCCAGGCGGCGCCAATACCAACAGTTTTTTTTGTTTAAAAGCACTTTGGGTGGCCCGCTTCGCGGGAGCTCAGGATTTTAACTCCCTTTTTGGTGGACACACCCGCTCACGCGATTCCGTCGCTCCGCTTAGGGTATGTCAAGTCGCCAGGCGGCGCCAATACCAACAGTTTTTTTTTGTTTAAAAGTGCTTTGCGTGGCCGAATCCGCCGAATTTCAGTTCGTTTCATAGTAAATTAGGTCACTTGAAATCATGAGAATCAACAAGTACCGACCTAAATGCATACAAAATTGAATGGAAATCAAATTGATATCCAGTTTTTCTTGAAATAAAAATCCATATCTCTTCACAAAATTTTTTTAGCTCTCGTTGGCAAAATGAGGTAAAATCATCGATTTTTTTTTCAAAAATTTTACAAAAAAAAAAAAAAAAAAATTGTTAGATTCCACCCTCTTAACAACATTTTGGCCAACTTTTCCAACATTTTTGGCCAAATACAAGTAATATCCCTCACGGCAAGAGGTCTTACCTCAACGGAGTTCTAACAAGAACTGAATGCTCCGCAAGCCATTACCTCCATATATACTTCCAAAAAGCAAAAGTACTATACTACTTTTTGAAAATCCCGCCAAATAGGAGCGAAAAAATCCCGCCGGCCATCGCGATCGGCGGGATTTTATGAATTTTAAAATTTTTTCAGCATGACTCAGCAAAAAAAATTCATTAAAATCGGCGGGATTTCGTTACGCGGGATTTTGTGAAGCGGGCTATAGTAACGTTCCCATTTATATGATCTAAAATATTTTGTGGTAATGTTACGGATTCATTTAGCCACAGAGCATTTGAATTTTTGAAGCACTCTCTATGCCGAACATTTTCGGACCTCGCTCGCCAATTTGATTGAATCAGAAAATAGTAGGCATATTGCTAAAGTAAACCATATCAAAAGAAAAAAAAGTGCGCAAAAAGTTGAAACACATCAGTACATATGCATATTGCATATACATATCTTATAACAAAGACGGTCTAAAAACAAAAAACACATATTTTATCTATAAAGTTTCATTAACAAACTCTCTCATTAAACAAAAACTCTAATTTAAAAAAAAAACTTATTTTCATATCAGTTGACAGTTGTTAACTTATTAAGAAAAAAATAAAAAACAAAACAATACGTGTACAAATTAAAACGATTTAAGCACTTGCTCTTCACAATTTTAAGTTGCAATAAGCTGCAACAAAAAAAGAAACCCACAGAGCGCAAAGAGTATTCATTTCTTTTCCTCTCCAACTTTCAGTTGTTTGGCTTAGCAAGTGCGATAATTGTATTGAACTATCTAAGCTCTCTCAATTCATTACCACATTTACAAGCAGAATTGAGAGCTCGAGATGGATTAAGGTTGAATTTTGGACCCAGGTTTTTCGTCATTTGAGCTGAGTACTCCAGTTAGGGTTTACTTTGTATATGAAAACTATAGTACTCTCATGGTGGAAGTCAAATGGGGCGACATCTAATGTATGCCCGTAACCCTTACTCTTTTTTTTTTGCAGAGAGCTTATGGAGGTTTTAAATGATATTTATTGATATTTTTTGGATGCAATAATCCAAAAAATAGTCTCCTCTTGCTCTTACCACCAATTTTCGACGCTTAAAGACTCCCCAAATCGGATTTTACACCTCAAATTTTGCAGCGCCACCACAAGGGTCCGCGCAACTGTAAAAAAACTCGCCATGATAGCACTATAGTTTTCATATACAAAGGAGTTTAGTTGAAAATATGTTGAGATGACAGCTGCTGGTGTCTCACTCACACAAACGTCAGACATTTTGCCAATGCCATACCAACTCCTCAACTCACGTTTTTCAACACAAATTACGACTCGACTAAGCTCCTGAAGCTCATTTCAACTCAACACAGGTATACAAAGGGCCGAAGCGAGCTTGAAGCTCGCTTCAATACCTCTTGTGAACATGGTACATGTACTTGCTGAGCGAACAATTACATATGCATAGAGAAATACTGTTTTGACTGTTAGGGTTCGGATCAATTCACATCACTGCTAAGGCATAACACTAGTTGTAGTGTTGTGTATTGAAAAGAACTTTATAATAATATTCAGTCTCTTGGATTTCGTCTGTTTTAGTTTTTTTTTCTTTTTTATCAAACTGATTGGAAATTTCAGAGACGACTATTGTAATATTATGATGAATGAATGATGAATGAATGATGAATGAACGATGAATGAATGAATGATGAATGAATGATGAATGAATGACGAATGAATGATGAATGAATGATGAATGAATGATGAATGAATGATGAATGAATGATGAATGAACGATGAATAAATTATGAATGAATGATGAATGAATGATGAATGTATGATGAATGAATGATGAATGAATGATGAATGAATGATGAATGAATGATGAATGAATGATGAATGAATGATGAATGAATGATGAATGAATGATGAATGAATGATGAATGAATGATGAATGAATGATGAATGAATGATGAATGAATGATGAATGAATGATGAATGAATGATGAATGAATGATGAATGAATGATGAATGAATGATGAATGAATGATGAATGAATGATGAATGAATGATGAATGAATGATGAATGAATGATGAATGAATGATGAATGAATGATGAATGAATGATGAATGAATGATGAATGAATGATGAATGAATGATGAATGAATGATGAATGTGTGGTGGTACTACTGTGAATGCCCTATGTTTGCTAGATAAAGCGCAGCTCGCTATATAATTTGGCTAATGAGCCGCAATTATAAAATTAAAGTTTCAGGTCAGTTTTAGAACTGTAGTGTAATGAAAGCATTCTTTCATTTCATTAACGTAAAATCATTTCTCATTTCTCAAACGTAAACAAAGCCACATGTAGTATTAGATCGACACAATTGAAATAGTAAATTTCATTGATATTCGAAACTATAAAGTTTAATATCAAATTTATTTTTTTGTTTCTTTTTACCAAACGAAACTGAGTGTTGTGCTCAGGGCATTGCCACCACTTGGGTGACTATGCACATGAAGTGTCGTAGAAGTATTTTGTTACACTATGTTCCAGATTCATAATTTCATTGAGTCATAATTATTAGACTGCCCCAACATATTGTATATATTAAAAATAGAATGCTGATGCAGCACAAAAGTATTTGTAAGATAGTTCTTAAGCATAAGTGGGGATAACCCATTGATTTTAAGTAGTATAAATAGCGGTGAAATATTGGATAATAAAAAACAGTTCTAAAACTGACCTGAAACTTTAATTTTATAATTGCGGCTCATTAGCCAAATTATATAGCGAGCTGCGCTTTATCTTGCAAACATAGGGCATTCACAGTAGTACCACCACATGGCGATCTTGCCAAACTGTTAGGTATGCAAAAAAAATATATTTTGTTTTAAGACCAGTAGCGGACCATAAACAAATGAACTACAACGAGCAACAACTCGATGAGCTTTTTGAAGAGCTGAACACACCAAGAAGATCATCGGTCGAGGTCGAGGAATATACACCTCTGACAGAGGACTCACTAAAGCTTACACCACCTGTGTATATACCCACTCCCAAAACAGCGGGGCCTCAACCCCTGACGATTGAAGAATACCTAAGAAGAAATAAAAAGACATCTGCAACACAAATCTCCAAAACCCCTGTAAAAATCAGAAGACCGAGAGCCGGCAAAGCGGTAAAGGAACGACAACGAAAAGCTGAACTCCACAGAATAATCGCAATTACAATTGACAAGACTTTAAAGAATAAATTGATTTGTGAACTACAAAAATGGGACAGCCGCAGTCAAAGGAAGTAATTAATAACAACCTGAATAGCAGTCAAACCAACCAAATTTTTAACAGCAGCAACATAAATATATACACTTTTTTTATAATAATAATTCTGTTATTTGCAAAAATACACTCTTATTATAAAAAGTATGTTAGAAAACAAGTGTTGAGAAATAGACTTAACCATATTTAAACAAAATGTTTGAAGATAAAATATATATAAATTGATAAAAAAAAAAAATAAAAAAACTATTAATTTCCTTTCAATGGATAAAATAGAAGAATTAAAAAGTATATTGAAAAATTTAAAGAAAAGCCCAGGTAGACAATACTCAGAAGAGTACATTTCAAATACAAAAAAAGAAGTAGAAGATATTTGGAACATAATTTTAATAACTTGTAAAAAAGATGAAGTAAAAGAGATACAAATTTTATACTTAGAAATAAGAAATAAAATAACAGAACTATTAATACCAAAACTAGAAAAGTCAATTTCAAAAGAAATGGCAAAATTTGAAATATTGTTAGCTACAAAGCTAATACCAGAATTCAATGGTGATTCAAAAAATTTATCAAATTTTTTAGGACTAATTGAGTTTTATACTGATACATTAGGTGAGGAATTAGAAAAGAAAAAGTTAATCAAATTTGTAATAGCAACAAAAGTAATTGACAAAGTGAGAAACAGGCTTCTTACATTAGAAAATCAACCACAACTTTTTCCTGATCTTAAAAAGGCTTTAACAGAAATTTACAAACCAAAAACAAATCCATTGAAAATACATAGTGAGTTAGCAAGATCACACCAAGGAACTCAAGAAGTAAATAGATTTGCTGAAAGAATAGAATTACTGATAGCTCAATTAAATGAGATACAAATAGCTGAACAAGGTGAATCAAATAGAAAAGTTATAATAAATTTAAATGATCAGTTAGGACCAAATGCTTTTAAAAACGGATTGAACGAAGCTACAAGACATGTCATACAAGCATCTAGAATTACGACATTCAATGAAGCTATAAAGATAGCTACTGAAGTTGAAGTTTCATCGCGACAAAACAATGTCATGCAATTTAGAACAAATTTTAGAGGTAGAATAATAGATACAATAAAGATAGACAATACAATAACAATATTTATAGCAATAGCTATGAAAGAAATAACAGTTATAATAGAGGTAGTGCTAGAGGTAGAGGTACTGCAAGAGGATACCATAATAACACTAGGTCAATGAATGATGAATGAATGATGAATGAATGATGAATGAATGATGAATGAATGATGAATGAATGATGAATGAATGATGAATGAATGATGAATGAATGATGAATGAATGATGAATGAATGATGAATGAATGATGAATGAATGATGAATGAATGATGAATGAATGATGAATGAATGATGAATGATGAATGAATGATGAATGAATGATGAATGAATGATGAATGAATGATGAATGAATGATGAATGAATGATGAATGAATGATGAATGAATGATGAATGAATGATGAATGAATGATGAATGAATGATGAATGAATGATGAATGAATGATGAATGATGAATGAATGATGAATGAATGATGAGTGAATGGTGAATGAATGAATGAATGATGAATGAATGATGAATGAATGATGAATGAATGATGAATGAATGATGAATGAATGATGAATGAATGATGAATGAATGATGAATGAATGATGAATGAATGATGAATGAATGATGAATGAATGATGAATGAATGATGAATGAATGATGAATGAATGATGAATGAATGATGAATGAATGATGAATGAATGAATGATGAATGAATGATGAATGAATGATGAATGAATGATGAATGAATGATGTATGATAAACCTACGACTATACAGCTTCAAAAAAAGCAAAAATCGCAAACAAATGTTTCGTCAAGGATGGTTGATGAATGAGTTTGCTTTTCTTAAAGAAATCGAAAAAAGCCATTCTGTTCATATTATAATATATGCAACTTACAAACAACAGACAGATATAAGGTGTGTTTTGGTGACCAACTGCAACCCAGTCAGTCAAAATTTAACAAGAGATACAATAACAAAAAACTACTGGCATTTACTTTAACTTTTTTTCTCAGTCAAATTTTACTTGACAAAATAGTATGTCTACTCAAAGGCAGGGGCGCTGATGTTGCCATTTTCATTTTATATGTTGGTATGTTCGATTTTGTCATCTTAAGGCTGGTTACCCACCTGTATTTTTAGGGCGGAGTTTATAAAAAATCTTTTTGACCGAGATCGTTTTAAATGCTTTCAACAAAAAGATTATAATTTTTGAGAGATGAACTAAATTAACAATCTCATGAAAAGTTCAGCGCCAATCAAACATCAAAATAGTGAGAGCCCGCTGTCAAATAAAATGAAAATGTCGAACAAAAACACGAAAATGTGCAATGTGAACGCCTTTTTGGTTTGGTGTGGATATAGTATTAAACCAGAATCAAGGCTCACAACGATGAAATAACAGTAACAACACGTTGCTATGATTAACAATAGCACGTTGTTGTTATTGTTGTTTCGTAGTCACGATTTTTTCGAATTAGTCTAAGTTATCATTAAAGGACTATTTACATGAGAGCGACCAACGACCGACGAATGAGCGAATATTCGTCCAGTTTGACAATTCTTTCACATGGCCTTTTTTATTCGTTGCGAATGACGTTTGGCTTTGACAAATTTAGTCATGACCCACCACAAAGAAAACAAAAACAAGATTGATTTTGAGGTTACTTGCGCGAACAATTTGTTCGTCGTAATGTCGATCGTATGTGGAACGCGAATAGAGTTTGACAATTCGTAACAATCATCTTGCAATTCACGACGAATAATTTGTTTTCTCAAATTTATCGTATTTTTTCAAACAAAAAGCTTAGTTTAGTATCGGAACATCAAAACAAAATGTACTTCTGTCATTTTGATTAAAATTTGTGAAGAATTTAGGTTAATAAATTGTTTTAAATCACATTTATTCGGTCATTCGTCGGTCGTTCTCATGTGAACAGGCGTTAAGCGTAAGATCCGGAGTGCTCAAAGATAGAGAAATCGAACAAGCCTTAGAGTCAAAAGTGAAACACATTTGCTGTGGATCGTTTTCTTGATTTTTTTTACTCTGCTGTGCTACGTTCTCAACAAAACACACCTATAGAAAGAAACAGAAATAGAAAGACATGAATCCACAAACATTCAAATCGCTTAAACAACAACCGAAAATAAATAAAGTAAACTCAGAATCAACTAAAAAAAATGAAAAGCTTAAAACATCAGAGCTTAAAATTATAATGTTTATTTTGCAATACAATTTAATCATGTCCTTATGAACCTTCTAATTGCATTTATAAAAAGTATTGATTGCGAAACAATAAAAGATATCAAGCTTGGGAGAACAATACTCAAAGAAACAATAACGTCAAGCTTGTTAGAAGAGGCAAATCATGATAATAGTGGATGTTTAAAAAAAAAACAAAAGTTTTATGTGATAATGATGAGACAACGTATGTCAGTTCCTCAAAGAGCTTATGTGTTGTGGTAAGGTATTTTGATTTCAATTATGGTAAAGTTAGAGATCGATTTCTTTCTTTGATCGAGTTGTTTGAGTTTGAGGCTAGATCCATTTTTGACGATATATTTAAGTGCTTCAAAGATCTTTCAATACCGTTAAAGAATTGTGTTGGTTTTGCCTCAGACAATGCTGCTGTGATGGTTGGCAACAAAAGTGGAGTTCGATCTCTTTTCTTAAAAGGAAAATCCAAATATGTTTACTTTAGGGTGTATGTGCCATTCATTACATCTCTGTTCCTCAGCTGCAGCTAAAAAAATGCCACAAAATATTGAAGTTTTACTAAGAAACATCTATGTTTACTTTGCACATATCCCAAAGAAACAAATAGAGTTTAAAGCTTACCAAAAATGTTTTAACGTCAAAAAACATAAAATTTTAAAAAACGTCTTTTACTAGGTGGTTAGCTCTATATCAGGGTGTGGCAAGAACACTAGAACAGTGGCCTGCATTATTACATTATTTTTGAAGAATTATTTTGAATCTTCCGACAGTAACATAGATCTTGTTAGCAAGATTCAGGACGAGCTTAACGATACGACAAAATTGTATTTACTATTTCTAGGTTATGTTCTTGAGGACTTCAGTTAACAAAACAACTTTATTTAGAATTTCAATCTCAACCGTCCGTATTCATAAATTGTTGCCATATATAAAAACTTTCTACAAAACAATTTTACAAAATTTTGTCAAAATGGAGTTTTTACGTGACGAATTTCTTTCTAATCTTAATTTTTCTGAGAACAATTTTAAAAATATTGACTCTGTGTATGTTGGGGCTAAATAAATAAAGTTATTGCATTTATATATAAAATAATATATAATATTACAAGACTTTGTGTGAGCAAGTTTTGAAACGAATCGATTTTGATGACGGAATTTTGAAATCTATCGAAGGATTGACGCATTGAGTCTAGGGCGCACTGTGGCGCCTTTTGGCAAAAGTGCTTGCAAAACTAATTTTTTTAATGATACAGGTAGTCAAAGTTGCCTTATTTTAAAATCAAAAAAAAAAATTGTTTTTATGAAAAGTTTCAGAGTTTCGGTGTTAAAATCTAAAAACCTTCCTTAAACATTATATTTTTTTTTATTTGATCTTATAAAAAGGACTATTTGTATTACAATTCTGATGCATTTTTTTTTTTAATTTTAAGACTTTCGAAAAGCTGTTTTTGGCTCATTTTTGTGAATTTGAGTTGGGTTATAAAAAAAGCTTTGAAAGGCTTCGGTCTAGACTCAACGGAAATTGAATCTTTTACTATTTCTGAGTATTTACTGAGAAAATCAGCTGCGCCTTTTTGCCCATTTGCGGTTTAGAGAGATTTTATTAAAAAAGGTCATTTTTTTCATTAATGGCTTTTTTTTTATTATATGCTTAAAAATGCAACTGGTCATAAAAAAATTATTTTTATATGAAAAAAAGTATTTAATTTTTGACTACCTTTAATTTAAAGGATTAAGACATGGGTATGGCTTAGGTAATATTTTTTTATGATCAGGTAGTTTTCATGATTTGTAAAAAACTATTCATTTTTATAACAGATCAAGTACCTGTTGTATTGTCCTTTTTATTTAATGCAATAAGAATGTTAGGTACAAATACATATTATCATGAAAAAAGAAGTAGGTATATAAATTTAAAAAAAATTGTTTAATTAATTAGTTATAAAGCAAACGCGTAATTGATAAGTCATTGACACTTCGAGTATTTGTATATTAACTGTTTAATTCAGTGTTTAAACTTCAAAAACAAATAAGTCCAAAGACAAATAAATCCGAGAGAAAGAGAAAAAATGTCTTAACCAGAACCACAAATCAAAAGTCACGACTATTCACATTAAGGGTTTCACAGAAACTGAATTTTATTCAAACGCAAAAAAATACATGATACATACAAATTGGAAAATGAGATCCGTGAAACACAAAATTTTAACTGTTCTCACGCTTGCATAAATTAATGACAAAAAAGATTATGGTTGCACTTTACAAAAAATGAAATTTAAATGAAACTTGAACATAATTAATAGCAAAAAGATTATTGATGCACTTTACAAAAAATTAGTTTAAATGAAATATGAACATACTCCCCCCTTTTGAGGGTTCTTAACTCTCTAAATTAGATTCAAACTGTTTAACTTAAATATTTAACTTAAATCTATACGTTGACCTCAAACGTTCTCGGCATAGGAGTTGGCCTTCTTTTTCCCAATCATGCATATGAAAAGAAGAAGACTGCTTCCATAGTGATGGTAATCATGAACGTCGATGTCAGTGGGGGCTGGTAGTTCCTCAGACATGTCCATTATATCCTTGATATTTTTTTCAAATCATTATACTCGGATAGGTCAATGTGATATTCTTCGACCCTCGTTGCTGGTTTTATTGTTGATGGTTCTTGATTCATGAACCAACTGCTTGCATTAGCGCTAGGAATAAAAGGTGACGTTATTATACTTTCAAAATTAATTTTACTTCTGATGACAATGTTGGGCAATTGTAAAATACAAGATTTTTTGAATTCCAGAACCCCATTTCCAAACAAAGTAACGGCGTTGCTCAAATCAAATGTCCAGACATTTTTGATGGGATAGAGAAAATCCAGCTATTAGATGATTTGAGTCTCATCCAAACATTTTGTTGAGGTGTCGATGCATTTAAGAGGTTAAGATGCATTTCTTAAAGCTCTCCTCCTTGTGGTTTAGTAATGCCAATTCGCATATCTCGGAATTACCTTGCTGAATAATGTTTGGATGAACTTGGTTGCACATATATTTCTTGGACACCAACCGTTTGCATGCCCCTAGCTCCAAATCACTCACTAGGAAATATCTATCTCTAGGCAATGACACAGCTAAATATTGCGCAGATGTTTCTACCATAAACGTGTTGTTTCTGTGGATTATAGGAACATTAAGAAGATTAAAAAGTTGAAATTCGTCAGCATCAGTCAGTGGCAATAGCATTTCGAAAACAATTGAATTATTTAAGAAACGGCCTTTCACAGTTGACATCTTGTACATGTCAATGACTGAACCTTCAGGCAATGATAAATAAGAAGGTAAATTGCTTCTTACGAGTTTCAGCTGCTCACTTAATTGATGAGGGGTTATAAAATGTGGATTTATGTTTCGATGATTTAAATCCAATAGAACATCTAATAGTAGATCTTGTATATGCACGAAATTTGTGAGAACAAGAATTAAATAAGACGTCAAAGATCCAAGGTTTTGTCGTACTTCGTTAACCTTGTCCTTCTTGCTGATAATTGCCAAAGTATTTTGAAGGTGTTCATTTAGAGCCTTAAATTGTTCTTGAACTTGGATGTGGTTTCGTTTCAAAATATTAGAAGTAGCATCTGCATTCGAACTTTGTTTTTTCAAAAGTTCAATCAAATGATCTTCGTTTCTATATGTATTGCTGATTTGGACTTGTATTTTATCAGCACTTTCTTGATCGAGTATGCCAAACAAACTATGCCCCAAAGTTCCCACAATGTCAAAGGGTGATCTTGCTATCCTTGTTCTTTCGTATTTTGGTGCATGGTAATTCTAAAGCAATTTGTTGTTATGCTCTATAACTGTGATCCTGCTTCGCATTGTATCTATTGTTGGTATGTAGTACATTTGATGAGTTACTTCTTTTGTACATAGATCTTGCATTTTATTGACATATGTTTTAAGCTCATCAAACTCTTGCCAGTACGTTGTCAGATTGTAATAGACAAATATTTTCCAATACGTGTTTACTGTACGAATTCTGCCAACGTCTTCAAAGTATATACCAACGCCATCATCAAGTTTGTTTATATTTATTTGTTCCTGTGTTTGTGAGTGACATAAAGATGTGGTTATTTTTTTTTGGATTTCTTGATCTTAAACATCTTGTATGTTGATTTTTTTCTTAATAATCTGGTTCACTTGTTGGAGGAGAATAATCTGGCTCGTATATTGGAAGAGGACAAAGATTATGTATCGCTCGTTGGTACGTTCCAGTTTGCGTTTTAACGTTAGCCACGCGTACTTTACCATCACTTCCCTTAAATGCCTCAATCACTCGGCCAAGTTTCCAGCGCATAGGAGGAATATTATCTTCTTTAATGAGGACCAGTGTGTCATTTTTAAGGTTGTTCGATTCGGTTTTCCATTTAACTCTTTGTTGCAGAAGATGTAAATATTCAGCAGACCACCTTTTCCAAAAATGCTGTTGTATGTGCTGCGTTTGACGAAATTTGTTTAGACTGCATATTTTGCTATCTGTTACATCTGGTTCTGCGATGGCAGTAAGAGGACCTCCGATTAAGAAGTGCCCTGGTGTAAGAGCTTCGAAATCGTTTGGATCAGATGTGTTAGCGGTCGAGAGTTCAATATTGCTTCTATTTGTATTACCACAGTTAGCAACTGCTCATACGTCAATGAAACTTCGCCTAGATGACGAACGAGAAGCGTCTTCGCAGATTTTACAGCACCTTCCCACAAGCCTCCAAAGTGAGGAGAACGAGGTGGTATATTTTTCCACTTTATTCCTTCTTCTAGGCAATAAGTCTGGATACTTGACTGTATTCTTCTTGAATTGAATACTTTTGTTAGTTCTGCTAACTCACTCTTAGCACTAACAAAATTTGTTGCGTTGTCACAAAATATTGTGTGACAAAGTCCTCGCCTTCCTATAAATCTTTTTAAGGCGAATATGAATGATTGAGACGATAAATCTCCAACTACTTCTATGTGTATAGCTTTAGTCGAAAAACAAACAAAAATAGCCAAATATGATTTTGTGGGACTCTTACCTCTGACGTTGTTGTGGGTTTTAATGGGCCCGCAGAAATAAACACCGCAGTGATAAAAAGGTCTCGATACATTCACCCTTTCTGGAGGCATTTTCCCATCATTTGGTTGATGAATCTTGGCTTTGCTCTAAAACAAATGATGCATCGACTAATAACTTGTCGAGCTGCATGTCCAACACCTAATATCCAATATTGTTGTCTAGAGATGGCTATTAACGCTCTATGTGAAGCGTGCATATGTTTACGATGTAAATCTGTCAAAATCAATTTAGTTATTACATTATTTTGTGGAATTAGAATTTGATGCTTAGCATCTGGAGAGATCTTCGCATAAGCCAATCTTCCATCGACTCGAATTAATTTAGTTTTTTTTTTTTATCAAAATAGGGAGTAAGCGATGCTACAGATGAATTTCTACTCACAAGCCTTCTTCCTTCTAAGACGTGATAATCTTCTGGAAATGAGGTTCTTTGAGTGTAAACCATAATCCATCGGGTTCCTTGTTTTAACTCATTAACCTTTAGTTGGCCTGTATTTCGTAATTCTTTTGGTCTTCTACAATTATAATAGAATCTAAAACAAAATGCAAATATTTTTCGTAATGTGAAAAATGAATTTCTGTAATTGATGTTTTCTATCAAGCTAAGCTCATTTTGAATTGCTGCTGACAAAACCGATTTCTTCTTGCGTCTTTCTGGAATAACCTCTGGAAATTCGTATTCATTGAAGGGACTTGTTTTCCCATTTCTTAGAAATTCTGGACCTTGAAACCATATTTGTGACTTGAATATTACTTCTATTCTTGATCCTCTTGACACCAAATCTGCAGGATTGAGTTGGCCCTTGATAAATTGCCATTGATGAAACTCTGAAAGCGATTGTATTTTCGCAACCCTATTTGCAACAAACGTCTCCCAGGTGTAAGAAGGTGATTTAAGCCAAGCTAAAACGGTTGTTGAATCTGTATAATAGCATACCTTGTCAATTTTCTTCGGAAGGATTTGAATTAGTCTATCCACTAATTCCACCATAAGGACTGCTGCTTGTAGTTCTAGGCGGGCTATGCTGACAGTTTTCAGTGGCACTACTCTTGATTTTGAGCACATAAGTTGGCAAAAGCTTTTGTTGTTTTCATCAACCGATCTTAAGTACACACATGATCCGAATGCAAATAAACTGCTTTCCGAAAAGGCATGAAGTTCGATTGTTTTGGCGGAGGGAATAAGGACATATCGTGGAACATTTAACATGTTCAAGTGTGAAAACTGGGCAATATAGTTTATCCACTTTTGAGCCTTTTCAGTTTCAAGCTTATTATCCCAAGTCATATTTAATTTCCACAACTCTTGTAAGAATAGCTTACCAATCACGATTATTGGTCCGAGTAAACCAAGAGGGTCGAAAAGTCTTGCAAGATCTGCCAACACTGTTCGTTTTGTTATCTGTGTGCTTATTTTATTTACCTTTTCGTCATTAAAGCTGAATTTGAAAACATCTAGTGAAGGATCCCATATTAATCCTAAAGTTTTAATTATCTCAGATTGATGGAATGTTACTAATTTCTCTTTGTCGTCTTCAGGTATATCTTTTAAAATCATGGGATTATTGGCACAAAACTTTTTTAATTGAAAGTTACCTGATTTGAGTAGACAAATAATCTCATTAAGTAACTCATGAGCGTCATCAATGTTGTCTGCACCGGCCAAACAATCATCCACGTAAACATTGTTTTTAACGGCTTGTGAAGCTCTATAAAATGTCTCTTGTTTGTCATCAGCTAGTTTCACAAGACATCTGGTTGCTAAATAGGAAGCAGAGGCGGTGCCATAGGTGACCGTATTTAATTTATAAAGCTGCAATGGCATATCGGTTCTTGGTCTCCAATAAATAAGTTGGAAAGCTTGATCTTCCTCTCGTAATAAGACCTGACGATACATCTTTGTTATGTCTGCAGTAAATACATACCGGTGCATTCTGAATTTTAGAACAATTGAGAATAGATCTGGTTGAACTGTTCCCCCGACCATAAGTATATCATTGAGTGAGAGACCAGAAGTGGTTTTAGCAGATGCATCAAAAACTACTCAAAGTTATGTTGTTGAACTTTTGTGTTTCATGACGCAATGATGAGGTATGACGTAGTGCCCCTTTGGAATAATACCATTTTTCAATGGTGTCATGTGACCTAATGCTTCATATTCTTGCATGAAGCTAATGTAGGATGTTTTGAGTTCTTCATCCTTGTTCAGCTTGTTTTCTGATGAAAAAAACCTTTTTCTTGCTGATGACGTGGAGTCCCCTAAATATATTATAGGATCCTGTTTAAATGGTAATGTAACAACAAATTTACCTTCGGAATTAATTGTGGTGTTCTTCTTGAAATGTTCTTCACACTGATGTTCTTCCTCGGTTTCAGCATCAATAGGAGTGTCATGGCTTTCTGTTTCCCAGAATGAAAGAACAAGTTTGTCCAATGATGTCAACGATGGCTTCGTTACAATATGGCAATGAGTATTTGAATTTGAATTTGAGGCTGAAACGCCTCCTGCTACAATCCAACCTAACATTGTATTACGCAAAGTTGGAAGATCCGTTGAAATCTTGTATTCTCCAGATATAAACAGGTCAAAGAACAGTTCAGCTCCAAACAGCATGTCAATTTGGTTAGACTTGCAGAATGAAGAATCTGCACGTTGGATGTAATTGGGAATTTTCCACAAAGAAACATCAATTTCTTGGCAAGCCTGGTAGTCACTAATGCGGGCCATGAGGTTCGCTTCAATGGTCGCTTCATACCCCGAGGTTCTGGATTCAAATGTAATTGATGCCATAAACTCGGACCTACACTCTTGTGCGCCTATTCCGCTTATAGGGGTATACTTACGATACTTCTTAATACCCAACTGTTGAATGAACGATGTCGTCACAAAGCTCAACTGAGATCAGGAATCAAGAAGAGCTCTGCATGGGATGCGTACACCATACGAAGATATCACATTGACCACTGCTGTTGCTAAGTATACGTGGCGTTTCTGGAGTTTCTGCTGCTGCGTTATTTACTGCCTGGTTTATTATCTGGTTTCCTGCCTGGTTTACTGCCTGGTTTCCTGCCTGGTTTACTGCCTGGTTTACTTGGTGTGGAGTGTTGCTTGAAGATACTTTATCACTCCACTGACCCTTGCTTATTTCTTGAGATTTGTGTATTTTATATTGATGAAGTAACGTGCTGTGGAGCATGTTGCATTTTTGGCATTTTCGAGCTATACATGATTGGAAATAATGGCCTTTCTTGAGACAATTTCTGCACAACATCAGTTTATGAACAGCTTTTCCTCGTTCTATACCTGAAAGAGACAAAAATTTATTGCAATTGTATATACCATGCTTACTTGAATTGCAGAAATAACAAATTACTTCCTGATCACTCTTGGGCGCAATGACCATGGTTGTCTTTTTCCCAGTATCGCAGCTGGTGACCTCCAGGCTTTGATACTTCATCCTTCCTCCATCTTTTGGGGCCTCTAGAGTCTGAAATCTGGCCTCAACGAACTTCAGAAACTCTTCAATGGATGGACTGCTTCTCGGATCCTTGATAGTAAACTCGAATTTTTCTCTTCTCTCTTTTTCCAGTTGTGAAATTTTGGATTAATTCCTTGGCTTTTCCTGTAACATTTGCCCTTAGGAAATATAATTTTTGTGCTGGTGGGATAGGCTGATCATGAATCATTTGCTTGAACAAGTCATGAAATTGCAACCAGTTTAAGTATTCTCCATCAAATTTAGGGAGCTCAATTTTTGGCAGCTTCATCATTATATTTGAAAGTTTTGGGTCAGTTGCTGTTTCTTGGGATGGTGCGACGCTAGTTGTTTACATCAATAACGTCTCCTCAAGCTTCTCTTGTATATCAAAGTAGTCTTCTATTTCCTCTGCATCCAATTCCTGGTCCAATTTCCGATATAAACAAGTGATCTCATCCCAATTCTGTTCCAAACTTTTTATTTTAATTTGACGAAACTGTAGACCTTTATTTAACAAGGACTGCTCATCGACCTTGTCTAAAGATCTTTTCAATGTATTTAATATTAAATTAAATCTTGTCTTGTTATTCATCTGGATAATTGTATATTGGGGTTCTTGGTTTGAATTTGTTTGGAAATTCGGTTTTGGAATTGAATTGCGGATAATTGGTTTTGGAATCGCTCCTTTTCCTGTTGGATTATGCAAATCCACGGTCTGAGTTTCATCTAGTTTCTCCTTGGGATTTTTTTCTTGGTCAGGCATCTTGCTTGCGCCTTTTTCTATTTCTTCAATAGCTAAAAGACGACGACTTACATCACTCCTCATGAGATCCGCTGCCCGACGCACCAGTTGGAAATAGTCCTTTTGAAAATACTCGTGATCCATATGTTCCGAGAATTTGTCTCGGAAAATTGTATCATTTTTGTCAAACTCCTCCCACAAACCCTCTAACTGATCCCTTTTCTTGATGAGGTAGTCGAGGGTTTTCCTAGTGGGAGCATCTTTATTGTAATTGCGCACAACTGAACAAATAGAATCACCTATCTGTTGTTCTTGAGCCACGATGCTTTCAATACTTATGTCATTATTCTTGGAAGCCATTTTTAGTATTTTTCTTTAACCACTTTTTACTTGCAACAACTATTTTATAAATCACTTTACAGGCCACTAAAAACTTTTCTTTAGTAGTGTCCTGTCACGGTCCCCAATGTTTAATTCAGTGTTTAAACTTCAAAAAGAAATAAGTCCAAAGACAAATAAATCCGAGAGAAAGAGAAAAAATGTCTTAACCAGAACCACAAATCAAAAGTCACGACTATTCACATGAAGGGTTTCACAGAAACTGAATTTTATTCGAACACAAAAAAATACATGATATATTGATAAAAAAATGCAAATGAATTAAAAGTGCAACTATGCAATAATATTCAAGCGTGGGAACAGGTAAAAAACGAAAATATACAAATTGGAAAATGAGATCCGTGAAACACAAAAATTTTAACTGTTCACACGCTTGCATAAATTAATGACAAAAAAGATTATGGTTGCACTTTACAAAAAATGAAATTTAAATGAAATTTGAACATAATTAATAGCAAAAAGATTATTGTTGCACTTTACAAAAAATTAGTTTAAATGAAATATGAACATTAACAATTAAATTAGTTAAAAAACTTAAAAATGGAAATTTCCTACAGTGATCTAGTTGAAATTTTTTTCGATAAAAAGCATACAAAAGAAGAATTCATCATAGCTGTAAGAAATAAATATAACCTTTTAGTTGAAAATTGGTCACTTGAAGGAACAGATAATTTCGATAAAAAATTGTCATCATTTTACGTAAATGTTAAGTCAAAATGGAATGCAGCCAATAGATCGAAAGTCAAATTTTTAAAGAATAATGATTGTTGGTTATCAAATCTTCTTTGCATTGATTTTGAAAGAACAGAAGAAAAGGATAATTTACAAAGTAATCAAAAAACCAGAGGGAGGCTCTGGAGGTGAGAAGAAGGCTTCAAGTAATACTTAACGTTCTAAACTGCAGAGAAAATGTTGACGGTTCAAAGTTTGGAGTTTATTCAATGGAAACAACAAATTTGCTCAAAGAAATGTATCCCGAAAAGCTTCTTACACCTACTCTTCATTAAATTTTGGTTCATGGCCAAAGTATAATCGAGTATAAGTCGTTACCAATAGGAGAACTGTCAGAAGAAGCTCAGGAATCTAAAAATAAGGACTACAAAAAATATAGGTACCAAAATACCTGCAAGGTTTCAAGGATGCGGCAGAATGAAGACTTATTTAACATGCTTGCAGCTTCATCGGGCCCCCTTATTTCTTCGCTAAGGCATCTTAGAACTGAAAAAGACCTCAAAGCACGATACTCTCCAGAAATGATTAGTTAACTAGAAATTACCTCGGACTTCGACGAAAGTTTCCAAGAAACATAGTTTTTTGTTTTTATTTATCTTTACTTACTTATTAATTTATTTCCCTCCACTGTTATTATTAAAATATATTATTGTTATGTTGATGTGCCACTAAATAAAAACCTTTACCTTTTTGGATACAAATTTTTTTTTTTTTAATATGAAATTCTGGAACACCCTGTACAGAATTTTTCTTAAATTTTATTATTTTAAAGCATTTTACAAACTTTCTCTATACCTTGACTTAAAATGTACCACTGAAGTAGTATATTTTCACTCTAAAGTGCAGCAAAATACTAAAAAAAAGGCTTTTTATACACCAGCAGAAATATTTAAAAAAATATTTTTTATTTACTTTATGCACCACTGTGACTATGTTTGACTTTGAGACACCCTGTTTTTACTTCAGTTATTTGCTTTTGACAAGTTTTGAGGTAAAATATTAAGTTAATTTCCTATGAGAAGAAAGTCGTATTTTAGCAGAAGATTCTGAAACACCCTGTAAATATTTTTTTCTTTCTGCCCGGGCGGCAGATTTTGGGGGCGGAAAATTTGGTGACCGATTTTTTTTTTATTATATACGCATAGTACTACTATGGAACACGGTTTTTTCCTTTGGGGTCGGCAGTCGAGAAATATAGGACTGGAGAGTTCCGAATGATGGTATGCAGCAAGAAAATAGAAAAAGTAGTCTAAACGTGAGGATTAATTACTTTCATTTTCACAATTGCTGACAACAAATAGAGAGAGTAAGGGAGAAAGGTGAGCCAGCTGATTTTGCAAGGCAAAAAGGAACATAATTCTTTGGGCTGTGGATTTATTCAAAGAATTGTCCTATAGGTAGGTATGCAAGTATTTGTTTTTTGTGAATAAAATACAGGCAGTCATATTTCTAAGATATCTTTTTTTTTATTTCCTTTTTATAGGCAGGTACATGATATGCTTTTAATTTTTCGAATCTCAAGAAATGATCATTTGAAAAGAGAAAAAAGGGGATAAAAATTGATGTAAAATCACAAGAAATAGATAGTTTTGCAACAATTTTTTTGTTTTTAACTTTACTGCTAAAAAAATTTTTCGTACGAATTTTCATCGGTAAAATAAAACAGTTTAAAAAAAAAACATTTGCCTGAAAGAAAATTTCTTGAATCAATCGTTTTTGAAAAAAAAAATATTCAAAACGAAAAAAGTTGATCTTTTTCATTTGCATTTCTTTCAAATTATACTCAATACAGTAGTAATGTTTTAAAATTCTGAAAAATTAACAACATATTTTTTTGCTATTTAAAATCGAACTTTCACATGAACTTTCAAGTCATAGGTAAATTTAATGTATCACATGAATGTTTAATAAAATTAAATATTTTTTGATGTAAAAGTATTTTTATATTCATAGATACTTCAGTAAATTTAAAATATCACGTGAATTTTCAAAAGATTCATTTAAATTTAAAATACCACGTGAATTTTAGTAATTTAAGCAATTAGAAAAATTTCACCTGAATTTTCAAAAGTTATAGATAATTTTCACGTGAATTTTTGTATCCTAAGTGAAGTTAAAGTTTTCACGTGGATTTTCATAGTTCATAGTATAACTGTTTGTAAGCGCAATAAAGATTATTTATTCACGTTTACCAAATGTTCATTTTTTTTTTTACACTTCAGATTCTTTGCTGTAGTGAGCTTAGAGAAAGCTTCAACTACAGTCAGAGGCTCATTATAAATGCATGTGTTATCGGTTTGTATAAATTAAATGAAAACTAACACATGCAACACATAAAAATATCTAATTACAAAATAAAAAGTATACAAAATAAAACAAAATTATACAAAATTATTCAAAATACTAGACATTCAGGATATCTATTGTTAAAAATAAAACAATATCACGACCGAGAAGCACTGGTTCGAAACAAAGTTTTTAGTCTTAATTTACTCATGTTGAAATCGATAGATGAATTGTTTAAATTAAAAAGCTTGCACATACGGTTCAAAGGTTCATGCAAGCCATAGTTGGTTCCATGAAAATCAACGTGTAAAAATTTCAAATCTTCGCAGGTGGTGAGATCCTTTTTTTTTTTTGTTTTAAATTCATTTTTTTTCATATGTCTTAACCTAACTAAAACTAGACAACGAATCTTAAACTAGTGTACTTAACTAACACTTAAATATAACTTACTGGCCCCATTGGGGCGCTCTAAGTAATTCATGATAGACTTAAAACTAATGCCTTTCGGCTTATGAACTATTTATTTAATTTAATTTCAATTTATTTATTTATTTTTTATTGTTAGAAAAATCTTAAAAAAAACTAACTCTATTTTTTTATCTTACATACTACTTAAAATTAAGTCCTTAAAATAAAACTTAATACTACTTAAAACTAATCTAATCTACCTAAAAAACTACTTACAAACTAGAACACCCACAGCGCCAAAAAATTAAGTGATCAATTTTTATCTAATTATATCTTTTTTTTCATTTTTTATATAAATAATTTTTTTTTTTGTTATTATTTTTATTAATTTTTTTTGTTTTTTTTTTGTGCCACCACCTACTCTACTTAAACTTAAACCCTACACCCTTAAACATAAAACTAGTATGCAAGCCGGCCAAGGCTCAAAAACAACCCGACTACCCATTATCAAATGCAGCTTGAAGCCACCAAAACTGGTTCTCCTGCTTCATCCTATCTCTTCGGTCCCGTTCGGACACAGCCCTACTGAACCGAAGGAGCTCGGCTCCGTCTTGTGCGAGGACGTCTCGACTGTAAATGAGCCGCCGCACAGTGCGGTATTTTGATCAAAAACCTGGCCAAAAATATTTGGGCACATTTTTCACATCAAATAGGTACCAAATGACTAAAAAGTTATTTGGAAGGATAAATTTTCATTTTTTGGGTACAGTAAAACCCACTTAAGTGCTTACCCACTTAGCTCGCGATTAGCCAAGAGAAAAAAAATTATTAAAAATCAAAGAAAGCACGTACAATACTGTGCTATAACTTTTTTTAAAGCTAATATTTCATTCTTTATTTTGTTTTTTGATGCAAGTTGTTTCATTAAATAGTTTTTGAGAAATTAAGTTTTAAGGATGAAATTTAGAAAAAAAAAAATTCGTTTTTTAATTGATTTTTTATAAAGTTTTGCAATTTTTAGGACATTTTTTATTTCAATTTTCAATGGCCTAATATATTTTTTTTCAAATACTAAAAACCTTATTCCAATAAATATTATAGTTTCTAAGAAATTAGAAAAATACTGAAAGATACTTTTTTCCCAGAAAACCTCTTTTTTCGATTTTTTTTATGAGTGGATTTACAACCGGAAATTTTCTTAATGCAGGTACCCAATTTAAAATACCTGCGACCCGGTTAATCACATCCTCGTTGCATGCCGTCCTGGAGAATTTTCGGGAAAATTGTTCCCTGTATTGGCGGAAATGCTTATTTCTAGCTTCCGCGGCTTCTTCGGACAACTGACCGATTGGCAACAATGCATGGGATATGACACTAGCAGAATGAATTAGAATCTTGTGCACTGTTGGAGACATAGGCTGCCATGGATATAAGTTTACATAATGTTTAGCAGTATCCATCGTGAATTTTTCGAATTTTTTAAGATCTATCTCATAACCAGAGGATATCACTTCTAATATAGTTTTGAATTTGTTAATTAATGATAAATCCAGGCCTGTGATGGAAGCTGCTTCTTCTTGGCTATTGAACAATCTACGAGAGGTGTTGCCGTCATTGGTGTTGCCAAACCCAGCTTTTGGAATGTCCACCAGTAAGCCCAATTTGTCGTGGAACTCTTTTTGTATCTGTCTCTTGGCCGCTTGAATTTTTTCCCGGTCACTTTTTTCTGTAACGCGTGCCTTATGCACTTCCGCTTTAAATTTGTACGAAAGATGCAGTAGAAATTCGAAAAACCTAATCCTGGCGTGTAGTTTTGATAGTCCAAATCTGAAAGTCTCTGGATTATCTGGTTCTGTAGAAGACAAGTCGTTGAAACTTTTTGAAGTTTTTATTAAAGGTCGTTTTAAAGGGTTTTTTTCAAAGCCTCTGTTTTTTCTTAGGTGCAAACATGTGCAAACTCTTGAAATGCAAGATTGTTCTACATATCCAGCAGTTTAATAAAATGTATGATACACTATGTTGCGGCGTGTTGCGCTATTTCAAAAACACTAATGTTTGAAAAAAACAGCGAAAAAAGTGCAATTTTTTTAAGTGATTACTTCAACTCATCGATATGAAAAAATTAAGATGGATATACAAATAATTTTTTGCTTAAATTACTATACATACCTTGATTAACAATATCCATATCAAAATTTTTCACTAAAATCACTTTTAAGACTGAAAAAAAACGCGCAGAAAATACACTTTTTTTTTTAAAATCGCAAAAAAAATCGTGCTTACTCAACTTGTACTAGTTGCAACTGATGGTGTGGCGAACGGGGGTGACCAATTTATAGATAGACTTCACTAGAGAGTAGCCTGGTTATCTACCTGTTATGGGACACAAGCTTAATCCTGGGAGGTAAAATTTTTTTTTTTGATTTATGGCCAGGTTTTTGATCAAAATACCGCACTGTGCGCCGGTCAACGGTACTTCGTCTGACGTGGTAGATTAACGAAATTGCCAACCTATCTTGTATCAGACCGCATCTATCTAAATAGAGGAATGCCTCTGGAGGAATGAACCCACTCAAGCGCGCACTTTCAAAATATTGTTCGTTAGGATAGAAGCCTCCAAAGATCAAATTATTTGTCGAGGTCATAGCTCTGGCAATGTGACCCCGCACAAGTTTTATCACGAAATTATCAATTCTGTTGTCCCGGGCCCTGTTGTATAGGACTTCGTTCGAGCAATATTTAATGTAATCGGATTCGGGAGTTCGATTCAAACCGAGACAGCGCCGAAGACACTGCCTCTCGAAAACCCGAATCTTCTCCATTTGAGATGGGGCAACGTTGAACCACACGGGACAGCCATAAACCATCATCGGCCGTATGAGGGCCATGTAGCAAATTACCTTCACTCGAGAGTCTAGCCGACTGCTATAAAAAAGCCGTTTCGTCTGAGCGAAAGCTCCTCTGGCTCTGGCCAGCGCAGCATCTATATGTCTATTGAAATACAGATACTGATCCAGCCAGATCCCGAGGTACTTCACTTCACTTTTGTTCTTTAATCGCTGGCCGTGGGGCCCAACGATGACCATCTTGCGCCAGTTCTCCGGAACAGAATTGTCTCCGACTTCTGGAAGTTGATTTTCAACTTCCAGTCATCGCAGTATCGTTGAATCTTGTCGAAGTCACGCTGTAAGAGAATTCTAATGAACTCAACCTTTGGAGTCGTTCTGTACGCAACTAGGTCGTCGGCATACGCAATCGCCTGAGTTGAACTACCTATCAGATCGCTGGTGTAAATACTGAAGAGGATTGGCGAGTTCACCGCTCCCTGTTGAAGACCATTTTTAATTTCAAACATTGTGGCGGAAGTTATGTTGCCATTTTTCACAACAAACTTTCTACCGTCATAAAGCATATACATCAATGGTTTGCTGATGCCGAGTCTGGATAGCTTTAGGTACAGACCTTCTAACCATACGGTGTCGAAGGCTTTCTCCAAATCCACCAGGACCGCACCAGTACATTGTTTCTTTGACTTGTTCCATTAGATATCAGAAACGAGCTTAGACGCGGCATGTAAGGTACATGTCACGCCTTGAACCCGAACTGGTTATCCGGAATTATATTGTTGTCCACAGACCACTGAATCAGAACCCTATTGATTACTTTCTCGAATACCTTGCTGATACTTGGAAGGAGACTTGTCGACCGGAGATTTGCCGGATTGGAGCTGTCCTTACCCTTCTTTGGGAGAGGATGCACCACAGCTGTTTTCCAACGCTCTGGATAATAGGCATTATTCAGCGCGTTGTTAAACAGTATGATATAAATGTCTATGGCTTCAATTGGCAAATGTTTCAGTACAACATTGGATAACCATCGACACCTGCAGACTTTTATTCTTAATTGAATCGAAAATGAGCTGAAGCTCCACTTTCGTAACTAACAGGGGACTTGAACCCATTGGCTCGGCGATTATAGAGTTTGCTAAAAAGTCGTCATTGAACCGGGTGAAACCACAGTTCTCGGATCGCCATTGCACAATTTCGTTAGGAAGGTAGAAGTGGTGAAGTAAGGCTCTGTTTTCCAGGTCGTGGTTCGGGCGAGTGCAAGCATTCACCCTATACACTTGCTGAAACGCAGCTCCCACTGTCTCCACTTTCTCCTGCGGATTTTCGATAATAAAGAAGCCATCGTCCAAGATGGCTTCTTCGGGAACGATTTGCGCTGTCAGAAGTATGTCTCTGTTTTCATCCGTTCTTTGGAGTTTCAGACACGGAAGGTCGTTTTGATTGTTTTTTCTAAAGATTTTGTTGATTTGAGGAAACATGCTCGGATCGCTGAAATTTACGGCCCGAATTTTGTTGTCCCAAAACGAATTTATTGATAATCTATAATTTTGTTTAATTAAAACGTTTATATTCTTAATTTATTGACGACATCAGTGTCCTAATCTCCGGTTCGTGGGGGTCCGTAAATCGTCTGTACAAGTTTTTGAGTCTTGTCAGCAGTCCACTTTTCTGTCTGTGCAGTGCGTCTATTGTCGCGTTTCTGTAGACGTTGTTTTGGTCACGTTCTTTGTATTTAGGTATTGTCCGTTCCATTGTTCGTTTTATTGTTTCGTCCATCAGTTGTAGATGTTCGTCAATTTCAGTTTTTGTCAAGTTCCTGTTATTTGGTACTGTCATGTCACTCGAACGAAGTTTTCTCGCTAAGGCGTTGGTAAAACGCGCCCAGCGAACCTTACTGTAATTGTAAGAGTACGCTGGGACGTATTCCTCCAGCTCCACGCGCTCGTTCGGAATCTGTATTACAGCAGCCAGTCCGCAGTGATCACTGTCGTACTCGACTGTTTGTAAACAGTTTCGAGGGTGGTTACCTACTTTTTCCGTTATCGTTAGTCTTGTATCGTAAAGCAAAACATCCAAGAAGGAACCGCTTCTTGGAAACGATGGCCTATCAGTAGCAAGCAGGTCGATACCATACTCAACGCCGTGAAGATTCAAAAAATTGAAAAGACTATAGCCTCTCATGTTGTTGACACTATTTCCCCATTCTTCATGTTTGGTATTTAAATCCCCAGCCAACACAAAATAGCTTTCCTCCAATCTCAGTTTATCGAGCTCTGAGATAAAAGTAGTGGCCTGTGGAGCATCAGGCGCATAAGCCGCAATTACATACATCCGATTCCCACCAGTGAGAGAGATGCATATAACGCAAACTTCCAGCGTCTTCAGCTTTCGAAGTTCATTATTGTATATGACTTTAAAACTAATGCCTTTTCGTATGAAGATAGCGACCCCGTCTCCTCGAGTGGAGTTGGGCCGATCTCTTCTTACGATATTGTAATTTTTATGAGTCAATATATGCTTCTGGTTTAGCTTGGTTTCGCTAGCCAAAAATACATCTGGACTGAGGTCTTTAAACAACTGGAACAAATTGGCTCTTCGTTCAATCCTAACCAGAGAATTTACATTCACAGCTAGGATCTTGAGGTGCGTCTCCGGCAGCGCGCCCATTAACCGTTAAGTTGTGCCAGGCCAGGCAACAAAGAGCAGAGGTGGTCCACTCTTTCGCCTTGCTCCTTTATCTGACTTTGCAGTCCTGATAGTTGGCCTTGAATGGACATCAACAAGGCTAAAATGTCTGGGTGTACCGCTGGCGTCTGAGGCACGGGGGCCTGTTAGGCAACCATTGGTGCAGCTTGTCTCGTCGTTCCCATTCCTTTTGCCATACGGGCGAAAGAAAATTCGGGAGTGACGAATTTGGGTGTCGTAGCAGATCGTTTAATAACGGCGGCTTTTTGCATGGCCTGTTTTTCTTTAATTTGCTGAACCTCAGGACAGCCCCGATAATTAGCGGGGTGCCCCTCGTTTCCGCATATGACACACTTGAGCTTAGCTAAATCTTCGACCGGCTCAGTTCCTAATGGGCACTCGCCTCTGTTGTGGCTCTCTGCACACTTGACGCAGCGCAACTGCATTTCGCAGTTGGCTGCGGCGTGCCCGAACCTCTGGCACCGCATGCATTGAAGCATATCGTCGTGCCGCTTTAATTTATCCCAATGGATAACTTGGAAGTCGAGGATGGAAATACTCCTCAGACTGTCCAGTTTACTATGGGGCGATAATGTTACCAAGAACATTGGCAACTTGTAACCCCCCCGCCTAGACATAACCGTTGAGAACGGCTTGACTGATTTAAAGTCAAGATCGTCGCTCGCTTTTTCACGGAGCTCATCTAAGAACGCCTGAGGTTCCGTGCAGGAACTGATGCCCTTCAGGAGGACCGTTTTCATTTTTTCGCTTCTTGGAGTGAAGCTAAAGAACTCCGCTGTTACCTTTTTTAGGCATTCTTTAACTGTGTTATATTCGGCCAATGTGAGGCATTGAACCGAATACTTTTGTTCTTTTTCATTTATAATTTTTATAGAGAAATTACCATTAGTGGCCGACTTATGTACATACCTGTTTTATGTCATTGAGGTCCAGTTTGTGAGTCATAATTGGTGGCACCTGTTCTTTCTTCCTCAGGTTCTGTGGATGTTGCTGGTGTTGCTGCACACGCTGCCTCTGCTGTTGCTGCTTCTTCGCTGCTTTCGATGTTGATGATGTTGTTGGGCCTTCTGTTGGGCTTGCTACTGCTGCTGTTCTTGGAGCTACTTGGTCCGCTCCTGTGTTAATTTGTTTTCGTGGAGGCAGAGGATTCTTTTTTTCAGGGACTCGCTGCTGCTCCACACTGTAGTGCTCATACACTACAGATACATAGAATCAAAACAATACGTCATTCTATCTGGTCATTAGCTTTAGCATTATAAAGCATAAAGCAATAGTAGATACTCTATTTACATCTGCGGTCAATAAACAGAACTGCATTCCGTCTTTATATTCAAATAAACTCAATGTCACTTAAAGCTTCAGATTACTTTCGATTAATAGTAAATAGTCTTTTTTTGTCTTCATATTCAATGCTACTTGACGCTTTGAATTACTATTGTTTTGGTTCAATGTCCCTCTATCATATGCACTGCCTGTGCCTGCACTTCACACAAAAATATCGCTGACAGCATGATATGTATACTTTTATATTAGATATTGAAAATTATGTTCATATTTATATTATAAGTGAATATTTTACTTGTTAGTGTGTAAGGAATTATTTTGTATAAATAGGCTAAGAATTGAATCAATAAAGGCACTCTTTAATCAGAACTCAAATTCGGCACATTGGCCTTTTTGTTCCAGCTAAGATCGGCAGTTTAGCCATTGAACATTAGGCTTGGAGAAGCCATATAATATCCCCCACAGTTTAGTAGGAGAGGCAGGCACCCTTAACATTACATGGCGATCTTGCCAAAATTGATCCTGTAATGTATAATAAAGAAGAGCTTGACGAGCTTTTTGAAAACCTAAGCAGCCCGTACCATCCCGGACAGCCAGACAGTGAAGCACCAGCATACGAACCAACACCCAAAACCGCTGGCCCAAAACCATTATCAATTGATGAATACAAAAAAAGGCAAAAAACTAAAATTCAACTTCCAGAACAAAAAACACCGAAGAGAGAGAGGGGTAGCATAAGAGTGAGAATACGCCAGGAAATAGGCAATCTGTTCAGGCTCGCCACACTAGCCAACAAGGAGGAAAAACAGAAATTTCTCCAACAGGCGAAAAACCTGCAAAGGATACAATTCAGGGAGAGGAAGTACAACAAAGCAAAAAGTAACTAAGTATCATGGGAGGTAAAAATTCTAAAGAAGTTATAGTCACGAATAATAATAATAACAATATTATGAACTCAAACTTAATTTTGATAGACATAGTTATAATTATATTAATAATATTAATTGTATACCTATTTTTTAAAATTTCGAAACACTTTTGCAAAAATAAAATTAGAAATATTGTATCAGAGGAGGTAAAAAATATAACCGTTTAATGTTGAATATAATTAAAAATTTAAAATCTATTATTGAAAATTTTAATAAAACTCCGAACAGGGGTTACACAGCTAAATACCTTGCTGAAAAGAAATCAGAAATACAAAGGTTAGAGGAAGATTTCAATGAAAAATATGAGAAATCGTCCAAAGATACCAGTCAACAATCATAAAAAAAAATTATAGATAATTTGCTATTAAGGTTAAAAGAAATATTGGAAAAGAAGGAGAAATTATTAGAGCAGACAGAAACTGAACGAGATTTAGAAGGTATTGATAAAGAATTAAGAAAACTAGAATTCAAAATGGCAAAATTCGACATTATTTCGAGCATTAAGATTATTCCAGAATTTAGTGGGGAGGTAGAGAAATTAACTAACTTCTTGAATTTGGTAGAGTTCGTTGACTCAGATCTCAGCGAGGTAACAGAGAAAGAAAAACTGATAAAATTTGTTATAGCAACGAAAATAAATGACAAAGTGAGAAACAAGTTGATAACAATACAACAGCCAAAAACGTTTAAAGAATTAAAAGAAACCTTTCATCAACTTTTTAAACATAAGAAAAATACACTCCAAGTTATCTCAGAATTGTCAGTGATACAGCAAAACTCAAGTTCAACAGCAAATTTTGCTAACCAAGTTGAAACGTTGGTGGCAGAACTAAATTGTTTACATTTAATAGAGCAAGGAACAGAGAACAGAGAAGTAATCTGCAAACTAAATGACCAACTAGGTTTAAACGCATTCAAAAATGGCCTTGTACAAACGAACAAATCGACCATTTTTGCAGCTAGACCAAAAACACTTAATGAGGCAATACGACTAGCCACTGAGGTAGATAATGCAAACCAAGCTGTTCAAATTAACCATTTTAGGTCACTTTCACTTCAAAAGGTTGCCATTTGGATTAAAAATATCAACTAATAGTTTCCAAAGAATGTTATCTGTGGCCTTAGCAGGGCTTGAAACGGAAGCCTTCCTTTATGTCGACGATATAATCATATTTGGTTGTAGTCTCAACCATCACAATAGTAACCTAGTTAAAATTCTTCAAAGACTTAGAACATATAATCTGAAATTGAATCCTAAAAAATGCAATTGGCTTAAAACACAGGTCACATATCTTGGACATTCTATAACGAACGAAGGGATAAAACCAGATCCACAGAAATATGAAGCAATTACTGCATATCCAACACCAAAAGATGCGGAGGAAGTTAAAAGATTTGTTGCATTCTGCAATTATTATAGAAGATTCATTAAAAACTTTGCAGAGATAGCCAGACCACTAAATATGTTGTCAAAAAAGGGAATGGAATTTATCTGGACTGAAGAATGTGAAAATGCTTTCATTTCATTGAAAGACAAACTTATAAATCCACCAATTCTGAAATACCCAGCCCATGAAGAGCCATTCATAATAACAACAGATGCTTCCAATACAGCTCTGGGAGCAGTTTTATCACAAGGTGAAATAGGGAAAGATCTACCAGTTTCCTATGCTAGTAGAAGTCTAACTAAACATGAGGTAAATAAACCAATAATTGAAAAAGAATTACTTGGCATACACTGGGCCATAAACTATTTTAGACCATATGTCTATGGACGAAAATTCACCGTGATAACAGATCACAGACCATTAGTGAGTCTCTTCACACACAAGAATCCATCATCTAAAATGACAAGAATTAGACTAGATCTGGCGGACTATACATTTAACATCAGTTATAAACAAGCATCAATGAACACGAACGCTGACGCACTATCACGCATCAAGCTTGATTCAGAAATACTAAAAGGCATGATCCCAACTTCAGATGTTAACATAATAACAAGATCAAAAACAGCAAGAATGGCAATGAAGAATAAAAATGCAAAAAACATAGGAATAGAAGGAAATAAATTCAAAGAAAATAATCCAAATATATATACGTGGGAATGCGACTCTCTAGGAAAGGTAGTGAAAATTATAAAATTGAAATTTAAAAAAGTGCCAAATACAAATCAAGTTCAACAGCGAGAATCCTCAACAAAAATAAGGTTTAATCGAGGAGAAGCTTGTAACAAGATTAAAGTAAGCAATAAAGATGTAATCATAGAATATAGTGATAATCCAAATCTTGACTTAGGTCAGATCTTGGAGAAGCTAGTATTCAAAATGAAGAAAGAAGACATAAAAAAGCTAGCAATTTCAAATAATGATGAGATTTACGAGCATATAACCATAGATGAATTTAAGGAATTATATAACGATCTACAGAAGAAACTTACTATAAATGAAAGGTTAACAATCATAATATATAAACCTCCACAAAAAATTATTAATGAGGAAGAAAAAGAAGCAATAATAAAAAATTTCCACGATACACCACAAGCTGGTGGACACTCAGGTGTAAAAAGAACAATAAATAAAATAAAACAGAGATATTGTTGGAAAAATTTAAGCAAAATGGTCAAAAAACATGTAAATAAATGTATAATATGTGCACAAAGCAAACAAATAAGAAATACGAAAGAAAAGTTAATAATAACAGATACACCAACAACGAGTTTCGAGGTAGTAACAGCAGACACAGTTGGTCCACTTAGACCATCGAACGATTTTAGATATATACTAACTCTTCAATGTGAATTGACCAAGTACATTGAAGCAATACCTATCAAAAGCAAAGATGCAAACACAGTAGCTAAAGCCTTAGTGAATAACTTCATTCTTAGACATGGAAGCTTCAAAACTTTGAAAACAGATATGGGTACAGAATTTATTAATGAGGTAATGAAAAATGTATATCATTCATTCAATATAAAACATGTAACATCAACACCTTATCATCACGAAACATTAGGTTCTATAGAACGGAATCATAGAGTGTTAAATGAATACCTAATTGCCTTTGCAAAAGAAGATAACTGGCATGAATGGATTCCTTATTTTGTTTTCAGCTATAATATAACACCGCATTCTAGCATTGGTATATCACCTTTCGAGTTAGTTTATGGAAAATTAGCTGAACTACCAGATGACTCAACTACTAAGATAGTAAATCCTATATACAATATTGATAATTACAGTTTAGAATTAAAATTTAGATTAGGACAAATGGCAATAATAGCTAAGAATCTTTTAGACAAAAGTAAATTAAAAAGACAAAAATTAGTTGATAAGATTTCTAATCCATTAGAACTAAATATAGGAGACACAGTCTTTTTGAAAGTAGGAAATAAGAAAAAATTAGAAAATCCCTATTCAGGGCCATATAAGGTCGTAGAATTATAATAGACTCAAAAAACTAAATATAAGTAAATAAACACAAAAAAAATTTTTTTTTTACATAATAAAGTAAATTTTTTTTTTCCTGAAAGAGTGAGGATGTAGTGCTCATACACTACAGATACATAGAATCAAAACAATACGTCATTCTATCTGGTCATTAGCTTTAGCATTATAAAGCATAAAGCAATAGTAGATACTCTATTTACATCTGCGGTCAATAAACAGAACTGCATTCCGTCTCTATATTCAAATAAACTCAATGTCACTTAAAGCTTCAGATTACTTTCGATTAATAGTAAATAGTCTTTTTTTGTCTTCATATTCAATGCTACTTGACGCTTTGAATTACTATTGTTTTGGTTCAATGTCCCTCTATCATATGCACTGCCTGTGCCTGCACTTCACACAAAAATATCGCTGACAGCATGATATGTATACTTTTATATTAGATATTGAAAATTATGTTTATATTTATATTATAAGTGAATATTTTACTTGTTAGTGTGTAAGGAATTATTTTGTATAAATAGGCTAAGAATTGAATCAATAAAGGCCTTTTTATCAGAACTCAAATTCGGCACATTGGCCTTTTTGTTCCAGCTAAGATCGGCAGTTTAGCCATTGAACATTAGGCTTGGAAAAGCCATATAATATCCCCCACAGTTTAGTAGGAGAGGCAGGCACCCTTAACATTACAACACTTTCTGGCTGGGCTTGTTGTTGTTGCTCAACCAGCTGCTTAGTTTTTTGGCGCTCTGTCTGTTCTTTCAGGCGGCGCGCCTCTTGTTTTTTCTTTGAGGAGGGCGCACAGGGCTTCCCTGTCCTCAAGCTACTTCTGGACTTGTGCCTCGTTTTCGTCGATTTTGCTGGAGATGCTGCGTTCATCTTCAGCCTCCTCGACTTTTTCCTCCGATGACGGGTCTGTTATTAGCTCTTTGCTATTTTGTGAGCTAAACTGTACCTCCCCATCATCCGACGACATGTATTCGTCATGGTCGTGTATTTCTTCGGCGGGAGAGGAGTGCAGTTGTTTGTATATTTGGTGTGCTGCTTTTGCTTTGGCCATTCTAGCGGTATACCACCTCAGATTGCAGCTTCTCTGAGGTGGGCCGCGTGGTAATGTACCGCTTAACGGGCTCCGGAACTGCTTTTGCTGACCTTCTCCGTTTCTCACTTGTTGTTGACGACAACGGCGCTTTGGCATCTTTCGATGCCAACAACTTCTCCATTGGCGGAGAACTCTCAATCTCAACTCAGGAGAATTGAAAATTAGCTCCGCGGAAAAAAAAGTCTGGCACTCAAGGGATTTGAACCGACGACCTCTAGGGTAAGTAGCGGATGCTCTATTACTAGGCCACGGAACTTGCTAGAAAATCACTGGCCAACTTGCCACTTCTACTAAAAACTTTGTATTACAAACTTCTTACTAAAGTCGATTTGTGTGATACGTCCGATCGCTAGGAGAGCAAAAGATCAACTGGTGGTGAGATCCCCCACGGTAGTTAATGCCGATGCAAGCTAACAAATCGGAAGCATCGATTTGACCATTAATGAGTTGATGAATAAATATAAGGTCATTATTGACACGTCTTTGATATAAAGTTTGGATTTGCAGAAGTTGGTCAGTCCAAGGAATGCCCTTCAGAGCAAAGCGAATGAATTTATGCTGTATTGATTCAATACGACTTTTATGTGTTTCGTAGAAAGGGGACCTAGAAATGGGACCATACTTGTGAGGCATATTCAAGATGAGGACGTACATAACAATTGTACAAAGAGAGAGGAACGTATGGATCGTTCAATTCCTTTGCCCAACGTTTAATAAATCCAAGCATAGAGCTGGCTTTCTTAACAATGAAATTTATATGTTCCGCGGCCTCTAAATTAGAGCTAAAATGAACACCCAAGTCCTTAAAGCTTGAGATACGACCTAGTTTATGCTGCGAAATAGAATAATCAAAAGAATTTGGAAAACGTTTTCTTGAGAAAATAATTGTTTGGCATTTAGCAGGGTTTAAAGTAAGGCCATTTTTATTACACCAAACAGTAAAACTATCAATATCGGCCTGAAGAAGATGGTAGTCATGTTTATCTTTAATTGTCTTGAAAATTTTCATATCATTGCAAATATGAGAATCTCACTCGACTGTAGACATGACACGACATCATTTATAGCAGAAAAGGGCCAAGGTGGCTTCCCTGAGGTATGCCGGAATAGGCAAAGAAAGGACTAGAAAGACTATTGCACAATTTCACCTGATAGGACCTATTTTCAAGATAAGATTTAATCCATGTTATAAAACAGGGTGGGAAACCAAAAGCTCTTAATTTGAACAAAATATGTAATATTGTGGCTCAATTGATCAAATGCCTTAGAAAAATTGTTATATATACCTACAGCCAATTTTACTTCCACTTTCCAAGGCATTCGAGCCTTTATGCACGAAAGAAAGAAGATTTGTTACTGTTGACCTTTTTTGTACAAATCCATGCTGTTTTTCACTAATTAAATTCCTGCTATGAAAGGATGGGCTTTCACAAACAACTTTTTCAAAGAGCTTTGGGATACAAGATAATTTCGATATAGGCCGATAATTTTTGATATCAATCTTTTCGCCTTTTTTAAAAACGGGAGTTAAAAATGATTTTTTCCAAGAGCAAGAAAATTTGCCTAATTTAATAGAGAGCTCAAACAAAAGTTTAAGGGATTGAACTAGAATATGTCTACAATTTTTTATTACTATTGGGGGAATGCCATCAGGGCCAGAAGAGTAGTCAACTTTCAATAAGGAAAGATATTCTAAAATAGTGTTTTCATGCAAAGAAAACAATTTGTTTGGGCATAGATATGCAAGTTTTTAAAATATTCTTCATCAACAACAACAGGTGCCTCAACGAAAGAGTTACGAAAATTATTCGCAAAAGCGTTGCATATATCGGCGGTCTCACGTAACGAGCAGTTTTCATAAATAAAATTCGCCGGATAGTCATCTGAATTTTTCTATGAGTTAACGAGTCTCCAAAATGTTTTAGGGTCCTGTTTTAAAGAATTTTCCGTTTCATTTACATAATTTGTATACAAAGTTTTTGAAAGGGCTTTAACTTCTTCGAAAAGAGCAATATAAGAAAAGTGGTCAATTGGTGAAAGAGTTTTTAAGTATAATTTCCATGCTTTATTTCTTTTGTTACGAAGTAATCTAATTCTAATAGAACAATATTTTTCATACAAGCGTTAAAAATATTATAGAAAATAGAAACGGCATCGTCAATATTAGAAGAAGTGGATATCTGACCAACAATATCAGACCTAGTTAAATTTTCAGAGAGCAAACGAAAATCTGCCTTTTTGAAGTCAAAAAATATACGAGCAATCGTAAGAGTTGCTATTTTCAGTTAGATGACTGCTCAAGTCAAGAAAAATATCCAGGGGAGGATGATAGTTATCTATATTAGTAATACCGGAACTAGATTCTAGAACAAGTGTACTGAAAATACTAAATCGAGAATTCGATTTTTTGAGTTTTTGATACAGCTTAGGTACCTACTTGCTGTAAGTCAGTGCAACTAAATTTATCCAGCAAAAGCAGTTCAGATAGGGAAGATGTTAATGAAGGTTCAAAGAAGGTTTCATCTTCATATGGAACTCAGTCAATATGCGGTATATTAAAATCTCCCAGCAGTATTCACTATTGGAGCAAGACACGTTAATTATAAAATCTATTGCAATAGAGAGTTCATCAAAAACTGAGGCCGGACTTTTTGGAGGAATATAAGCGTTTAATATATACACAAATTTGGACTCAACGGTCAACTTTATACAAATCAGTTCGATAGAGAACCTAATTGGAAATACAACAAGACAAGACAAAAATGTATTGCGAATAGCAATCAAAACTCCACCTCCTAATTCTTTAGGTTTATCTTCATGTCGATCATTCCTATAAACTAAGAACTCTTGACTTAAAAGTTCTGTGTCCAAAAAACTAGGATTAAGCCAAGTTTCAGTCAAAACAAAGACATCATAAGATAATGCTTGTGAGTTAATAAAAATATCAGAAGTTTTAGTACGTAGACCTCTTACATTTTGGTATAAGAGGGTGATCCTGTTTAGTTTTTTGCAGATGTACTGTTGGATATCTTACGAGCTTCAGAAGGCCAAATATCTACATTGCATATTGAATCAAAGAAAGAAGATTGTGTAACTATTTTAAATGATGACACAAAACTGTTCGCTTTACTAATTTTCGTACATTTAATAGAGTTGCTGGTAGGAATACAATTGTTGGCTAAAAGGTGGGAAACAATATCTTCTGGACTTATATCAGTTTCTAGACGAGAAATAAAAATAGATTTTGGTCTAGAAACTGCTCTTATAGGCCTAGGGTTAAAATTATCAGATACAGTAACATTTTCTACAACATATGTATTTCTATTGTGTAAATATGTAGCACCCATACACGATTGAGCTTCGATCAGCTCAAAAATATACCTACAGAAAAATTATTTTACGTGCAATAACAACGAAATTGTTGCATTGTAAAAATAATGTATGATATTAGTACAATTGTAGAGAAAAGGGCGGCAAAAACCATACAGCCTATACCTTGAAAATTTTTAAATCCGCCACAGACCTGAACGAGTATTTTCCCAACTGTTTATTTTTAAAGATAAAAAAGGAAACAGGTTGAAACAAATACATTGAATGCAATAATTATGAGTTGCAAGGAGTTATTAAATGGCGTTCATTCTTTTGAATGGATTCTTTCAAAAAGTCTCTTGAAGTCCTATAAAAAATAATGTTTGATTCTTTTTTTATATTTGTCCACACTTTTATCATGTTTTATGAATCAAATAATTTTGCTTTTTCCAAAGCGACTTTTATACATATATAATGTATTTAATACATATCTTGTGATTACAAAGAATTCCTAATTTTTATTAAGAAAATGATATCCTACTATGAATTGAAGAGATACATTTTTTTGTTATTGGAATTAATAATTTACTTATGTATATATATTATTTAGAATATTTAGAATAACTGAAGGTGATTCTGATAGTGTTGGTTTGAGTAGAAAAATTCACTCAAAAGTCATCGGCATTGTATTTGGAACCCGTTGGAAACTGTGCACGAAATCCTCGTAAGCGGTAAGTGTACAAAATAACAGTTCTTTTTTTTAAATTTTTATTTTATGTACTCGTATTTTCATTTCTTTTGCCGAATACCTACATAAAATATAAAATTTTAAATACTTAAAATACATAACAATTAAAATACTTAAAACATACTTACTAAAATTTAAATACTTAAAATTTATAAAGACTTAATACTTAAAGTATATTCAAATTTGATATACCTGCAATATATAAAACTTGCTTATCTACTATTAATTAGAAGATAACTACTTAAAGTGATTAATTTGTTTCAATACCTATTAAAGAAGAGAGATTGATCTGCAAAGATAAACTAGAAAAATTGTATAAATTAGTTAAAATTTCTAAAACTTAATTATCGAATTCAAACCTGTGGCAACAAGGAACAACAGCATAAGTCGACTTATGTCGAAATTGAGTTTTTGATAACATCGGATGCGCAACGAGCGATTCTACCTCCAATATGTTTTTCGTATTTGTATCTCTTATGGTTTCTGAATTATAGCCTAGAAAAAAAAAACAACATAAGTCGTTTTCTAATATCAGTTTGCACAAGCAAAAACAACACAAGTAGACATATATTCTTTTTACAAAACTATAGCAATTCCTTTTGAAAAAATAAGTCGACTGTGTCGTCACTTGTGTAGCTATTCCGAATAAAAATAATTTATTTTTTTGCGGAATGCGCAATGCGGGAAACGACATAAGTCGACTTAAGATCAGAACATTTACAAAACTGCATAAAACTGCATAAGGAAAAACATCACAAAAATTCAAACTGCTCTCCTGAAAAACTACAAAAAGTGACTTATGTTGTTTTTCCCTGTTGCCACAGAAGTATTTAGGCGTAAGTGGGAATCCGCAGACGGTAAATCTTATGTGATGACGTGCTTCAAGAGATGCATGATGGAACTTCTGGAGGTCATTTGGGAATGAATAAGACGCTGGAAAAGGTACGACAACGGTTCTACTGGCTACATGCAAGAGATGGCGTCGAAAGATGGTGCCGAAAATGTGATACTTGTGCTGCTAGCAAGGGACCAGGTAGAAAAATTCAAAGTAAAGTACAGCAGTATAATGTGGGCATACTTTTTGAGAGAATTGCAATAGACGTCGCAGGTCCTTTTCCTGAAACTAACAACCATTGAAACCGACACATCGTTGTAGTCATGGATTATTTCAGCAAGTGGCCTGAAGCATTTGCCATCCCAAACCAAGAAACCAAAACAGTTGTGGATCAAATTGTCTTCAATTGGGTGAGCAGGATCGGCGTTCCCATGGAGCTTCATTCTGACCAAGGAAGGAACTTCGAATCTAAGGTCTTTCACGAAGTTTGCTCGCTCCTTGGCATTAAAAAGACAAGAAAAACACCGCTCCATCCACAATCTGATGGGATGGTTGAACGATTCAACAGAATGCTTAAAGAACATCTGTCTAGGGTTGTCGGCGACTACCAACGAGACTGGGACCGACATATTCCATTGTTCCTTATGGCATATCGAAGTGCAACCCATAGCTCGACAGGAAAAACACCATCACGGCTGCCGAGTGAAGTGAAATTTGGTTGTCATCCAAATGAGTCACAGGGAACAGAGGAATATTTGGATGAACTCAAGGAAAGTCTTATTGACATTCATCAACGAACAACAAGGACAAATATAAAATTGTCTAGTGATCGTATTAAAACAAGATACGACGCAAAAGCGACAGCAACGGGATTTCAGGAAGGAGACCTTGTATGGTTTTACAATCCTCATAGACAAAAGGGACAATCGCTAAAACTGGAAAGTCCATATACTGTGGTGAAAAGAATCAATGATGTGGTTTACCGTATACAAAGAAGCGTAAGAGGCAAACTAAAAGTAGTTCACGGTGACCGTTTATATCGATATAACGGTGAATGAAGTGATGAAATTGCTCGGGACGATCAATTCTAAGAGGGGGACAATGTAAAAAACTACATTTGAATTATAATGTAACGACTTTTACATTCGAACTATATCGATTCTCGATTGCGATGACAGCGCCATCTACCATCGTCATTAGAACAACCTGCTGTGAGCTTTGAATGAGCTTTTTCGAAAATTGGTAAATCTCAAAGCCCGAAAGGGAATTATTCCATCTATCTGTCAGAATAGAAAGATCGAGATACAGGTTCAAGAGCTTTCTATTGCTTTCGAGATAAGACCAGAACCAGATATTTCCCTATATAAGCTTGATGGCGCTACCGATTGGACACAGTTTATTTTTGAAAGTGAAAGAATAAAGTTCGTGTAAAGTGTTGCATACTGTTGTGCCAGTGATTAATAAAAGTGATTTCAATGAAGTAAAGTGTGTTTTATTTTAAATTTAATAAGAAGAAGTTAAGAAATAAAGTAAAAAAGTTTTTATTGCGAACCCTTAGCAGAATATTACATTGGTGTCAGAAGTGGGATAAAAACTTATGTTGTCTGTGCATTCAGATAATTTGTGGTGATATATATACGTGTGTGTGTTTTGATAAAACAAAAACAAAAAGTGACTGTGATTAAAGAGGAAAAATAAAAGCAAAATGGGTAAGACAGTAAGTGAATTGAATTGTGTTGAACTTAAGGCAGAGCTGAATAAACGAGGCCTTCCTACTGCTGGAAGAAAAGCTGACCTCATAATTCGTCTGCAAGAGGATTTAAGTCAACGCGGAGAAGACCCAGACACGTTCCTTTTCGAAATAGAAATGCCTGAAGAACAAGTAAGTACTGGTGTCGACTTGTCGGCAATGATGGCGCTTCTCATAAGCAAATTCGAACAAATGGAAAAACAACAAAAGAATCTTCTCGAAGAACAACGGACAGAACAAAAGTGTGAACAACAGTACCTTCTCGAACAACTGGAAAAACAAAAGAATCTTCTCGAACAAATGGAGAAACAACAAAAGTGTGAACAAGAGAACCTTCTAGAAGAAATGGAAAAACAACAAAAGAACCTTTTAGAAGAACAGAAGACTCTCATAGAAGGTAAGATTGATGCCTTTGAGAACAAGTTCGCTACTATTGATGGACGTTTTGATTGCGTCGAAAAGCAATTTTCAAAAGTAGACGCAAAGCTCGAGAGTGTTCAAGAAAAATTCGAAGGCAAAATACAAAGTATTGCCGACGAATTAGACAAAGTTCGAAAAATTAAGATTAGGGAAAGTGTTGGCGATTACCCAAGGAAGAAGGAAATACATCCACCGACTTTTGACGGGCAAACTTCTTGATCATGAAATTGTCAACCAACTTGCAACAGAAGCCTTCATCCGTGCTGTATCTGACATCAACTTACAGCGAGCAATTAGAACTGCTGGAAAACGTACGCTTCCTGAAGCTTTAGCGTTTGCTCTGACTGTGGAAGCGTTAGAACAAGCTTCCCAAGGAGTTCATCGAGTCAGAGAAGTCGAAGTTGAAGAATGCTCTTGTCAGAAAATCGCATTCCAAAGAAGCCAGCGTGAAGGACTTGCTCGATGCTAGAATTGTAACAAAACCGGACATATCCAGTGGCAGTGCAGATTACCCCCGAGAAGAGCTGCATGTCAACATTGTGGAAGCAGAGCCAACGCTCGAGAACAACCAAGCAATAGTACCAACACTCCTGCTCAACTTGTTTCCCAGACAGGAAACGAGTAAGAACCAACTTCGAGGGGCAGAAGCTGGTTTCTGGTATCGATGGCCCCAGAAACACTATCCAAGTCTCACAGACTAAACGAGACAACAAAAGTCTGACAGTGGAGGCAATAATAAACAAAAAGAAACACGTGCCTACAATCGACACCGGTGCCATCGCCTCCATTGTGCGAAGAGACTTGGTCAAGATGACTTGGCTACACAACACCAATAGCTACCGTCTGAAGACCGCCACAGGAGAGGCAGCAAAAGTGTATGGTGAGGTTCGTCTTATGATCCGTTTGGGAGAACAAGAGTTTTCACACCTATTCCTGGTAGCGGATATATGTGACGAGTGCATCGTTGACATCGATTTCGTGAAGGAGCGTGGAATAGTTTTGGATATTGGTAAGCAAGTCCTTAAGTACCAAAATGTGGAGATTCCAAAGTTCTATGGCAACGAAAACTCAACAATTATCAGGACCGTCATCGAAAAAGACATTTGTTTGCCTGCTTCTTCGGAAGTATTCGTGTGGACGAAAATAAAGGGCGACTATGGAAGCCATCGATCCCTCATGGTAGAACCAGATGCGGAACAACGTTCCCAAAACATCATGGTAGGGAAGACTCTGGTGGCACCAAAGAACAACATGGTGCCTGTACGGATACTGAACATCAAACCGTACGAAATTAAGCTCAAGAAGGGAGAAGTAATTGGGCAATGTGAACCTGTATCCGCGATTACTAAGATCACCGAAGCGGAAACAAAGAAGCCCCTGAGCTTTGACAGATTAAAAGACCAAATTCTGAAGTCATCAAGTCTGAGTCAACATCAGTTTAATGTTGCTGGAGATCTTCTTCATGAGTATGCTGATATATTCTCTTCACCCAACGGACAGTATGGTCGAACACAACTAGTACGGCATCGAATTGATACAGGAGATGTAAGACCAATTCGTCAACCAGCAAGACGTCTCCCTCTAGCAAAACAAACTGAAGTTGAAGAAATGATACCGGCAATGAAGAAAGATGGGGTAATAGAAAATTCCAAAAGCCCTTGGGCATCACCAGTCGTTCTTGTCAAAAAGAAGGATGGAAGCACTCGATTTTGTGTAGACTACCGAAGACTGAACGACGACGTGACAAAGAAAGATAGCTACCCTCTACCCAGAATCAGCGACACCTTAGACGCGATGGAAGGAACCCAATGGTTTTTAACTTTGGATTTCAAGAGCGGTTATTGGCAAGTCGAAATTCACCCAGAAGATCGGGAAAAGACGGCGTTCTCCACAGGAAATGGTCTGTGGCAGTTTTATGTGATGCCATTCGGACTATGCAACGCTGCAGCAACTTTTGAGCATTTGATGGAGTGCGTTCTACACGGACTAACTTGGAAATCTTGCCTGGTCTACCTGGACGATGTCATCGTGTACGGAAAAACATTTTACGAACATTGTGAAAACCTTAAAGCCGTATTCCAGAGGCTTCGAGAAGCACACCTAAAGTTAAATCCAAAGAAATGTGCGCTTTTTAAGACCGAAGTTAAATATTTGGGACATATCATCTCATCCGAAGGAGTAAAAACTGATCCTGAGAAAGTTGACACTGTAAAGAATTATCCAACGCCTCAGGACAAACATCAACTCCGGAGCTTTCTTGGTCTGGCCACATATTATCGGCGTTTCGTGAAGGATTTTGCTAGGATCGCCAAAAGCTTGCATCACCTTACTGAAAAGGGGAAGCTGTTTAAATGGTCAGGTGAGTGCGAGAAAAGCTTTCAAGAGTTGAAACTGCGTTTATGTAATGCACCTGTACTGGCCTATCCAACTCCAGGAAAACCTTTCATCATCGACGCTGATGCAAGCAACGTTGGAATTGGAGCTGTACTATCGCAAGTATATGACGGTGATGAAAAAGTTGTCGCTTATTACAGCAAGGTACTCTCGAAGCCAGAAATGAATTATTGGGTTACAAGGAGGGAACTTCTCGCTCTGATATTGGCAACAAAGCACTACCATAAGTACATCTATGGACAGAAGTTCCTTCTTCGAACAGATCAATTGGCTTTTAAACTTCAAAAATCCAGAAGGTCAAGTAGCAAGATGGATCGAGAGGTTGCAGACGTATGACTATGAGATTCAACATCGAAGAGGAAAGCTGCATTCAAACGCAGACGCGCTATCCCGGCGACCATGCAAACCAGACTGTAAGCATTGCACACGATAAGAAGAAAGGGAAATGGTCATCGTCCAACGAACAAGAGCTGATCCCATTTACGGCTGGAACAACGAAGAACTCAGAACGGCTCAACAAAAAGAACCGGATATCGAACCCATTCTTGCCTGGAAAGAACCCCAAGAGAAACCAGAATGGTGTCATATCTCCGACCGAAGTCTGGCTCTCAAAGCATATTGGGCACAATGGGAGTCGCTTCATGTGCAAGAAGAAGTCTGTGGCAACAAGTAATAACAGCATAAGTCGACTTATGTCGAAATTGAGTTTTTGATAACATCGGATGCGCAACATGTGATTCTACCTCCGTAATATTCTTCGTATTTGTATCTCTTATGGTTTCTGAATTATAGCCTAGAAAAAAAAACAACATAAGTCGTTTTCTATGCTCAGTTTGCACAAGCAAAAACAACACAAGTAGACATATGTATATGCTCTTTTTACAAAACTATAGCAATTCCTTTTGAAAAAATAAGTCGACTTGTGTCGTCACTTGTGTAGCTATTCCGAAGCGCAATGCGGAAAAACGACATAAATCGACTTAAGATCAGAACATTTACAAAACTGCAAAAGACTACATAAGGAAAAACAATACAAAAATTCAAACTGCTTCCCTGAAAAACTACAAAAAGTGACTTATGTTGTGTTTCCTTGTTGCCGCAGAATTGGTTTCTTAGCTTGGGATAAGACTGCGCCGATGGCATAGTCGGAGGCGTCAGTTGTTAGTTCGAATTCCTTTTTAAAGTTCGGATGATTTATTATGACTTCTTTAGATGTAAGAGCGTTTTTTTAAATTTTTGAAGCCTTTGATCGCATTTGCGTCAAGCTGAATAATTTTTTTCTTAGATGCGTTTTTGGACACGCGTCCATCTTCCCCCCTTAAAAGAGAAGTTAGCGGTTTTACTAACTTGACATAATCTTGAATGAATCGTCTGTAATAACCAGACATGCTGAAGAATGAACGAAGTCCTTTTAGGTTACAAGGCGGTGAAAAATTCACAATTGCCTCAACTTTAGCAGGATTTGTTCTTATGCCATTGATACCTACTAAAAATCCTAAAAATTCTATTTCTTTTTTTAGAAATTCTGATTTGTCCAACTGGATCTTCATATTTGCTTTATTAAGTGTCGTAAAGACTAATTCTATGTTCTTTAGATGCTCGTCTTCGGACTCGCCAAAGATGATGATGTCATCTATATAGACATAGCAACGCTTGCCTATATGTTCCCTTAAAATATCGTCCAATGTCCTTTGGAAGATTGAGGGAGCGTTCCTTAGATCAAATGGGAGCCTCAAGAAATCGTATTTTCCATTATCAATAGAAAATGCAGTATTTTCTATATCTTCAGACTTCAATGGAATTTGTTGGAATCCACTTTTTAAGTCTATAATGGTAAAGAATTTATTCTTTCCTAATTGTGCCAAGACTTCAGTTTTCTCTGGTATTGGATATTTGTCTGAAATAGTTATTGAATTCAGTTTCCTGTAATCAATAACCAATCTAAATTTTTTTCTGACCGGAAGCGTTTTTTTATACCTACGGATTTTTTATACGCCTTGATTGAACGTAATTTTTATTAGAGCCTATGTCGATTGAAGATTTTAATACTTCTCCACTCTTCACTTTTAGTTCACCGTAGGGAAGTGAAGGGTGATTTAATCTAAAAAATATATATCTTCTGGTTTTTCAGTTTGGTCAAGGGGGGATGTTTCTTCTTCTTCTGGATATTGGTCCGGTTCTTGGTGTTCCAAGTCATCTGTGTTTTTAATTTCCTCTGGTTGTTCGTCTGTGTTGTAGGTGTTATAAATTCTTTGGAATTTATCAGCTGGTCTCGTATTGTACTGTTGGGAATTTGTGGGGTTTCCACGTTTTACAGAAAAGTGGCGGACTGGTGGTCGGTTTACGTAATTTACTTGTCTTGACTGGATGATATCAACATCCATTGGTTCTGGTGGAGGCTAAGGCCTAGGGACGTATTGTCTTGGATACCAGTTGTGTTGTGCTCCGAATGGTGTCCTGTTTTGGAATCTGTGTTGGTTTGCACCGAATTGTGGCCTGTTTTAGAAACCATATTGTTGATTGTAAATGGGTTTATAAGGCTGTGGATCGTGCAACAATTCCGGATAGAATTGTTTGCCCGAAATATTTTCATCTCGACATTTTGGTGGTATTGGTGATGGTTGCATAGAGACTTGTGTTCTACGCATAACATGTTTTCTATTGTTTGCATATTGCGTTATATATTCCATATTTTGGAGTTTGAGACAAAGGTAAAGAGCCTGTGGGAGATATACAGGTTCCTCAATGCTAAGGAGGCGTGGAAGATCGCCTCTTAATGCGCGAACAAATGTGTCTAATACCTTACCACGATAACATTGTGTCATGTTGGTAAGTGATTCATGGTTTATATCCATGCTTTAAAGTTTATTAAGAATAAGTGAAAGGTGTTGGTATACCATTTGATAAAATTCGGGAATAGAATTATTACCTTGTACGAGAGTGGTCATTTGATATTTTAATGTAGCAATGTCTCGTTTATCCGCGTAATGGAGGGTTAAACATCTTGAGATCTTTTGCCAGTCTAGTGGCGTATTATATGATTCAAGAGCTTTATCAGTTAAGCCTACTATCTTATTTCGGATGACACTTAAAATTCCGTAATACTTAGGTGTACCTTTAAGGTATTCGTGTATTGTTAATATCGTTACTTCTCCTACAAAAGCTCGGTTGTAAGTCAAAATGAATACTAAATTTATTTCACTACGTTACTCTATATATATACAATTTTCTTGTCCTATCTTTCTATTCTTAATGTCTATTTTGTTTACTTATGTAAATGTAATTTATCTGTAGATAACCGTCAGTATATGCTTAGGGTGATCTGTCTTATCTTTATTTCACATACACATTGGGTTATCTATAGATTGGTCATGTTCATATTTGAACATTCTGCGGGCCAACAGAAAGTGCTAAAATTCTTTTTCTGAATATTATGCCTCGTATTATATAAATTATTAAAATAATAACCAAAATGCAACTTAACATTAGTCCGCTGTGACCGCTTATATGGTGAAAGTCCAAGCCCTTAAGGTGAATGTTTTCCTTCTTGAACCTTTCCAAGTCCCGTTGAATTTTGAGTAGTTCATTCTTGTTGTTTATTATCGTCGCCTGTATTGGTTTGATTTTTTCCTCTGCAACTTCGTCCAGTGCCTTCGTCCATATCATCTGTTCCTCGAAATGGCTGATGGTTTCAGATTTGACTTGTTGCGGTGAAGTAAGGAAACCTCCGTTGTATCTAACCGTGCATTGTGGCCTTAATGTTAGAAGCCCTCTTGCTGGAAGCTTAACCAATTTGTGTTCAGAATTTCCACAGCTTACATGAATAGCCGTGGTCGTAAATTGCTTAAACAACCATGTATTTGGTTTAGTCAACTGAATCCATTTGTCTTGCTGACTAACTCGTTCAAAATGACAGCTTGTTGTTTTTGTTTTCTTTATTGGTGATATCTCACATGATCCATCTGCTGCAGTTTTCCATGGCCAATTACCATGGCAAATATAGTGCGTTTCTTCGTTTTTTACACAGAGATTTAGTTGTGCCTGACTCATTAGATTGTATTCGTCTAATTGGAAGTTGAACACAAGTATTTCGGTGTATATTTTTGGTGTCACAATAATATCTCCCTGACGTATTGGCACGTCAATTACCCGAAAAACGTCCGATGCTTCTGAGTGAAGTAGTGGAATCTCCGCGTCTACTACTAAACGCCGGCCAAGTATGAATCCCCTCGCTTTCATTTGGCGAAATGTTTCTTTTAATTCATTTTTTGTACCATCGCCAGGTAAACGAAACTTTCCTAAGATTTTATTCCGAATCTTGTGAATCTCTTCTTGTAGTTGGGACGGTTTTAATAATAACGGATTTATATGGTGATTATTTACATCAATGAGGATGCTTATAACTGCCATTTGCACATCATTACATTCACTTAACATTGCATCGAGTTGCATTGCTGCTAACTGAAATATCATTCCTGCTTTATATGCATTATGAGCTTGAAGTGTCGTATTGCGTATTTCATTAATTTGACCATTAATTCTTATAAATTGGTCGTTTACTTCTTCTGTCGTTTTCTTTAAGACATTAACTGTAGCATTTACCAGTGATGTTTGCCTCTTGTTTAAGCTATCCAGTTCATGTTGGTTGTCCAAAAGATTTTTCATGTTTTCTTCTAAGGATTCTCTGTCATCACTGTCCATGATACCGAATAATATGTGGTAGAGTGAACCAACAAATTCAAGTGCAGCTCTTTTTACCCTGTTGGTTATTATTAATAGTTTGTTATTTTCAGCCAGTACTTCATATCTTCTCTTTAAGTTTGCTGTTATTAAACTGCACTGCTCGCTGAAGTAGAACATTTTGGAACACTTGTCTTGTAGTTTAGTTATGTAGCTTGAAATGTTATTGGTTTCTTCAATATATGAAACTACAAGTCTCCATTTTGATGCCACGACATCCATTTTTCCGATTGGGTCTAAGTAAATTCCCACATTTTCGTCTAAGTTTTTAATTGTCATCTCAGGTGTTGTGCTCATATTGGTTACTGAACTCTTTGCTCGTCCAAATGCAATTAATACCAATAACATCAACATCAAAAATTTAATTCCATTTATTTGTGTGTTTTTTGATCCATTATATCCTTTTAAACGGGTGAGCTGGCATGTTTGCTGTGAAATGTTACTCTCCGATTCTTCTTCAGACGTCTCGATTGGACATAATTTATGTATTGGTCTTTTATAGAGTCCGTCCTTTGTTTTGAGTGTAACTACTCGTACATTGCCGTCTGACCCTTTGTGGACTTCAACAACGCGTCCCATGGGCCACCTCGACGGTTGTGTATTTTCGTTTTTTATAATAACGATTGCACCTTCCTCCAGATTCTTCTTTTCAGATTTCCATTTGGTACGTTTTTGAAGAGACACCAAGTATTCGTCCTTCCATTTTTGCCAAAAGTCTCGTTTTAATTTTTGCACCAGTTTCCAGCGATCTAAGGACCCAATTTTTTCAAGTTCTCCTGATTCAGGAGAATCCAATAACGGACGTCCCACCAAAAAATGTCTAGGTGATAATACATCAATGCTGTCTATGTCATTACCCATCGCACACAAGGGACGTGAGTTTAATATTGCTTCTATCTGACATAGCAATGTTGTCATCTCTTCAAATGTTAATTTAGATTCTCCCATTATTCGTTTCAAATGGTGTTTCATTGACTTAACAACTGCTTCCCAAAGTCCTCCAAAGTGAGGACTTGCGGGTGGGATGAAATGCCATTCCACCTTGTCTTCAGCTAACCTTGAAGCGATTGACGCGTTGTTTTTGATGGCGTTCTTGAATTCCTGATCTAAACATCGATTCGCTCCAATGAAATTAGACCCATTGTCTGAATATATATGAGCACTTTTGCCACGTCTTGCAAAAAATCTTCTTAGTGCTGCCCTGAATGCTTCTGTCGTAAGGTCACTCACTGGTTCCAAGTGAATGGCTTTAGTAGCCATGCATACAAAAACTGCAATGTAGCCCTTGTATGCTTTCTGTCCTCGACCTCTTGATGTTCGCATCAATATTGGTCCAGCATAGTCGACCCCAACATGTTGAAATGGTGGAGAAACTGTAGTTCTTTGCTTTGGTAGATCTCCCATTATTTGGTTCGCACCACTACTGTTGTATCGAATACAAATCGGACAACTACGACAACATCTTCTTATTAGTGTTTTGATACCAATTATGTAGTATCTTCTTTTAATATAGGCTTCCATCACCGAATTTCCACCATGTAGTGTAGCTGCACATAACTCTAATTTGGGAAGAGTTTTTTTTTATTTTTGATGGGTGCCACCTTAGTTTTGGCTGTTAGTATTTTAATTGTCATATTTGTTTTAACGTATATGACAGCTGCATATGCTTTTTCTGAAGCATCCGCAAATCCGTGTATTTCTATTGGACCTGCTTCGTCATTAAATATCCATCGTGGGATTTTAATTGATTTGATTTCTTGTAGGTTTTGTTGAAAGGTCATCCATTCTGTCTTCATGATTTCATCAAGTTCATCATCCCAGTCATAGTTTGATTGCCACAATCTTTGTATGAATATTTTCGCTCTTATCGTGACTGGAGCAAGCCATCCAATAGGATCGAATATTTTTGCAATATTTGATAACACACCTCTTTTGGTTTTTGAAATGCTCATTTTAGATGAATCTATAACAAATCGGAACTCGTCTTGATCTGGATCCTAGTGAAGTCCCAATGTTTTCATAGTGTCGCCTTCTTTGACATCAATTATTTTATGCTCATCATTCGACATTATGCCAGTTAGCAAATTTTGATTGTTTGAAGACCATTTTCGTAATTGAAAACCAGCATTTGAAAGATTTTCACTCACTGCTCTTATTATGTATCTGCATTCGTCTTCGTTGTTGGCACCTGTCATTAAGTCGTCCACGTAAAATTCTTCTCTTATGATTTCTTTTATTCTGATGTCTTTTGCTTTGCATTGGTTTGCGACTTCTTGCAATGTTCGGACAGCTAAGAATGGAGCTGCTGCTGTTCCATACGTAACTGTTGTCAGTTTATATTCTCTTATATTGTCTTTTGGTTTTTCTCTCCAAAATATTCGATGATACTCTTGATGTTCTTCAGCTATGTTGATCTGCCTGTACATTTTCTCGATGTCTGCCGTAACTACATATTTCCATTGCCTCCATTTGATGATGATGTCAAAGATATTGTTTTGTAGTCTAGGGCCAATCATCATTGCGTCATTAAGGCTGTATCCGTTGGACGTCTTCGCTGAGGCATCGAATACAACTCTGGTTTTTGTTGTTAGGCTTGTATCTTTCACAACTGCATGGTGCGGTAGATAGTATTTGTCCCTATTTTCGTGTTGTTTGTCAACCTTGACCATGTGGCCCAGGTTTTCGTATTCTCGCATAAACTGTATGTAGTCGATTTTTACTTTGTTATTAATCTTTTTCTCAAGCTGTAAAAATCTAGCTAAAGCTTGTTTTCTAGATTCTCCAAGCTCTATATCTGTTCTTAGTGGCAACATGACTACATATCTGCCATTCGTATCTCTTGTTGTTGTTTCTGCAAATGCTTGCATGCAGATGTCGTTTTCTGATATTTCATTATCTTTTTCTATTTCTTCAATCTCCCAGAACTTCTCCATCGATGACGTAACCGCTGACATGATTTTGCCACATTGTCGTTTCTCGTGTAGTGAGCCGGAAACTATCCACCCGAAAATCGTTTTTGTCCCACGATGCCATTGTGCTTCCTAACTCCTTCTTCAATAAACCTTGGATACAAGTCACTTCCGATGATAATGTCAATACGATCTTTTGTATTTAGGTTTGGATCTGCCAGAATATAGTTTTCCCACTCATTTTTATTAAATTCAAATGATTCGTCAGGTAGTGGTTTTATGAGGGTGGGTAATACCAAAAACTCTGCTTGCATTTTGTTGTTGCTCATAAATCTTGGTCTTATCTCTAAATACATTCTTGATTTTGATGTACCCACTGCTGCATCTGAGAGTCCAGTTAGTTCTGTATTTATTCTTTTCCTTGGCAAGGAGAGGATCTGCGCTGCTTCCTCAGATATCATTGATATTTGAGAACCTTGATCAATCAATGCTCGAAATAGGCATGTTTCACCATTTGACGATTTGGCTGATATCTGTGCTGTAGCTAATATTACCATTGGACTGTCTATCTTCTTTACCATAAGGGAAGATAATGATTTCTCTTTTTTATTGTTGTTGTCTGAGGGGCTCAATTTTTTGTATTGATTTCCCTCGACCTTCTTCTTCGTTTGGTAGTTTTCGTTGTGTAGTAGAGCGTTATGCGATTTATTACACTTCTTACATTTTATTTGAGAGAAGCATTTGGTTTCTGCACTGTGTTTAAGACATATACTGCATATTTGCTTATTGCGTATATGTATATGCTAATCGATTGGGTATCTCGGTGTTTAAGAATTTCTCACAATAAAAAATTCGATGACCACTCTGCTTACAGAATTCACAGTTCCACTCCCTTCTGTCTGATTGGAAATTTCCAACTTGTTTTTATATTCTTTGCTTTGAGTCATTGTTTGTTGTTGAGACTCAAGGGTTTGAAATAATTGCTCAAGAAAGTCCATAACATCCTCCAGTTTTTGTATTTGGCTTGGTTTTTTGATGTGTTGCTCATATAATTGTAAGCCCTCCTTGTCAAATTTTCGAAGGAGTAGGTGAGCAAATATTTCATCGTTTTCATTTTTATCTTTGCCTATTGTCGTTGTGATGATGTAAATACTTTCCTTTGCTGCATCGTGAAGTTTTTTAACATTAGAAGGTGATATAGCGTTCATCATTGGCATGTCCAGCAAGTAATTCAATTGTGTGGAGAAATTGATTCTTTTGTTTTCGTACCTTCTGACGAGAGTCTTCCATGCTTCATTATAATTTGCTGAAGATCCTTGTATGAGGCTAGCAATTGAAGTTCGAGCTTCGCCGGTTATACATGATTGCAAGTGATTTAATTTCACAGAATCTGGCACATTATTCTTATTGTGAACCAAATCTATGAACAGGTCGGAGAATATCTTCCACTCTTCAATTTTTCCATCGAATTTAGGCAGTTCAATTTTAGGACTTCTTGTTGATACATTTGCATATGGATCAGATATTATGCTTTCATGTTTTTCTTCCAAATTGGAAAGAAGTAATTTAACATCTTCTTCCAACTCGATTACATAATTTTCTTCTCTGAACGCCTCTTCTTGTACTGGATTTCCAATCCATATGATTTTTATATGAGGATGGGAAATTGCCTCTAGTTTCGCTAGATTTCGTCTATTGTTTTTTTGTAAGCTCTCCATGATTGTACGTATTTTCTTCAAATCTACATGAGTTTCATGATTTGTTATTGTTTTCATCATGATCTCATTAATTTGTTTTTGCTGCAAGTCTAGTCCAGTGGCTAGCTGCTGATTAACAGTGTTTATTTCTGCTATTTTGCTGGATAATGTTGCTTCGCTTGTGCTTTGTTCTACACTGTCTAGATCTTTGTTTTTTAGCAAATTCTGAATTTTCTGAAAGTAGTTTTCTGCTCCTTTCATCCATTGTTCCTTAAAATAGGGAACATCAATGAAGCATATGAAGTAGCTTGTCATTTTCCTTGAATGCTTGAAGATTCTTTTCAGCATAGACAAGAATTTCTTGATTTTTGCTGCGCGTTGTTACACTTTCTCCTTCTTTTAATAATTTTTCAAGGTTTTTTAATATTTCAACCTGTTTTTCAATAACTTTTAAATGCTCTGATGACATTGTTGAATTTGTTTTTTTTTTTGTATTATTTTATCTGTTTATCTGTTTTTTTTTCACTTGTCAGTATTTAAGCTCTGACAACGCTTTTTCACTGAATATGATTTTTTTTTACTCGTCAGTATTTGTAGCTCTGACACGCTAATTTTCACTTTATCAGTATTTGTAGCTCTGATAACGCTAAATTTACACTTGTTCGTTTATTAAAATCTCTTACCACTGGTGGGGGAAAATTTTAATATACGTCTCGAAGGACCAAATGTTGAGTAAAACTCGGTTGTAAGTCGAAATGAATACTAAATTTATTTCACTACGTTACTCTATATACATATATACAATTTTCTTGTCTTATCTTTCTATTCTTAATGTCTATGTTCTTATCTTTCTATTCTTAATGTCTATTTTGTTTACTTATGTAAATGTAATTTATCTGTAGATAACCGTCAGTGTATGCTTAGGGTGATCTGTCTTATCTTTATTTCACATACACATTGGGTTATCTATAGATTGGTCATGTTCATATTTGAACAAAACTCTCCTGCCTGCCCCGAAAATTCACGGAGGCTTTTGACAACATCTGGGATTTTATCTAAATCTGATAAATTTCTATCATTTCCCATGTTAATAGGTTGGTCTATGTCACTTGCAAAATCGAGGTTTGGGTTAAGTAGGGATTGTAGAATATTTCTACTTTCTCGAGTAAGAATATCATTAATTATTCTGTTCACGTGCTTGTAATAGCATTCATATTAAATGCTTCATTGGGGGCATTTTGGTGTGGTTGTCCTGCGTTAGCAGGTGGTGCACCATTCATTTTTTTCATTTCATTTTTTAAATATTTCAATAAAAATCTTTAAGAAAGTAAGAAGATAAAAATTGTTTGATATTTTGATTTTATGCTTTGCAGGTTTTGTATTAATTTTAATTAAGTAAAATTGTATATTTTTTTCTTCACTCTTAATAGGTTTTTAAATCAATTAATTTCTTGCAGTTTCCTATTTTTTAGTGTTTTAAAATTCTTTATTTTCTTTCTTTTTTTCTTTTCTTTTAAATTTTATATTTATAATATTTCTTAAAATTTTAATATATTCTCTTTTTTTATATAAAGTTCACTTTAAGTATCAATATCTTTCAAATCAATTAATATTCTTTTCTATAATTCTTCTTTTAAATTTTATTTGTTTGCTTTCTCTTATTTAATAATATTCACTTCTTTTTTTATGAATCAATATTAATATAATAACTTTCAAGATTAAAAACATCTGGGATCACGTGAGGGTAACCGGTGAAAAAGGATGGCGGTTTCAGTTTCATCCTTACTTATTTTTTAAAGGTGACTCCGGAACCTCTCCACTTTCACTTAAGATAATTTTTATTTTTAAGTCTTTAAATTTTCTTCACTTAGTTAATTTTATTTTAAGTTTCACTTTTTTCTTTTTTGTAATTTTATTTTTCACTTACTGTTTCATAATTTTAATTTTTACTTTTTTTCAAATTTAAGATCATATGAGGCCGTCAGTGCAATAGTGGCGTAACCCACTTTTTTTCAAAAATGAGTTTTTCATGAAAATAGGTCTCTTAATATATCTATTTTAATACAAAACAAGTTTTATGCAGCTATCTATACTCAAAACCAGATGGCACTCAAAAAGGTGTTACTGCATTTTATAATTTGATCATAGTTTGAGTGCAATAGTGGCGTAACCTTCATACTTCTCTTAGAAACTGTTTGCTTCGGTATAGATTGTAACCATTTCCTTTGGTATACATATAATAGGGGCAGTGAAAAAGTTCACACGTATGTTTGGGAAGAGTCTACAACGTCAAGGGGCCTCAAGAAATAGGATCTTGTTTTATGCAATATTTTAAGAACGTAGAACAGTCTAAAAAAAAATATTATGTATTCTGATCAATGGGGGAGCCAAAATATGAATATAAAACTTTCCCTGTTGTGCCAATTAATGGTATACCATCCCAATTTTATTGTTAAAGAAATGAACCGTAAATTTTTAGTTAGTGGCCATTCCTATTTGCCATCTGACCAAGATTTTGGTTTAATAGAGAAGAATAAAAAATTTTATAAGGATATCTTCGTCCCAAATGATTGGGTAAATGTCATTTCCTCGGCCAGAAAGAGAAACCCATTTGAAATTGTGAAAACGACTTTATCTGATTTTTTCTCTTAATTTCTCTGGAAAATATCACAAACAGGAAAATGTTAATTTCCAATTCAAAAGTTGAATGGCTTGAAATTCAGTAATTACATTTCGAAAAAAATAAAACATTTTCAATTTTTTATAAGTATTCCAATGAAATTGATGTTTTACTCGAAAAGGTAAATGTAAATAAGAGACAATCCGTGTATATTAAAAACTCAACCAGGTTGTGGAACCTAAAATAAATGATTAAAAAAGAAAGACTTAATAGAACTGCTTCAATTTATACCACCAATCCATAATTTTTTTATAATAATTATTTTAAAAACGTCAACAGGTGTTCCAATTGAAAAATTTGACGTTTTATCAGACATGGAATATAATCATTAAAAAATAAGTAAAAATGTACACATAATTTTTTGTTGTTAAAATATTGAACTATTGAAAGATATAAAAAAATAATATAATAAATTTGACGTAACCTTTCTTTTTTCTTTATTTTTAATGAAAACCATGAATGCAATAGTGGCGTAACCCACTTTTTTTTCCAAAATAATGTTGAATTAAATAAAAAGAAGCTTGCCCTACAAAGTATGTCCTTTTTCAACGTCTTCTACGTTTTTAGATTAATCAAAAATGTCAAAGGGAAAATACAAAAAATGTTTAAAGAAACTCTGTTTCTTAAATCTCTCGTAACTCGAAAGTGAATTTTATGGGTTACGCCATTATTGCTCTCACGGCCTCATATAGAGTTTTGAACACTTCCACGGTCCCTACTCGGGCACCAGTTAATAAACACGTATATTGTATTTATTTAAAAAAAATAATTTCTTCTTCAGGTAGATTGCCTGAACCTTTACTGACAATTGGTAAATAACAACTCAAATTAATATCTTAACTGTGCATGTATTTATAATTGAATATTGAAAGAATAGAACAAAAGACATGAGTGATATGATTGAATATTAATTTACTTAGAATTTGGGTGATGATGACCGCAACTGGCCACTGCACCATGAAGTAATGTGTTCTCTGGAATTTGGGTGATGAGTTTGCACTATTGCATCATTAAGTTATACAAAGATTTAATGTCAAAAACTGTCAGCATCTATAAGAAAGTTTGAAAATGATAAGGAAATTTTAAAAAACGGTAATGTAGATCTTCCGGCGGATTTTATGATTATTATTTATCTATATCTTTTGATGGTAGTGACCTTTTGATACTGTATGCTGTTGTTGAATGGGCTTCAGGTCAAATGAAACAAATATTTTATTTTTGTCACAACGTTTCGTCCATGTATATGGACATCATCAGGTGAACAATGGTTTCTATATTAGCATTGATAAATATGTTAAAAAATTGTTTACAAAAATATTCACATTACAGTACGCACTTACAATAATTGTTACATTAAAATTAAATAGTTAGTTTCTTCTACACAGTAAAAAAGTTAAACTGACACGTAACTGTCCAACAATAAAGTACAAGAAATGAAAAATTATATAAACATAAAACGCATCGAAATCATATTGCAGAGCTTTTTCTTTTCCTTTTCTCCACCAAGTGTTTGTAGTGTGGGCTGACGTCTTCCATATCGGTTCGTCTGTTCATTGTGTTATCAGCATTGATTATATGTAATGTTTCGATAATCATCCTTTTGTTTTGGTGTTCTTCTCGCTGCATTATTTTGACGTTATCGTGGTTGGGGCTGTGCTTGAAAGCTATGCAATGTGATGCCAGTGCTGTCTTCTGTGGTGCGTTGTTCTTGATGTGAGATTTGTGTCCAGCCAGTCTGCTTTTGAGTTTTTGTTTAGTTGTTCCTATGTAGATTTGGTTACATTCTTCGTCAGAGTTTCCATTACAATCAATTTTGTAAACTAAATTTGAATGTTCCATTTTGTCTATTTTTGTTTTCAAGTTAGTGTATAATTGTGAAGTTGTGTTTGTGGATTTCATGGCTAATTTATATTTCACTGTATCTATAAGTTTTGCACTTTTGAACCGGTCTGCTATTTCTTTAATGTACGTAAAGGATTTGTATATTTTGTTTTCTTTCTTTTTGTTTTGTTGGGTGGATGGTTCGATGTTCATATTGTGTAATAAGTGTTTTTATTATTTGTAACGGAAAGGCGTTTTTTTGCAGTATTTCTTTTATTTTTACTTTGTTACTGATGTGATATTCTATGTCGCTAATTGAAAGTACTCTATGTATCAAGTTTTTGGCTGTATTGAAAATTATTTGTTTCGGATGCTGGGAAAAGAAGTTTATCAATCTACCGGATGAAGTTGGTTTTTGGAACCAATCCATTTTGAGTTTTCCTTGTTCACGAATGACTACTGTGTCAAGGTATGCTAATCTGTTGTTTGTTTCAATTTCAACTGTGAATTGTATTTTTCTATGGAAACTGTTGAGCATATTTAGAGTGTGTTCAATGTCTTTCGCTTTTATTATGGCAAATATGTCGTCCACATATTTTGTCAAGACCTTAGGTCTGTTTTGTAGTTTTTCGAGGCAGTTGTTAAGGAGCTCTTCGAGAATGATGTCTGCCACCCAACAGAACAAAAAGAAAGAGAAAACAAAATATACAAATCCTTTAC
>OY288110.1:51943436-52218969 GCA_958431115.1 Syrphus vitripennis | reverse complement strand
TCTATGTATCAAGTTTTTGGCTGTATTGAAAATTATTTGTTTCGGATGCTGGGAAAAGAAGTTTATCAATCTACCGGATGAAGTTGGTTTTTGGAACCAATCCATTTTGAGTTTTCCTTGTTCACGAATGACTACTGTGTCAAGGTATGCTAATCTGTTGTTTGTTTCAATTTCAACTGTGAATTGTATTTTTCTATGGAAACTGTTGAGCATATTTAGAGTGTGTTCAATGTCTTTCGCTTTTATTATGGCAAATATGTCGTCCACATATTTTGTCAAGACCTTAGGTTTGATTTGTAGTTTTTCGAGGCAGTTGTTAAGGAGCTCTTCGAGAATGATGTCTGCCACCCAACAGAACAAAAAGAAAGAGAAAACCAAATATACAAATCCTTTACGTACATTAAAGAAATAGCAGACCGGTTCAAAAGTGCAAAACTTATAGATACAGTGAAATATAAATTAGCCATGAAATCCACAAACACAACTTCACAATTATACACTAACTTGAAAACAAAAATAGACAAAATGGAACATTCAAATTTAGTTTACAAAATTGATTGTAATGGAAACTCTGACGAAGAATGTAACCAAATCTACATAGGAACAACTAAACAAAAACTCAAAAGCAGACTGGCTGGACACAAATCTGACATCAAGAACAACGCACCACAGAAGACAGCACTGGCATCACATTGCATAGCTTTCAAGCACAGCCCCAACCACGATAACGTCAAAATAATGCAGCGAGAATAACACCAAAACAAAAGGATGATTATCGAAACATTACATATAATCAATGCTGATAACACAATGAACAGACGAACCGATATGGAAGACGTCAGCCCACACTACAAACACTTGGTGGAGAAAAGGAAAAGAAAAAGCTCTGCAATATGATTTCGATGCGTTTTATGTTTATATAATTTTTCATTTCTTGTACTTTATTGTTGGACAGTTACGTGTCAGTTTAACTTTTTTACTGTGTAGAAGAAACTAACTATTTAATTTTAATGTAACAATTATTGTAAGTGCGTACTGTAATGTGAATATTTTTGTAAACAATTTTTTAACATATTTATCAATGCTAATATAGAAACCATTGTTCACCTGATGATGTCCATATACATGGACGAAACGTTGTGACAAAAATAAAATATTTGTTTCATTTGACCTGAAGCCCATTCAACAACAGCATACAGTATCAAAAGGTCACTACCATCAAAAGATATACATAATTATCGGAGGGCACGCCGAATTAATTTTCCATCAAAAATTTACCGTCTTGGTTCAAAATCAACAAAATGGCTTTCTACAACAGTATGAGGGATAAATATGGCAATAAATTTTGCAGAACATTGAAGCAACATAGAAAGCTGAGCACGATAAGAGTGAAAACAACAACAAGTAAGAACTTTCTTTTGAGTTGCAGAAAGTTTGGACTGACACCTAACTTCATCACAAATACAACAACACATCTAGAAGAATTATTTCAACAGGATATTGGTAAAAAACATTCTTCATTAAAATCTTTACAAAAAACAATATTCAATTTCCACTGCAAAATTTTGAACCTCTTCATTTCCGCAAAACACAAAAACTTAACCTCCACGGTAAAAATAATTAAAAACATTGAAAGCTCTATTGTATCAACTTTGACAGAAGAAGAATACTCAAACTTTCTATTTCATGAACAAACACAGACAAACAATAGAAAAGAAAAGCTCACACGAGCACACGACAAAAAACTAATATTGCTTAAGAATAGGATGAAAGAGAAATACGGCATTCGTCTAAATCAAAAGTGGTTTGTCAACAAAACCAGTGTTCCCATTTCAGATGAAATTCAATACTTACTTTCGCTAGGTCCAAAGTACGCACTTCCTACTACCATTCACTCCACTTCTAACTCTTTCTTCAAAATTATTGCAGACGGTGAAGATTGCATCCAAACAATAAGCGATAATGACGAAAAGGAGAAAGCGCGGGGTAAATTTGCAAACATGTTGAATAATTGTATGGAAAAGAAAAATTTCTCGGAATTCAATAAATATATAACCAATATTCTCAACGAAACAAAAAACTTTCTCTCCAAACACCGAGAAATTTACATTGTTTCAGCGGATAAGGGTAACGTCACAGTAGCAATATACAAACATGATTATGACACAAAAATGAAAACAATGATGGAAGACAGAAACGTATATTGGCCAATTCGCAACGATCCCACGAACAAATTGCAAGAGAAAAACAACAACCTGGTTAAATATTTATTTGAAAACCAAATAATCGATCAACGTCAAAAACACATCATGACCACATATAATTCGGTAGCTCCCAGACTTTATGGACTTCCCAAAATCCATAAAGAAGGTCTTCCCCTACGCCCTATATGTTCTTCAACGAAAGTTCCGTGTTATAACTTGGCCAAGTACCTCATTAGTATTTTGAAAAACCTAACAACAGATTCCCAATTTAATGTTAAGGATTCACTCCAATTCAAAAACAAATTGCAGGGGCTAAAAATGGAAAATGACGAAGTTCTGGTGTCGTTCGATGTAATATCTCTTTTTACAAATATTCCGCTAAAAACGGCACTAGAACTTATCAGTAAAAGCTGGGACAAAATTAAGGAACACACTCTTATCAAAAAGTCAAAATTTCTCGAACTACTAAGATTCTGTATAATCGACAACAACTACTTGGTTTATGGTAACAAAACGTACCAACAAAAAGATGGAATGCCGATGGGAAATCCAGCTTCACCCATAATAGCAGACATCATTCTCGAAGAGCTCCTTAACAACTGCCTCGAAAAACTACAAAACAAACCTAAGGTCTTGACAAAATATGTGGACGACATATTTGCCATAATAAAAGCGAAAGACATTGAACACACTCTAAATATGCTCAACAGTTTCCATAGAAAAATACAATTCACAGTTGAAATTGAAACAAACAACAGATTAGCATACCTTGACACAGTAGTCATTCGTGAACAAGGAAAACTCAAAATGGATTGGTTCCAAAAGCCAACTTCATCCGGTAGATTGATAAACTTCTTTTCCCAGCATCCGAAACAAATAATTTTCAATACAGCCAAAAACTTGATACATAGACATTGTATATGAATTTGCATAGTACTCTCATGAACACGTTCCACACGTCGGCCATCTAGCGATCACATCACTTACTAATTTTTTGGTTGCTGTTTCTGTGTATATACAAGTGCGCCCTCAAACGACCACATCACACAACGTTTGGAACGTGTTCATGAGAGTACTATGCAAATTCATATACAATGTACATAGAGTACTTTCAATTAGCGACATAGAATATCACATCAGTAACAAAGTAAAAATAAAAGAAATACTGCAAAAAAACGCCTTTCCGTTACAAATAATAAAAACACTTATTACACAATATGAACATCGAACCATCCACCCAACAGAACAAAAAGAAAGAGAAAACAAAATATACAAATCCTTTACGTACATTAAAGAAATAGCAGACCGGTTCAAAAGTGCAAAACTTATAGATACAGTGAAATATAAATTAGCCATGAAATCCACAAACACAACTTCACAATTATACACTAACTTGAAAACAAAAATAGACAAAATGGAACATTCAAATTTAGTTTACAAAATTGATTGTAATGGCAACTCTGACGAAGAATGTAACCAAATCTACATAGGAACAACTAAACAAAAACTCAAAAGCAGACTGGCTGGACACAAATCTGACATCAAGAACAACGCACCACAGAAGACAGCACTGGCATCACATTGCATAGCTTTCAAGCACAGCCCCAACCACGATAACGTCAAAATAATGCAGCGAGAAGAACACCAAAACAAAAGGATGATTATCGAAACATTACATATAATCAATGCTGATAACACAATGAACAGACAAGAACAGTCAGCCCACACTACAAACACTTGGTGGAGAAAAGGAAAAGAAAAAGCATATGATTTCGATGCGTTTTATGTTTATATAATTTTTCATTTCTTGTACTTTATTGTTGGACAGTTACGTGTCAGTTTAACTTTTTTACTGTGTAGAAGAAACTAACTATTTAATTTTAATGTAACAATTATTGTAAGTGCGTACTGTAATGTGAATATTTTTGTAAACAATTTTTTAACATATTTATCAATGCTAATATAGAAACCATTGTTCACCTGATGATGTCCATATACATGGACGAAACGTTGTGACAAAAATAAAATATTTGTTTCATTTGACCTGAAGCCCATTCAACAACAGCATACATTATTATTTATCGCGTAAGTGAGTTGACTGTGGATCGAGTCAAGTTAACGGGAATACAATTTTTCGGATTCAGTTATCGAGGTGAGTATTTCCCTATGCATCTCTTGCTATTCACTCAGCAGGTAAACACATCAATTGAGAGAGCTTAGACAAGTTCAATACAATTGATGCACTTGCTAAGCCAAACAACTGCAGGTTGGGGAGGAAAAGAAAGGAATACTCACTAGGCTCTGTGGGTGCATTTTTTTTGTAACTATTTGTTATTGTTTTTTGCGGCACTGGGTTTTTTGTGTAGATTTGCACTTTTTTTTTATTTGGGGGTTGGCCGTGGCGTGATGGTATGCGTGGTCGCCTGTCAACCAAATGGTCACAGGTTCGATCCCAGCCGTAGTTCTATGTCTTGTTTTTTCCATTATCATTGATCATTGTTGGGCCGCTGGTTTACTCATTACATGTTGTTCAGGCATAACACTAACAACATGTGATTGAGTAAATACTAGTATGCCCAACAAATATGACAATGAACAAAATAATGCGAATTATAAAGGGACATAGATATAAGACACGGCAATTTCTCCGCTTTAGCGCAGCCGCCAACCTTGGAGATAATATCTGAGACAACCACCACCTTCAGTCTCAGTACCTCGCGCCACACACACCTTTCCCTTCCCATCCTATCCTATTCTTCACGCCCGCGCTGTGTTGATACATATAAAGGGTAAACCAAAAATCCCCTTAAGAGGCCTTCCCCTAGATTTGAGGAAAAAACGAGAAAATGGTGAAAAGGTGCGCAATTTCCTGAAGTCATTTGTGTGCATATGACAATAATTTGAACGCTATATGAAAGAACGATTCATTATCTTCAAATTGTTGGAATTACTTTTTCGAAATCGACTCACAGCAGGTTATATTTGAAAAAATGTATATCTATATTTTGAGAAATTAGCAAAAACTGCTAATTGGTGCGCAATTTTGTAGAAAAAGTACTGGACTGAGTCCTGAGTGAATCAAATTTGATATTTTCTAAAAGGTAATAAACATATCTTTAAATTGTTGGAAGTGATTTTTTGAAAAAATGAAAAGTTTTGGAAATATATTGACTTAAAAAACACTTAAAATACTGTTTTTCAATTCGGTTTTTGACATGTTTGTTTAATGAATTTTACTAAAATTATGATCCAAAATAACAAACCGACATTCTAAATTTAATTTTCAGAAAAAAAAAATATTGAATTTTCTTGTATTTTTATGTGAAACATCGAATTTTTAAAACGTCTGCGTAAAATAAAATCTCATTATTTTAGCTAAGACACAAATCATTGGATTCTATTTGTTCTCCAAATGACCGGTAGAGTTTTCATGTAAAATAAAACAAAAATTCAAACAGTGTGATGCACAATTTGGCAGTAGATAAAGAGGTACCTAACAATACAAATGCAGTCTGTTTATATGGTATGGTGACTATTGCCTGATGTTTGTGTAGTGTAGAAGTTTTGTTGTTATTTTTTTGTTTTTTGTATTTACTGAGGAGAGGGTCTATTTCCCCTGTCTGTCTGTGTTTTCGCAGTTTGGACTAGCAGCAAATATGATCTATACGTTGAAAGAGTTGAAAAGGATGACGACTTTTGGGAAACTCAAATGGTGACTAAACTTTCACCAGAACTAGTAGATCCACGGGTCCCACGTGGTATGAAAGTACGTGCTCCCTCAAATAACTGAGAAAGGGTTGTTTCTTTTTGTCTTTCTTCTTTTATAATTATGAAACAAAAATAAACTAAAATAAAATAAACAAATACACTTCGCTTCAACTGAATAAGCACAGAAATTTTCTATGGTATTGTAATATTCTGCTGGGGGTTCGCAATAAAAACTTATTTACTTTATTTCTTAACTTCCACTTATTACATTTAAAATAAAACACACTTTACTTCAATTGAAATCACTTTTATTAATCACTGGCACAACACTTTACACGAACTTTATTCTTTCACTTTCAAAAATAAACTGTGTCCAATCGGTAGCGCCATCAACCTTATATAGGGAAATATCTGGTTCTGGTCTAATCTGGAAAGCAATAGAAATCTTTAGAACCTGTATCTCGATCTTTCTATTCTGACAGATAGATGGAATAATTCCCCTTCGGACTTCGACATTTACCAATGTTCGAAAAAGCTTATTCAAAGCTCATTCAAAGCTCATAGCAGGTTGTTTTAAATCGCAATGGTACTAGATGGCGCTGTCATCGCATTCGAGAATCGATATAGTTCGAATGTAAAAGTCGTTATATTATGATTCAAAAGTAGTTAACTAAGCTTCTTTACATTGCCCCCCTCTTAGAATTGATCGTCCCGAACAATTTCATCACCTCTTTCACCGTTATATTGATGTAACCGGTCCGCGTGAACTACTTTTAGTTTGCCTCTTACGCCTCTTTGTATACGGTAAACCACATCATTGATTCTTTTCATCACAGTATATGGGCCCTCCCAGTTTTGCTGGAGTTTTGGTGATAGCCCCTTTTGTCGATGAGGATTGTAAAACCACACAAGGTCTCCTTCTTGAAATCCCGTTGCTGTCGCTCTTGCGTCGTATCTTGTTTTCATCCGATCACTAGACAATTTTATATTTGTCCTTGTTTGTTGATGAATGTCAATAAGCCTTTTCTTGAGGTCATCCACATATTCCTCTGTTCCCTGTGACTCATTTGGATGACAACCAAATTTCACTTCACTTGGCAGCCGTATAGTTGATCCGAACAGGATTTCCGATGGTGTTTTTCCTGTCGAGCTATGGGTTGCACTACGATATGCCATAAGGAACAATGGGATATGTCGGTCCCAGTCTCGTTGGTAGTCGCCGACAACCTTCGACAGATGTTCTTTGAGGGTTCTGTTGAATCGTTCAACCATCCCATCAGATTGTGGATGGAGCGGTGTTGTTCTTGTCTTTTTAATGCCAAGGAGCGAGCAAACTTCCTGAAAGACTTTTGATTCGAAGTTCCTTCCTTGGTCAGAATAAAGCTCCATGGGAACACCGAACCTGCTCACCCAATTGAAGACAATTTGATCCACAACTGTTTTGGTTTCTTGGTTTGGGATGGCAAATGCTTCAGGCCACTTGCTGAAATAGTCCATGACTACAAGGATGTATCGGTTTCCGTTGTTAGTTTGAGGAAAAGGACCCGCGGCATCTATTGCGATTCTCTCAAAAGGTGTGCCCACATTATACTGCTGCATTCTGCTTTGAATTTTTCTACCTGGTCCCTTGCTAGCAGCACAAGTATCACATTTTCGGCACCATCTTTCGACGTCATCTCTTGTGTGTAGCCAGTAGAATCGTTGTCGTACCTTTTCCAGCGTCTTATTCACTCCCAAATGACCTCCAGAAGTTCCATCATGCATCTCTTGAAGTACGTCGTTAACCTTTGACCGAAGTTCCCTCCTTGTAACGCAATAATTCCTTTCTGGCTTCGAGAGTACCTTGCTGTAATAGGCGACAACTTTTTCCTCTCCGTCATGTACTTGCGATAGTACAGCTCCAATTCCAACGTTACTTGCATCAGCGTCGATGATGAAAGGTTTTCCTGGAGTTGGATAGGCCAGTACAGGTGCATTACATAAACGCAGTTTCAGTTCTTGAAAGCTTTTCTCGCACTCACCTGACCATTTGAACGGCTTCCCCTTTTCAGTAAGATGATGCAAGCTTTTGGCGATCTTAGCAAAATCCTTTACAAAACGCCGATAATATGTGGCCAGACCAAGAAAGCTTCGGAGTTGATGTTTGTCCTGAGGCGTTGGCCAATTATTTACAGTATCAACTTTCTCAGGATCAGTTTTTACTCCTTGGGATGAGATGATATGTCCCAAATATTTAACTTCGGTCTTGAAAAACGAACATTTCTTAGGATTTAACTTTAGATGTGCCTCTCGAAGCCTCTGAAAAACAGCTTTAAGGTTTTTACAATGTTCGTCAAATGTTTTTCCGTACACGATGACATCGTCCAGGTAGACCAGGCAAGATTTCCAGGTTAGTCCATGTAGAACGCACTCCATCAAACGCTCGAAAGTTGCTGGAGCGTTGCATAGTCCGAATGGCATCACATTAAATTGCCACAGACCGTTTCCTGTGGAGAACGCCGTCTTTTCCCGATCTTCTGGGTGAATTTCCACTTGCCAATAACCGTTTTTCAAATCCAAAGTTTAAAACCATTGGGCTCCTTCCATCGCGTCTAAGGTGTCGCTGATTCTGGGTAGAGGGTAGCTATCTTTCTTTGTCACGTCGTTCAGTCTTCGGTAGTCTACACAAAATCGAGTGCTTCCATCCTTCTTTTTGACAAGAACGACTGGTGATGCCCAAGGGCTTTTGGAATTTTCGATGACCCCATCTTTCTTCATTGTCGATATCATTTCTTCAACTTCAGTTTGTTTTGCTAGAGGGAGACGTCTTGCTGGTTGGCGAATTGGTCTTGCATCTCCTGTATCAATTCGATGCCTTACTAGTTGTGTTCGACCATATCGTCCGTTGGGTGAAGAGAATATATCAGCATACTCATGAAGAAGATCTCCAGCAACATTAAGCTGATGTCGACTCAGACTTGATGACTTCAGAATTTGGTCTTTTAATCTGTCAAAGCTCAGGGGTTTCTTTGTTTCCGCTTCGGTGATCTTAGTAATCGCGGATACAGGTTCACATTGCCCAACTACTTCTCCCTTCTTGAGCTTAATTTCGTACGGTTTGATGTTCAGTATCCGTACAGGCACCATGTTGTTCTTTGGTGCCACCAGAGTCTTCCCTACCATGATGTTTTGGGAACGTTGTTCCGCATCTGGTTCCACCATGAGGTATCGATGGCTTCCAAAGTCACCCTTTAGTTTCGTCCATACGAATACTTCCGAAGACGCAGACAAGCAAATGTCTTCTTTGATGACGGTCCTGATAGTTGTTGAGTTTTCGTTGCCATAGACCATTGGAATCTCCACATTTTGGTACTTAAGGACTTGCTTACCAATATCCAAAATTATTCCATGCTCCTTCATGAAGTCGATTCCAACGATGCACTCGTCACATATATCTGCTACCAGGAATAGGTGCGAAAACTCTAGTTCTGCCAAACGGATCATAAGACGAACCTCACCATATACTTTTGCTGCCTCTCCTGTGGCGGTCTTCAGACGGTAGCTATTGGTGTTGTGTAGCCAAGACATCTTGACCAAATCTCTTCGTACAATGGAGGCGGTGGCACCGGTGTCGATTGTAGCCACGTGTATCCTATTGTTTATTATTGCCTCCACTGTCAGGCTTTTGTTGTCTCGTTTAGACTTGGATAGTGTTTCTGGGGCCATCGATACCAGAAACCAGCTTCTGCCCCTCGAAGTTGGTTCTTACTCGTTTCCCAAGTTGAGCAGGAGTGTTGGTACTATTGCTTGGTTGTTCTCGAGCGTTAGTTCTGCTTCCACAATGTTGGCATGCAGCTCTTCTCGGTGGTAATCTGCACTGCTGCTGGAGATATCCAGTTTTGTTACAATTCCAGCATCGAGCAAGTCCTTCACGCTGGCTTCTTTGGAATGCGATTGTCTGACAAGAGCATTCTTCAACTTCGACTTCTCTGACTCGATGAACTCCTTGGGAAGCTTGTTCTGCCGCTTCCATAGTCAGAGCAAACGCTAAAGCTTCAGGAAGCGTACGTTTTCCAGCAGTTCTAATTGCTCTCTGTAAGTTGATGTCAGATACAGCACGGATGAAGGCTTCTGTTGCAAGTTGGTTGACGATTTCATCCCCTGCAGCTGGATATGCGAGATGCGCCAACCGTTCAATATCCGCTTGAAGTTGCTGCAGAGTTTCTCCTCTTTTCTGGACTCTAGTATTCAGTTGGACGCGGAAGACTTCTTGCATATGGCCATCTCCAAAGCGTTTGTCTATGGCCTGAACAAGAGCACTGAAGTTACCATTCTTATCTGCTGGGATGGTTTGCAGCAGTTCAGCAGCAGATCCTCTGAGGGCAACCGTCAGAGCTATAAATTTGTCTTCTTCATCCCAGCCATTTGTCGCTGCGGCTGCCTCAAACTGTTTTTTATAGATCGACCAAGAAGTTTGCCCGTCAGAAGTCGGTGGATGTATTTCCTTCTTCCTTGGGTAATCGCCAACACTTTCCCTAATCTTAATTTTTCGAACTTTGTCTAATTCGTCGGTTATGCTTTGTATTTTGCCTTCGAATTTTTCTTGAACACTCTCGAGCTTTGCGTCTACTTTTGAAAATTGCTTTTCGACGCAATCAAAACGTCCATCAATAGTAGCGAACTTGTTCTCAAAGGCATCAAGCTTACCTTCGATGAGATTCTTCTGTTCTTCGAGAAGATTCTTTTGTTCTACACGTTGTTCTTCGAGAAGATGCTTTTGTTTTTCCATTTGTTTGAGAAGGTTCTGTTGTTCACACTTTTGTTCTGTCCGTTGTTCTTCGAGAAGATTCTTTTGTTGTTTTTCCACTTGTTCGAATTGATTCTTTTGTTCTATACGTTGTTCTTCGAGAAGATTCTTTTGTTCTGTACGTTGTTCTTCGAGCTTGCCAATGAGAAGTGCCATCATTGCCGACAAGTCGACACCAGTACTTACTTGTTCTTCAGGCATTTCTATTTCGAATAGGAATGTGGCTGGGTCTTCTCCGCGTTGACTTAAATCCTCTTGCAGACGAATTATGAGGTCAGCTTTTCTTCCAGCAGTAGGAAGGCCTCATTTATTCAGCTCTGCCTTAAGTTCAACACAATTCAATTCAATTACTGTCTTACCCATTTTGCTTTTATTTTTCTTTTTTTTTTTAATCACAGTCACTTTTTGTCTTTGTTTTATCAAAACACACACACGTATATATATATTTTTTTTTTTTTTTTTTTTTATCACCAAAAATTATCTGAATGCACAGACAACATAAGTTTTTATTCCACTTCTAACACCAATGTAATATTCTGCTAAGGGTTCGCAATAAAAACTTATTTACTTTATTTCTTAACTTCCACTTATTACATTTAAAATAAAACACACTTTACTTCAATTGAAATCACTTTTATTAATCACTGGCACAACACTTTACACGAACTTTATTCTTTCACTTTCAAAAATAAACTGTGTCCAATCGGTAGCGCCATCAACCTTATATAGGGAAATATCTGGTTCTGGTCTAATCTCGAAAGCAATAGAAATCTTTAGAACCTGTATCTCTATCTTTCTATTCTGACAGATAGATGAAATAATTCATAAGGACTAACCGGGTGGGCTATAGCTACCAAAATTGAACGAAGTTGTAGTGTTGTCTATTCCTACCTCAGAAATAAATGTTCATACGGGAAAAATATGAAAGGAGGAAAAAAACGGCAACAACTGCAGTTGATCGGAGAGCAATTTTAAGATGTGCTTCCAATTCGTGTGACTCTGCTGCGAAAATTAAACAGAAAGTCGGTGTAACTGCAAACGTTTCAACAGTCCGCAGAGTGATAGACAGCGCAAATCATTTAAAACGATTGAAACATCAAAATAAACACCGCTATATGAGAAGCGAAAAGGTTTGCACTTAGAATTTTCTATAGGCTCCATATGAGTTGGAAAAAAAAGGGCGCCACGTTGTTTTTTCCGATGAGAAAAAGTTTAATTTTGATGGCCCTGATGGCCTTAATTATTACTTTCACGATGGGAGAAAAGAAGAAAAAATTTTAGCGCGGCATCTTCGTCGAGAAGGTGGTGTTATGGTATGGGGAGCAGTTAGCTACTATGGGACTGTTAAACTTGAGTTTCAAACTTTAAAAATGACTGCGATTACTTACAAAGGAATTTTGGAAAGAAATTTTTCTAAAGTCACGGATATTTTTGGACACATTAGGTGGACTTTTCAGCATGACAACACCCCCATCCACACAGCGCGCATTGTGAAAAATTGAAAACAGGACCAAAATGTGGAATTGATTCAATGGCCGCCGTATTAACCCGACCTGAACCTTATGGAAAATGTACGGGGATGGTTGGTAAGAAAAGTGTATGAGTCTGTCCGTCAGTTTGAGGACAAAGAATCCCTTATTGAAGCCATTAAATTAGCCTATAGGGAAATTTCGCTCGATTACCTGTACGATTCCATGCCGGACCGAATTTATGAAGTAATTACCAATAAAGGTGGCAGTACCCACTACTAGAAATATCGAATAAAAAAATATTTAAAGAAAAACTTGTTTCATTTCATAGCTTTTATTACCAATTTTAATAGTTGTGTCTATTCAGTTGTCGCAAAAAAAAACTGCACTTTTTCATATGGAACACTTTGAAAGAGAGCGAGAGAAAAAATAGCGGTACTTTTTTAATTGTTCTTACCAATTTGTTTTCCCAACATCATAAGCAAACAGTAAGTATCAAAAAAAGATACATTAAAGCTCAAAGTTAGGAAAAAATGGACAACATACCATAGAAAATTTCTGTGCTTATTCAGTTGAAGCGAAGTGTAAATTCAAGTAGGTGTAGGTTAAAACAAATGTAAAATTATTCATTGAATAGAAATAAAATCTAATATTGAATTAAATCGATTTGCTTATTATTTTATTATTTTGGCACTTCAAAGACCCTTCTTGATATAAAATACAGAATGGTTCAGTTCAGTTCAATTTTATTTGCAGATTAATATTTACATTTCTTTTCTTACTGACTAAAAAAAAAAAAAAAGTTTACATAAAAAATATTTATTAAAATCGTTAAGGCTTGGCTATGCCGTCTGCCCGACATCTTTTAAAAAAAAATTGTATAAGATTTGTATAAGAGTTTAAAAAAATACATTTGTTTTCTATTAAAAGGCTTCATTGATAATTTGAGTACGGTAGGACATTGCAGTTTGAAAGTAGTTGAAGAGATGGTTAATGTTACCTTCACAGTTGAGGAGTGCGAATACTTCTTCTTTTGATTTAAAATTGCTTCCTAGTGAGTATCTCCGAATTTCACAAAAAATTGGACATTTCCCAATGAAATAGATGACATCCTCTCTTTCCGACAAGTTGCATAAGCTGCAATATATAGGCAGATCCTCTCGATGTGGAACGTAATTAAGGCTTACAAGTTCCCCTCTCATTTTGAAAATCGCGGATATAAGGTCCTGCTTGTTTTCGTTGCGGAAGTAGTTACGTTCGCATAAATTATGATTAAGATGGCTATAAATCGATCTGTGAATTGAGGATGTAGCGTCATTTATAGAGTCCGTTCTGCTTTGTTCGTCCATTTTTGATATAAGATTTAAAAGGTCACTTTTGCAAAATCTTCCAGCAATCGAAGGTCAGTTTGACAGTACATCGCATGTTCTTGGAGCTTTTTATACCAAAGGTTTTTCTTTTTAATAGAATGCAATGCTAAAATTTTAGGCAGTCTATCATTAGGCATGTCCAGGACTTTTATTATATACTCTGCGTGCCATTTTAGAGATTTAATAAATAGTGAAGGCAATCCTGTCTCTATTGTAATCATATAATTTGGAGTGTTTTTTGGTAAACGAAAGCATCTTTTAATGAAGAACCTCAGAAGTTTTTCTACGGTTTCATATTTTTCACCACCCCAGACCTGTGCTCCGTACATCATAATAGACTCCACAACTGCGACAAAGACTTTATACTTGACATCATGAGTTATTAATCTGTTTGAGAAGCATTTTTTCCAGGTTGCGGATATTGCGCTTTTCGCCTTGATCAGCTTGCCTTTAAGGTGAGTTTCCATATTAAGGTTGTTGGTTATGATTATTCCCAGATATTTGTAGGACTTCACTATCTCGATCGGCTCTCTGTCAAAGTACCATTTTTCATTCCTGGTTGTTCTACCTGGTCCTTTCCGAAATATCATAACTTTTGATTTGCTCAGATTTACCCTCAGATTCCATGATTGGCAGTACACATTCAGTCGATTAATCATCAGTTTTAGGGTTTCGGGTGATTGAGCAAACAGTATAACGTCGTCTGCAAACAGTAGGGCTTTGATAACATTTCTCGAAATTTCGATTCCGCCAGGTAGAAAATCAACAATCAAATGCCGCTTTAAAGTCAACAAAAAATACGTACAACTTCTTCTTTTGTTCGATAAACGTTTCTGCTATACTTTGGAGTACAAAAATGTTATCGATAGTCGAGTAGCCGCTTCGAAATCCTGCTTGAAATTCACCAAGCAGTTTTTGACTATTAATCCATGTTGTCAGTCGTTTATTCAGCAGAGTTGTGAATACCTTGTATGAGGCGTTAAGGAAGGAAATACCGCGGTAGTTAGCTGGATCTTCAATGTTGTTTTTCTTGCGCAAAGGAAAAATCACAGATTGCTTAAACTGTTCTGGTAATACCCCAGAGTCCATGATTATATTTAAGGCCGAAGTCAATTTGTAAGTGAGTCTTTCAGTTCCATATTTTAGAAACTCCATTGGAATTCTATCCGCGCCTGGTGCCTTACCGTCTTTCAATTTCATCAGCACTTTGCTTACTTCTTCTTGAGTTATAACGCTATCTAATATGTCGTTAGCGTATGCGGGTTTTGCAAATTGTATAGGCGGTGTCGGATTCTCAGTATTTAACAATATCTTAAAGTGATCATGCAATATATCAATGCTCAATTTGGTGCTTATTTGTAGCTTTTTACCATTTAAATGATTTACTGCTGTCCAAAATTCTTTAGAGTTATTGCAGTGAACTAATCGGAGAGCTTCAGTTTCAAGAAATGCTGCTTTTTTTTCCTTGCATGTTTTTTTGAATGCACTTTTAGCTTCTAAGTAGATTTTTTTAAAGTATTTTCTGCTGTATCTTCTGAAAACTTTTAGCCATCCAAAAGATCTTTGGCGTGCTTTTTCGCAATCCGCATCGAACCATTTTTCTTTTTGTTTTGAGGTTTTTCCCTGATAAGTAGTGGATGTCGGGTAAGACAGTTTGATAATGTCTTCTATGTCTCCTATTGTTAGTTGAGCATCATATGGAACGTTTTGTTCTAGGTTGCTTTTATACTCTTGGACTTTGTTTTCTTTCCAACTTAGTTTGGGGGGAGGTTTAAAACAGTTATTTCATCGTGGCTTATGCAATCCATTCCAAATTCAACAACTAGCGGCAAGTGATCGGAATATGGGACACTTAAGATCTTAAAATCAAAAATTTTTGACATCCAGTTTCCTTTCGCTAGACAATAGTCGACTACAGAACATCCTCGCTGCCCTATGAAGGTATACTCCCCACATTTATCGGATTCAGAAACACCATTTAATATTTGAAATCCGAAAGCATCACAAAGATTTAGCATTTTAATTCCTTTAGTGTTGATTGTAGTGTCTTTGGACTTTCTAATTTTACCCGCAAATCGGTTTTCTCTTCCTTCATTACTTCCTATTCTTGCATTAATGTCTCCAATAATCATAACGTCATCGCTATTATATTATAACTTATTATTTTAAATTTTCTTAATTCATAATTTTTTTTTAAATTTTGGCAGACGGCGCCTTTATCCTATTCTCTAATAGAACTGACAATAGTTGGTGCATCCCCTAGACCTCTTTTAACCTGACTACTAGATGGCGCACTGTTATTATTATTTTTCCTTGAGTTGGTAGCACTTAGATTTGACAAACCATCTGTCACAACAAGGGAACCCAGTTGTTGTGTAAGATCAACATTGTATATGTCATTTAAAACTTTGAATCCATCCGTATCTCTGTTGTGCAAGAGACCCTGCGTATGGCTCCAGAAAAACATATTTTTGTTAATAAATATTATCTTGTCGTCTCTCACTAAAACCTTGATCTGAGGATTGCATTCGTTGAGTCGTCTTTTAATGCATATCAATTTGTATCGCTTTTGTCGGACAGAAGCCGGAAGATCTTTTGCCATTGTGATACCGGTGTTGCGTAGAGTGCTCGATGCTTTGAGTGCAGAAATAACTTGTTGTTTTGACTCAAGCTTGACCATAAAATTCTTGACATTGTCCTTACCCGATCGGATTTCTCGAATTTGCAAATTTTCATCTGATGGCGGTGGCTGAATAATATTATTGCATATATTTTTTGCAAACTCTATCTCGTCCTGATTTTCCCGGATTGCTACATGTAGTATTAGATTATTTTCGGTGTTTCTTAGTTGCATCTCTTCCATTTTGTTTTCCAGTTGTTCGTATTTTTTTTCTAACGAATTAACTTTTTTTGTTAGAAGTTGTAGGAAACAAGGCACGACCAGACTTGTTTCATAACGACATAACCTACGCCAACAACATAATAAGAAAATAAAGTCCAATCAGATAACAAATAATAGAACATCTAAACAGAAAATCCTTTTGCTCTGAAAAGACCAAAGGAAAACAAAAAAAAAACTAATCAGATCAATTATAGGACCTAGACCTAAAAGCTGAACACACCCAATTAGATTGTGTTCCAACAATAAAAAGTATCCAACAAGATAAGCACACTATTGTGAATTAGCCCGCCATTTGTATCAAGGAATTTGTTTCATTCTCAAACAATTCCATGTAGCCGGCGTATTCAAATAAGTTTCCTTCTAAATTCAACGGCAGACATCTTTCCTTTTTGTGTCTGGCCGCCGAACTTTCAACACCTTTTTATCCCCAAGAAAAGAAAAGCTAGAAAAATGGTAAGAAAATTAATAGAAAATTTGTAGTGATATAGTAGTAACATTATTATATAACTTTAAATAGAATTCAAGCCGAATATTAAGGAATATCAAGCTCTAAAGTAAGCGAGTGTAGCAGGAACTTTTTTCTCCTAACACAAAAGCTGCGCGAGCGAGTGTAGGAATACCCACTTTGGGTGGATTAAACAGCTCGAAATTAAAATGATCCAACTAATAAGGTATTTATAAAATGTGAAATAAATTTCTGAAAAAAAGAAAGAAAGAAAGAATCCTAAAAGAAAGAACAAAAGAAAAGAACAATTATGTAGCATAATATGTGATTTTTTTTGTGGTTATATTCTAAAGTCCTTTTTTTTTGCAATCCATATAGGGGCAATGCAGAAATAAGACGGGGCTGATAAGAACAAAGAAAATTTACATTAGAAGCATCTTTCAAGATTAACAAAGAAAAGAAAATTAATAAAAGCATAAAAATTCCGACGGCCAGACAAAACTTTTCAGAATTCTTATTTAGAAGCCTACCAAAATTTCAAGAAATATCCTGCAAAGATTCAAGAAAGAAACAATCTTACAAGAATATATAAAAATCCTGTAAAAATTATACGAAAAGCTATGCGAAAAAGATTGGAAATTAGACGGATATTCATCCATATATTCATAAAAATCTTTTTATTTAGGAAAAACGCAAGTAATTTCTAATCTATTCATTCGCGTAATAGCTATCGACAGCGAAAACATCCGTCGTAAAAACCAAGTCCAAAAAGTCTACGAATCATTTAAGAAAATTAACATCCAGCGAACGAGTTCTGTTTTGCGGACAGAATCCTAGAATTATTCTAGCAAAAGCGTAACGCAGTTCCTAATGGGACAAGTAATTTTTGTTGCAGAAAAAGCATAATCACGTTTGTTCTCGAACACGAAAGGTGTTCTTGAGAACCTAAAACAAAAAAAAAAACATCGTCAAGTTAAAGTTCATCGAGAAAAGTTATTCTTTGTGACTAAGTACAATCAGTCCGTCTATTTCTCTTGCAAATAGATAGATAAAATTTTCATCAGAAATTTTCATCGAACCAAATTCATCTGTACCTAATTGTCAGTACAGAGAAGAACTTCAAGACATCAGAAAGCGTATCCAGAAGAGTCAAGAACCTGAATACTCACCTGTGAACGTGTAAAAGATCTAAACTCCTGAGGACTAACGAATATATCTATGTGAAAGTGTATATAACAGATTAAGTATCATTTATATTTTCTTTATCATGATATATAAGATCATTTTAGAAACTAGATAAGAATAGTGCAGTGAGATTAGTTTAGCGAAGACAGTGTGATTTTGATATGAAGAATTTCTCGAATAATAATTTTTTTTTGTTTGCAATTGAAAATTAACGTAAAATATAATCTATTAACATCAGTAATTAAGAGTAACGAGAATTTGCTATAAGATCAGTTTGCTTAAAGTCACGAGATCGATTAAGAAAGTATCTGAAAATATGATACAAAAACATTTGGAAAGTATCTGAAAATATGATACATGAAAATCGATAAACAATTATCAGTATAGAAATTTAGCTAGAGTAGGGTTTAGTTTGCGAAAGTTATTTTTTGTGAATTCTTCCACCCTATTGAAGACCAATTTCAGCTAGTCAAGAAAACTTAATACAAATCACGAGATAAAGTAACCAAGTTTGGATATCATATGTATTTCATTTGTGTAACATCATATAACATCTCATTTAATTAACAAAGAAAGCAGATACAACATCCAAGTTCGAGTGCACTTCAACGAGGAGAAAAATCTGGTGAGTGAAAAATTTTTCTTTGACAAACTACATTATTTTTATTTTGATTATCATTTTTATGGAAACCATATGATCATTCGTGATTTATCTTTTGAACATCTTTTATTGAGCTTTGAATATTATCGATTTGAACATAATTTTTTTTTTATGCTTGAACAATTCATGAAACAGACGTTACGTATAAATTTTTTTTTTGGTTATTGAACATCAAGACTAAGACAATTTTTATTGAAAAGGATCCAAGAATATAGAGAGGGATTTTTAAAAGTAAAATTAACAAAAGAGAATTTCTAAAATTAATATATACATTAAATAAATATAAAAATTAAAGATTTAGCAGGAATCAATAGGATAGGTTGGAAGAAATATAATTAGGTAAAATAATTGTGAATATAAAACTTAAGAAAACATCATGTTTAGTTAATGTGTGAATAAAGTTGATGTCATGAAAATTTAAAGATATCGTTTTGTGAAACTTTGGAAATATAATATTTTTTTTTTGACAATCAGTGACGTGACTGTTTAGTATGTTTGAGTAAGGTAAAAGTTGAGGGGTCGAGAGAGGATGAAATCGAGAATATAAGAGAAGTTTAACCTTGAGCTTCTCTTGTTTGTAAAGGGGATTCTCATATAATATTAAATTCATGCCTAAGAGAATCATATACAGGAATATGGGAAATTTTGTGTTTCTCATATCATAGGGATGGGTAAAGACAGGCCGAGAGCGCAACAACAGCCGCGTCTCTCAAACATGGGGTTTCGGAAAATAAAAGAACCAAATGGAAACCATAGGTTCATATCAGGTCGTACATCTGATATGATAGGGTAGGGTTAAGATCGGTTCAAGGGACACGAACATCTATGTTTCCCTCAAAGCAAGTCACAAAAATACGTGTCTCAACTAAAGTAATAAGATTTACGAAAGATAGGTACAATCTTTCAGTCATCTATCCGTTTACATCTTTTCGGGTCCTAGGATTTTTAAACATTTATTTTCTAATCTACAACACCAAGATTAGTCGGTCTGAAAACAGTGTAACACCGTTGACACTCCAGCTGCAAGATCCCCCCCTCATCCGACGAGCTAAGCGATCGTGCACCCAGCAGGCCAGGTGGCTGTAGAGTGGCAACACCCTCCTCCGAAAACTGCATGGACTTTCTATTGCTTGTCAATAGGAATATATGTGACGTGTAAGAGGAGGATAGATTCCTTAGGAGAAGCAGGGAGATAAAGAGTTTGAAGTTTAGTTTCTTTTCTGAAGCTAAAGTTGCTTAATCGCAGCTTTCAATTTTTATTATAATCGCTCTGTGTCTTTCTCAGCTTTTCTCAGGAATATGTTCGATGACTTCGGCGAGTTATAATAGTCAGTTTGAATTATGATGGTCAGTTTTGAGTCAAGCAAATTCATGTGAGTTATTGTGACTCGTGGGTAGAAAAGAATACTGCGCTTGTGAACTACAGATAACTCGACTGTTGAGTCGACATTTGGTGTTTTAAGAACGGTTTGTGTATAACATCGAAACATATTCAATAAAGGTGGTTTGAGGAGTTTCATTCTCAGAAAGGTTGAGAATTTTACTCCCCCTATCACTTCTGTAAGGGATCTATATGGGAGTGTGGGGATTGTTTGTGATATCGATATATATCCTATTCAATTTCCATGTTATTTATGTTCGTTACAGATGGCGCCCAACGTGGGGCCCGAAAAAGATTTGTAACATGATGACAGTAAATTTAATTATTTTGAGAACATACAGATTTAATAGCAAACTTCAGTTTGTTAAGAGTTTAGTTGAGTAAACTTTTTTTTTGAGAAGGTTCACTCGGAGGAATTATTCGGTGAGAGTTAGTCGATACTCATTATCCGGAAGTTTTTGTGTTAAGTAAGACTTCGTCTGTTGTAGTAAGGTCGATTAACGATTTTCGACTTCGATATTTAGTGTTAGCACTTATGTCCGCATTTGGGTGTAGTTAACCTGGTGGTCTGTTGCATTAAGGCTATACGCTTTATTTTGTGGAAGAGTTTGGAAGAGCGACACTCTTAACCTTTTGACCGGTGGTTGGTAGAACAAGTTCCCGACGCACGTCTGTTGCAGAAGCATGGAGACAGCTCTGAAGAATTCACTTTTTTTTTGAAATTGTTTGCTCACGAACAATAACAGCAGTTCTGTGAAAAAAGTTTTAGTTGGAAGAATGGTGAGGAGATGTTTGGACTCATTGACCGGTGGTTAGTAGAACAAGTTCCTGACACACGTCTGTTGCAGTGAGACAAATATCCTAACATTTTTGGAAACAGAAAGCTTTATTCATTATTTTTGTGACTAAGACCAAAGACATTTTAAAATTTTTTTTTTTTGTTAACGTATCTTTCGACGTAGTTAGATATGACTAACATTTCCTTTTTATATTATCATTATTTTCAAATTTTGATTTTAACTCTCAAGACCCTTTATAGGTTATGATAAGTTTAGTTTATATTTATAGTTTTGTGAAATTTTTGCCTGGTGGCACTTTTTTGAGAAATTTAGTATTTGCCTGGTGACGTATTCAGTTTAGTATTTGCCTGGTGGCGTATTCAGTTTAGTATTTGCCTGGTGGCGTATTCAGTTTAGTATTTGCCTGGTGGCGTTTTAGTTTTTAGAAATTTTGCCTGGTGGCACATTCAGTTATAAGAAAATATAGTTATTCAGTATTGAGAATTTAGTTTAGAAATTTATGCAATTTAATTTGAATCATTTTTGGAGTATTTAAGAAATTTCAGATTTACAGTTTTAGTTTGATTTTGAGAAATTTTTGAAAAATTATAGTTAGAATCATTTTTTTTTTGGAAGATTTTTGAATTTGAGTGGAGTTAGTTGAATTTATAGATCATTCTTTGGATAGTCTACTTGATTCAAAGTGAATGAAAATTTAACTAAGTTTATAATCAAATTTTCAAAAAATTAATTTAGTAAGTAAAGTTAGTATTAGTAAAAATATTTTTGTTTTGATTTTTACTGATGAGTGGAAGAGGAAGAGGTAGAGCGCGATCAACAAATCCAACAGCGCGAGAGAAAAGGTACGGTAGAAGAGCAAGTATGTTATTGAACCAACAAAACCGTAGTCGTAGGGATAGTCCGGCAGGCAATGGTGAGGACCATGCCAGAAGGGATAGTCTTGTTAGCGACGAAGAGAGAGACGTTGACCCGAATAATCATTTAGAAGTTAACGGTAACAATAATGACAATAATGCTAGTCTCCCAACCGAACCAAATCATAACAATCCAACTGCAAGCTCGAGTCGTAACGCGCGAAATGAATCATTCAATGTTAGCCATCAATTTGGTGATTATATACAGGAGGTAGTATCCGCGACAGTAGGCCTAAACCGAACAGCAGATCAAAGGTTTATTAGGGAAGAATTAACGCGCAACCAAGCGAATATCCTAGACCAGTTAGGCAACATTATGAGAGATACTCTCACAAGAGTTTTACCCGCGACAACTCCGACTGTGTCGAATGTTAGGAATTTAAATGAAGCACCAACACCAGCTCCACGCCAAAATGGTAATAATTCGCCTAATTCAACCACCATCAGAAACAACCCGATTGAGACCCAAATAAATGAACCAAGTGTTCATCCAATAGACATGGCGAGAGGTTCTAATGTAGACAATTTTCTGGCGCAGTTAAGCCAGATGAATCTTAACGATTCTCCGGCTGCATCGAACCAACCCTTAGCACCAACACCAGCTAGTTCGTTTATGAGATTCCCACACTATCACAAGTGGGGAATCAAGTTCGACAACAAAGACATGTCAATAGACGACTTTTTATTCAGAATTGAGAAAGTGAAGGACAGTTACAATTGTTCTTGGGAAGAAGTTGTGACTAATTTCCATCATTTTGTGAGTGGATCAGTTGAGGCATGGTACTGGATGTACTTGAAGAGTAATCCGAGGACTTCTTGGCAAACGTTGAAGTCAGCTTTACTGGAGCAATATAGGAGTTTGGAAACCGACTCTGAGTTGACCAGGAAGATGATGGATCGAAGGCAAGCATTCAACGAGAGTTTCAATGACTTTTATGACGACATCATGAAGTTGAACTCCAGATTGAAAATACCTAAACCAGCTAGGGAAATCGTTGAACTAGTTAAACAAAATGTTAAAAGAAGAATGGGAGAACTATTAATTACATTCAATACTAACAGCCTCGCTGAATTAGTCTATGTGTGTAGAACCATAGAGAAATTCCTGAACGGAAGCAACAATAACGACAACCAACGTTTCAAACCTCAAGCGACTTACTCGAACCAACCAGTTCGAAGAACAGTTCATGAACTAGACCAACATCATCTAGCAATAGAAGAAGCGAAACCTGACACTTCATTGGAAGCTTTCCATAGGAAAGACAACTTTAAGTGCTGGAATTGCCAGGGCGTGGGTCATCTCTTTAAAGAATGTCCAGACGCTAGAAGACGACTCTTCTGCTTTAAGTGTGGTCGTGAAGAGACAGTAACACCGAATTGTCCAATCTGTTCGGAAAACAGTACAAAGAGCAATTGCCCAATCGAGGGGGGAATTGTGAAGACCATGTACTCGAAAAAGTAATTAACCCTCAAGCACCTATCAATAAAATCACTATTCTAAAATCTGAATCTAAAGAATCGTCAGAAAAACCGGAAGTGACAAAATCTGAACTAACGAAACTACATCCTTTGAAAAGACCTTTACAAGAGCGACAAATCGAATATTATAAAGCTCGGAAACGAATTTTGACATTTCCATGTCGTTCTAAGAAAATTTCAAGTTTAAGAAGAAAAATGAAAACAAGAAGAAGAATATATAAAGCGATATCAGCGACAAATTTAAGTAACAATAGTAACGATCCGCGTCCTTACATTTCGGTCGAGATGTTTAAGAAATCGTGGCTCGGTCTTTTGGACTCAGGAGCCAGCATTAGTTGTCTCGGCTCTGGAGCATTAGAATTCCTGAAAGAAAATGAAGTTCCTTTCAAGAACTTTTCATCGGCTGTTTCCACTGCAGATGGAAAGAAACAGGCGATCGTTGGTATGGTTAGGACAGCAATTCAATACAAGGGCATAGTCCGCGAATTGGATTTGTTTGTCGTGCCATCACTAACACAACCACTTTATTTAGGGGTTGATTTTTGGGCTTCGTTTCAAATAGCTCCTCATCTAATATCATCTTTAGACAACATCTCCGAATCCAAAGACATTAAGAAAGAAACAAGTAAATGTGTTTTATCGAGTCAAGAGTCGAAGGTATTGGAAGAAGTCATTCAGCTCTTTCCATCTTTCGCTGAAAGAGGCTTAGGTCGAACACATCTTTTAGAACATACGATAGATACGGGTGATACGATGCCAATAAAACAGCGTCATTATCCCATATCTCCAGCGGTACAAGCTCTCGTGTATGAGGAATTGGACCGCATGCTTGAGTTAGGCGTAATCGAAGAGAGTTCCAGCCCATGGAGTTCCCCTGTCGTATTGGTACGAAAACCAGGAAAGAACCGCATGTGCTTGGACTTTCGGAAGGTAAACTCAGTAACGAAAAAGAACGCGAATCCAATTGCTCAGATAGAGGGTTTGTTGGCTCGCCTTTCAGAGACTCATTTCATATCGAGTGTAGATCTGAAAGACGCATACTGGCAGATACCGCTGGAGCAAAGTTCACGGGAGAAGACAGCGTTTACCGTCCCCGGAAGACCGCTCTATCAATTTAAAGTGATGCCGTTCGGTCTCTCGAATGCAGCACAGAGTCTGACATACCTTATGAACTTGGTAGTACCACAAGAACTACGCGATCAAGTATTTGTTTACTTAGACGACTTATTAGTTATTTCTAAAACTTTTGAAGAACACATGCGAATATTGCGGATAATAGCGAACAGGTTATTGGAAGCAGGATTGACGATTAACGTCGAAAAATCCAAGTTTTGCTTCCAAGAACTTCAGTATCTAGGATACGTAGTAGGACCAGGTTGTTTGAAAGCAGACCCAGCTAAGATATCAGCTATAGTAGAGTTCCCTGTACCAACGTCAACACGGCAAGTTCGTCGATTTCTCGGCATGGCGGGATGGTACAGGCGATTCATTGAAAACTTCTCTGGCATAGCTAGTGCTATGACAGATACCTTGAAGAAACACCAAAAATTCGAGTTTGGCAAAGAAGCACTTGAAGCTTTTGAAGCAATTAAGAAAGCATTGACTTCTGCTCCCGTACTGATAAATCCAGATTTCAGTAAGCAATTCGTCATTCTATGTGACGCGTCAAACACTGGCATAGGATGTGTTTTATGTCAAAAGGATGAGTCAGGAGTAGAAAGGCCAATATATTATTATTCGCAGAAGTTGAATGCCGCGCAACGGAACTATTCAGTCACCGAGCGTGAGTGTTTAGCAGCTGTGAAAGGAATACAGAAATTTAGACCTTATGTGGAGGGATATAGATTTTTAGTGATCACCGACCACGCAAGCCTTAAGTGGTTAATGAGTTTGAGAGATCCAACGGGGAGATTAGCGCGATGGAGTCTCAAACTACAAGGATTTGACTTTGGGATAGAACACCGGAAGGGTACTTTGAATGTAGTGCCAGATGCTTTATCTCGTACCTATGAGATAGAGGGTCTACATTCGAACGTATACCAACTGGGGTCTATGTCAACAAATCCGTCTGAAGTGTTACATGTCGATCTGGAAGATCCAGCTTTTAAGTCGGAAGAATATCTCCAGATAGCAGAACATATCAGTAAGAATAATCAAAGATTACCTGATCTTCGAGTTTCGAAAGGTTTCGTATATAAGAAGATCAGGCATTGTACAGGAAATCCGCTTCAGGACCCGCAAGTCTGGAAGTTGTGGATTCCATCGTCGTTGACGGAACCAATGATCTCTCAAGCTCATTGTCCGCCAAGAGCTTCTCATGGTGGAATAGCTAAGACCCTTTATAGACTCCGCCAACAATTTTTCTGGCCAGCTATGGCTTCACAAGTGAAAGCATTTGTAGGTAAGTGTGACACTTGTAAAATAACCAAGTCCTCTAATGTGATTTTGCGCACAGAGATGGGAGACGCATACACTGTGGAAAGACCATTCCAACATATGTATGTAGATTTTCTCGGACCTTATCCACGATCACGGAAGGGAAATCAACATATAGTAATCGCGTTAGACCAACTAACGAAATTTGTTTTCATCAAACCTTTGAGGAAAGCAAATTCAAACGAGGTAATAAAATTTTTAAGAGATGAAATATTTTTAATTTACGGAGTACCCGAAAGTTTGTTGTCAGACAACGGTTCTCAATTTATTAGTAAAGAATTCAGTAAGATGACAGAGATGTTTGGCATAAAACATATAAAAACCGCAGCGTATGCTCCTCAAGCAAACGCGAGTGAGCGAGTTAATCGCTCAATCTTATCCGCCATCCGCTCTTACATTGATCCGCGACAATACAACTGGGATGAGTATTTGTCCTGTATAGGCAGTGCTTTACGTACTTCGGTACATTCTGTTTTGGGCATGTCACCATACGAGGCATTGTTCGGACAGAGAATGATCGAGCATGGAGCCGATTATAAACTCTTAAAAGATCTTAACGGTCTAAATCAAAGCGAGATAGACTGGTTACCGAAAACAGCGAAGATGAATATTTTGCACACACACCTCAAATCAGCTCTAGATCAAGCGCATGAGACATACAGAAATCATTACAATCTTAGAAGTAGATTAGTCAAATTTGCAGTAGGAGATGTAATTTACAAGCGTAATTTTGTACTAAGCGATGCAACAAAACATCGCAGCGCAAAACTCAGTCCTAAATTTTTAAAGGTTACAGTTTTAAAAGTTGTAGGTAACAACTTATATAAAGTAAGAGACGAAAAAGGATTAGAGTCAGTAGTTCACACTAAAGACCTAAAGAAATAGTTTCTTATATTTTAGTTCAGAGCCCGGCGTTGTCAGCTGTGCATGAGACTCCTTTTAGTAAGCAGCATTTCAAATGTTGTTTCTTTTCTTGTCCTTCAGACGAGTTAAAATCTAGTCAAAAGGACAAGTTTTGTAGGAAACAAGGCACGACCAGACTTGTTTCATAACGACATAACCTACGCCAACAACATAATAAGAAAATAAAGTCCAATCAGATAACAAATAATAGAACATCTAAACAGAAAATCCTTTTGCTCTGAAAAGACCAAAGGAAAACAAAAAAAAAACTAATCAGATCAATTATAGGACCTAGACCTAAAAGCTGAACACACCCAATTAGATTGTGTTCCAACAATAAAAAGTATCCAACAAGATAAGCACACTATTGTGAATTAGCCCGCCATTTGTATCAAGGAATTTGTTTCATTCTCAAACAATTCCATGTAGCCGGCGTATTCAAATAAGTTTCCTTCTAAATTCAACGGCAGACATCTTTCCTTTTTGTGTCTGGCCGCCGAACTTTCAACACCTTTTTATCCCCAAGAAAAGAAAAGCTAGAAAAATGGTAAGAAAATTAATAGAAAATTTGTAGTGATATAGTAGTAACATTATTATATAACTTTAAATAGAATTCAAGCCGAATATTAAGGAATATCAAGCTCTAAAGTAAGCGAGTGTAGCAGGAACTTTTTTCTCCTAACACAAAAGCTGCGCGAGCGAGTGTAGGAATACCCACTTTGGGTGGATTAAACAGCTCGAAATTAAAATGATCCAACTAATAAGGTATTTATAAAATGTGAAATAAATTTCTGAAAAAAAGAAAGAAAGAAAGAATCCTAAAAGAAAGAACAAAAGAAAAGAACAATTATGTAGCATAATATGTGATTTTTTTTGTGGTTATATTCTAAAGTCCTTTTTTTTTGCAATCCATATAGGGGCAATGCAGAAATAAGACGGGGCTGATAAGAACAAAGAAAATTTACATTAGAAGCATCTTTCAAGATTAACAAAGAAAAGAAAATTAATAAAAGCATAAAAATTCCGACGGCCAGACAAAACTTTTCAGAATTCTTATTTAGAAGCCTACCAAAATTTCAAGAAATATCCTGCAAAGATTCAAGAAAGAAACAATCTTACAAGAATATATAAAAATCCTGTAAAAATTATACGAAAAGCTATGCGAAAAAGATTGGAAATTAGACGGATATTCATCCATATATTCATAAAAATCTTTTTATTTAGGAAAAACGCAAGTAATTTCTAATCTATTCATTCGCGTAATAGCTATCGACAGCGAAAACATCCGTCGTAAAAACCAAGTCCAAAAAGTCTACGAATCATTTAAGAAAATTAACATCCAGCGAACGAGTTCTGTTTTGCGGACAGAATCCTAGAATTATTCTAGCAAAAGCGTAACGCAGTTCCTAATGGGACAAGTAATTTTTGTTGCAGAAAAAGCATAATCACGTTTGTTCTCGAACACGAAAGGTGTTCTTGAGAACCTAAAACAAAAAAAAAAACATCGTCAAGTTAAAGTTCATCGAGAAAAGTTATTCTTTGTGACTAAGTACAATCAGTCCGTCTATTTCTCTTGCAAATAGATAGATAAAATTTTCATCAGAAATTTTCATCGAACCAAATTCATCTGTACCTAATTGTCAGTACAGAGAAGAACTTCAAGACATCAGAAAGCGTATCCAGAAGAGTCAAGAACCTGAATACTCACCTGTGAACGTGTAAAAGATCTAAACTCCTGAGGACTAACGAATATATCTATGTGAAAGTGTATATAACAGATTAAGTATCATTTATATTTTCTTTATCATGATATATAAGATCATTTTAGAAACTAGATAAGAATAGTGCAGTGAGATTAGTTTAGCGAAGACAGTGTGATTTTGATATGAAGAATTTCTCGAATAATAATTTTTTTTTGTTTGCAATTGAAAATTAACGTAAAATATAATCTATTAACATCAGTAATTAAGAGTAACGAGAATTTGCTATAAGATCAGTTTGCTTAAAGTCACGAGATCGATTAAGAAAGTATCTGAAAATATGATACAAAAACATTTGGAAAGTATCTGAAAATATGATACATGAAAATCGATAAACAATTATCAGTATAGAAATTTAGCTAGAGTAGGGTTTAGTTTGCGAAAGTTATTTTTTGTGAATTCTTCCACCCTATTGAAGACCAATTTCAGCTAGTCAAGAAAACTTAATACAAATCACGAGATAAAGTAACCAAGTTTGGATATCATATGTATTTCATTTGTGTAACATCATATAACATCTCATTTAATTAACAAAGAAAGCAGATACAACATCCAAGTTCGAGTGCACTTCAACGAGGAGAAAAATCTGGTGAGTGAAAAATTTTTCTTTGACAAACTACATTATTTTTATTTTGATTATCATTTTTATGGAAACCATATGATCATTCGTGATTTATCTTTTGAACATCTTTTATTGAGCTTTGAATATTATCGATTTGAACATAATTTTTTTTTTATGCTTGAACAATTCATGAAACAGACGTTACGTATAAATTTTTTTTTTGGTTATTGAACATCAAGACTAAGACAATTTTTATTGAAAAGGATCCAAGAATATAGAGAGGGATTTTTAAAAGTAAAATTAACAAAAGAGAATTTCTAAAATTAATATATACATTAAATAAATATAAAAATTAAAGATTTAGCAGGAATCAATAGGATAGGTTGGAAGAAATATAATTAGGTAAAATAATTGTGAATATAAAACTTAAGAAAACATCATGTTTAGTTAATGTGTGAATAAAGTTGATGTCATGAAAATTTAAAGATATCGTTTTGTGAAACTTTGGAAATATAATATTTTTTTTTTGACAATCAGTGACGTGACTGTTTAGTATGTTTGAGTAAGGTAAAAGTTGAGGGGTCGAGAGAGGATGAAATCGAGAATATAAGAGAAGTTTAACCTTGAGCTTCTCTTGTTTGTAAAGGGGATTCTCATATAATATTAAATTCATGCCTAAGAGAATCATATACAGGAATATGGGAAATTTTGTGTTTCTCATATCATAGGGATGGGTAAAGACAGGCCGAGAGCGCAACAACAGCCGCGTCTCTCAAACATGGGGTTTCGGAAAATAAAAGAACCAAATGGAAACCATAGGTTCATATCAGGTCGTACATCTGATATGATAGGGTAGGGTTAAGATCGGTTCAAGGGACACGAACATCTATGTTTCCCTCAAAGCAAGTCACAAAAATACGTGTCTCAACTAAAGTAATAAGATTTACGAAAGATAGGTACAATCTTTCAGTCATCTATCCGTTTACATCTTTTCGGGTCCTAGGATTTTTAAACATTTATTTTCTAATCTACAACACCAAGATTAGTCGGTCTGAAAACAGTGTAACACCGTTGACACTCCAGCTGCAAGATCCCCCCCTCATCCGACGAGCTAAGCGATCGTGCACCCAGCAGGCCAGGTGGCTGTAGAGTGGCAACACCCTCCTCCGAAAACTGCATGGACTTTCTATTGCTTGTCAATAGGAATATATGTGACGTGTAAGAGGAGGATAGATTCCTTAGGAGAAGCAGGGAGATAAAGAGTTTGAAGTTTAGTTTCTTTTCTGAAGCTAAAGTTGCTTAATCGCAGCTTTCAATTTTTATTATAATCGCTCTGTGTCTTTCTCAGCTTTTCTCAGGAATATGTTCGATGACTTCGGCGAGTTATAATAGTCAGTTTGAATTATGATGGTCAGTTTTGAGTCAAGCAAATTCATGTGAGTTATTGTGACTCGTGGGTAGAAAAGAATACTGCGCTTGTGAACTACAGATAACTCGACTGTTGAGTCGACATTTGGTGTTTTAAGAACGGTTTGTGTATAACATCGAAACATATTCAATAAAGGTGGTTTGAGGAGTTTCATTCTCAGAAAGGTTGAGAATTTTACTCCCCCTATCACTTCTGTAAGGGATCTATATGGGAGTGTGGGGATTGTTTGTGATATCGATATATATCCTATTCAATTTCCATGTTATTTATGTTCGTTACAAAGTATATTTGTTGCAATGATTTCTTGGTTGACCAAGGTGATTGCTTCAATGTCACTTTTTTTTGCAACCTCTGCCATTTTGGAATCAAGAAGCATTCCCAGCATATTACATAAATCATTCTTGGACATATCTCCCACTAATTCTGTCGACATTTTGGTGGAAGATTGTGTCTTTTTTTATAAGGGAGTCACTGGAGAAATTTCTTGCACTTTTCTCTTGTCCATGAGGTTTTAGTGACGTTATGTGTAGACTTATTAATTTATAAAATTGTTATAAATATATTAGTATACTATAACTCACTTGAAATTTAATCGTTCTAGATTTATGGAGACGTTATTTTGCACTTTGAGTAGGCTTTGATATTATTTTTATTCAGAAAACAAGGTATTTTTTAATTTAAAATGGGAAAGATTCACAGATAAACTTTTCAAATTATTTGACAGATGTCAATCTTACTGACTATAAACATTTAAGAGTTTTAGAAACTTATTCTTTACAACTATAATATTTTTAATAAATGTATGACAAAATTTTTAAGATACCTAACAAAAGTCAATATAATATTTAAGGGAAAACACTACAAGAAAAAAACCCTTATGTAATACTTAAAAAACTGAAATTGCACAATAACCCAAAAACTAAAGTAGTATACTTTAAAGATTAAGAATAAGTTCATTATCCGAGTAAGAACATCTTTCAAAAAACTTTTCTTGAAGCTTGTAATTTGTAAAGAACAAATTTAATTGGGCTGACATTTGCTTTATTGTGGAGCCTAGCAGTCGAATAAAACCATAGCAAATTAAGCATTAACTTAAAAACTTTGTTTTGGCTTACTTGAAGCTTTTTTTATGTGTGTCTCAGCACAGTCAAACCACACTGGGGCACCATAAGTTAGTCACAATTTCAAATTGGTACCTAGTTTTCTTCAAAATGTAAAAATCAAACATTACATCCTAACATGCATCCACCCCTACTATCCTACTTTTTCTCAATGTTATTGGCATCGGCTTCGGCAGTCTAAAATAAATATTTTTCGTCTGAATTTTTTTTCTTCTCAATCGCCATATGTAAAACCAAAAACAAATCTCAATCAGTCAAATTGGTATGTCCAATTGCCAATAATTTACGACACGTAAAGGGTAAAAGTGTCATATGTATTTCAAACGCTTATTTCATATTTTAAAAATCTTGAACAAAAATCGATTTATAATTTTCGTATTGCAGAATAATACAACAAATTAAGTGTCCATGAAAGGACTTACAATCTTACATAGTGAAAACAAAAAAATATACACAAAAAAATTAATGAAACAAATTTTACGGCAGCCTACTTGGTCACACTAAGCAAGCGAATAATACAGAAAAATACCAAAACCAACCAAACTAGTTTTTGAGAGGTATATGTATATAGAAAACAAAATACGAGTAGGTACACATAAAGAATCTGGAAAAATATTTTTACTCTTTTCAACATTAGCGATCGTAATAAACTTTTGTCTTGCTTTCACTTATTGGATATTTTACTGAGTACCAAGTGAATGGTGGTGAGTGTTCTTTTTGTGGATTGGTTTGGAATGTATATCTGATGTTTAAACCTAACATTGGTGAAGAACTCGGATCAATAGGTTCTACTTTTAGTTCCCACTTTTAGGTGAAGGGCTCTTAAGCGCGCGCATATTATAAAAAAAAAAAATTTGTGTGTTGATTATCTTTGTGATATGTATTGTAATATTCTGCTAAGGGTTCGCAATAAAAAATTATTTACTTTATATCTTAACTTCTTATTATTACATTTAAAATAAAACACATTTTACTTTAATTGAAATCTCTTTTATGAATTACTGGCACAACAGTATGCAACACTTTACACGAACTTTATTCTTTCACTTTCGCCATCAAGCTTATATAGGAAAATATCTAGTTCTGGTCTAATCTCGAAAGCAATAGAAAGCTCTGGAACATGTATCTCGATCTTTCTATTCTGACAGATAGATGGAATAATTCCCCTTCAGGCTTTGACATTTACCAATGTTCCAAAAAGCTCGTTCAAAGCTCATAGCAGGTTGTTCTAATGACGATGGTGAATGGCGTTGTCATCATCATCATCGGCTCGACAACCGGGGTCCGGTCCTGGCCTCCTTCAACAAGTCTCTCCACCTATCCCGGTCTTGAGCCGACGCCATCCAGTTGCGCACCCCAAGGCTTCGGGCGTCCTGGTCTACGCCATCTCTCCAGCGCAAGCATGGTCTACCACGCTGCCGTCTACCATAGAATGTACCACAAAGGACTTTCCGAGCAGGTTCCTCTTCACTCATGCGAGCTAGGTGCCCTGCCCACCGGAGTCTACCGAGCTTAATTTTTGTCACTATGTCTGCTTCAAGGTAGATTGCGTACAATTCATGATTGTACCGTCTCCGGAATCGCCCTTCCTCACATATGGGGCCAACAATTCTCCTTAAGACTTTTCTCTCGAACGCGGCTAAGAGGTCGGAGTGTCTTTTGCTAAGCACCCAAGTCTCGGATCCATACATGAGTACTGGCAGGACCATGGTCCTGTACAGCAGCAGTTTTGAAGTTATGGTGAGATTTCTGGATTTGAAGAGCTTTGACAGACTATAGTAGGCTTTGTTGGAATTGAGCAGCCGCCCGCGTATTTCTTCTTCTATATTATTATCGGCTGCTACTATTGACCCAAGGTATTTAAAGGATTGCACCACTTCAAATTCGTGCTCCGCTACCTTGATTGTTTGACCAACTGTTCTTCTCGCATTCGACGCCACCATGTACTTTGTTTTACCTTCACTAATGTGCAGCCCCAGATTTTGTGCCGCCTGCTCGATCTGGATGAAGGAATCGTGTACAGCTTGTTCGGTTCTTCCGATGATGTCAATGTCGTCTGCGTAAGCCAGTATCTGGCTGGACCTGTTGTAATGGTACTTTGGAGTTTCCAGCCGGGGTAAATACTTAGTGGTGTTTCCAGGTTTCAAAGCCAAAGAAAGTACTAGAACTTTAGCTTATAATAGTACTTTCTTTGGCTTTGAAACCTGGAAACACCACTAAGTATTTACCCCGGCTGGAAACTCCAAAGTACCATTACAAATTGGCGCCCGAGCAGGGACTGTAGTCCATTTTCCGAAAAATTCAAAGACGACTAGCTTAATAAGCGTTGAAATTCAAACAGAAAATTCAAATTCAAATAGAAAAAAAAAAAGTTTAAATATGTCCGACGACGAGGACAATATTTTTAGCAGCATAGGGGCTATATACCTCCTCCGCAAAGAAGAGATAATCGAACGAATGACACGATTACACCTGGATACAGAAGGCACTTTAGATGTATTGCGCAAGCGCCTCAGTAAACATATAAAGGAAGCACGTTTGCGTGCTTCAACCCAAGACATTTGTGCGGAAATGGAAAAATTAGGTTTAGAGCGTGAATTCCCAAAAGAAACCATTCAAACAGGAATTAAATCTTTTGAAGACTCACCAACCGACACCGTAAAGACCAGCAAACAAACGCATTTCACTGAGTTGTGTTTCCCAGTACCCACTTTAGGCCAAGTCACAACTCAGAGTAACCAACTCACCTGCAACACTGCCAGTGTATCCAGAGAAAATACATTATCCACTACTCCCGTTGAAAATTTTCAACCAAGGTCCAGAGAAAGAGTTTCAGTTAGCAGAGAGGCAGAGGTAATGAACATAATAAGGAATTGGGGTGTAAAGTTTAGATCCACTAGTGACCCCATTGAATTCCTAAAGCGTTGTGAAGAGCTTACCTCCGGTTTCAATCTTCATCCGGACGAGATAGTTAGAACACTTCCGGAAGTATTAGTTGGTACTACTCTAGAGTGGTATAGGATCAACCGCAATCGTTTCCATACTTGGAAAGACTTCGAAGAAGCCTACCTACAAAATTTTCTACCGGCCAGGTATATACCCAAGCTAGAAGATGAAATCGCAAGAAAGAAACAGGGGCCAAAGGAAAAGGCCAGAGACTTTATACAAGCAACCCAATACCTAATCCATAAGCATCCCCAAATGAAAGTTGACGATAACATAGATCGAATCTATGATGGTCTACTTCCTGGATACCACATGTATATTAGAAGAAAAGATTTTCAGACTCTCGCCGAGTTAATACAACTTACCGACGAATATGAAAATATTAAGCGTGAAGAACGAAACCAGCAGGCTTCGAGTTCATCATCCAATAGGTTATCGCAGCCAGTAAGACCAACATTCGGTGGTCATCAGACACAAGCCCAATCACAGACACAAAGACAGGGTAATCCTTTCAATAGACCAGCATCTTCGTACGACCGTTTTACGCATTGCTGGAATTGCAAGCAAAGGGGACATACCAAGAGCAACTGTAACCGGCCATTTCAATTATTTTGTTCATATTGTGGGGAAGATGGGCGTTTAGCCAAAGATTGTCCCTGTCATACCCATCAAGCCTTAGTAATCTATGATTTATCAGACCCGTCAGCCATACCCACTGATTCTAATGTCATAGAAGAAATTCCAGAGTATGCACTTCCAATCACTTCAACACTTTTAGAGTCGACCGAGTCAAATAATTCAATGTACCGTCAACCTGCGACATCAATAGCAGAGGAGAAAGAAAATGAGTTATTTTCTCAATACAAGGAAAAGGTTTCGAGCGATTGGACAGACCCACGACCTTTTATATATATCACCGTTTATGGTAATCGTTTGACAGCCCTTATAGATACGGGTGCAACAAAATCTTATATTAATACAGGAACCCGACAGCTTTTCCGCCGCCTTAAAATCACAATGGTTTACCAGAAGCATACGGTACACCTAGCGAATGGCAGTCCTGTCAACACTAGAGAGTCTTTCACGGTCACTTTCGGGCTAGGTGATAAGATAATGATGGGAAAGATGACTTACTTACAACAGTTAACCGAAGAGGTAGTCCTAGGTATGGATCTACTTTCGCAGCTCGGTTTCTCACTGTTTGTAGCAGACAAAGATCTAACGTCTATCGAAACTTTTCCATCAGGGCAAAGAGACTCTCTATGCCTACTTGGAGGCAAACCACTCTCCATCGCCCAAGAGAACCAACTTACCTCACTATTAGATATCGAACTCCCTAAATTCGATAAGTTACCGAACACAACGAATGTTGCAGTCCATCGGATACGTCTTAAAACCGAACAGCCATTTAAACAGAGATACTACCCTAGAAATCCAGCCATGCAAAAAGTTATAGACGAAGAGATAGATGAACTAATAAAAGCAGGGAGAATAGAGCCTTCTAATAGCCCATACAGTTCCCCGATCGTATTAGTCAAAAAGAAAACGGCAAGTACCTTTAGAACCAAGCTCTAGACCAGCAACAGCCTTTACGGTCCCGGGGCGTGGTCTCTTTCAGTGGACAGTAATGCCATGTGGTTTAAATTCAGCAGCAGCCACATTCCAACGAATGTTAGACACGATCATAGGACCGGAGATGGACAACTATGCTTTTGCTTATCTTGATGATATTATCATAGTTAGCGAAACTTTCGAAGACCACATGACCCATCTAAAAGAAGTTTTTAAACGTCTACAAATGGCGCAACTTAAAATAAATAAGGAAAAATGTGTTTTCTGTAAACGCGAACTTAAATACTTAGGGCACGTTGTGAGTGACCGTGGTATCAGTACCGATCCTGATAAAATCACCGCGGTACAAGAACTAAAGGTCCCTAAGAACGTAAAAGAACTTCGACGACTCCTGGGCATCTCATCTTGGTACCGTAGGTTCATTAAAGGTTTTTCAATCATTGTTACCCCACTTACAAAGCTTCTAAAAAAAAAAAACAAGTTTGGGAATGGGGTCTTAGACAAGAAACCGCCTTTACCGAACTAAAAACCAAACTTACAGAAGCACCGGTATTGATGTGTCCTGATTTTACACTCCCGTTTACGCTTCAAACTGACGCTAGCCAGCACGGGCTAGGAGTAGTTTTATCACAGAACACCAAGGGGAAAGAAAGGGTCATAGCATATGCAAGTAGAACACTCAATGAATTAGAACAAAAATACTCAGTAACAGAAAAAGAATGTTTAGCAATTTTATGGGGCATCAGAAAAATGAGACCATACGTTGAAGGTTACCGTTTTACGGTAATAACGGATCATCACTCTTTGAAATGGCTTCATTCAATGGAAAACCCATCCGGAAGACTCGCACGGTGGGCAATAGAGTTACAGCAGTACAACTTCGAGATACAATACCGCAAAGGAGCCATGAATGTAGTAGCTGACGCATTATCCAGGGATCCCTTACCATTAACCGAAAGTGATCTAGCTGCCATCATCGATGACACAGAAGACTGGGTTCAGCGTCGTATAAAGCAAGTCATTGAAACTCCTGAAAGGTTTCCAGATTTCCGCATTAGCGAAGGCCGGTTATACCGAAAATTCGACGCCCACCCACTTTCTAACGTGCAAAATCACTGGAAGATATGCGTACCTAAAATGGAACGTAGTAATGTACACCAAGAAAATCATGATGCAGTGACTGCAGGACACTTAGGGGTATCCAAAACAGCATCAAGGTTAATGAAACTATATTATTGGCCCGGAATGTTTCGTGACGTTGCCAAATACGTTGGTAAGTGTGCCAGTTGCCTACAGCACAAGGCATCCCAATTAAAGCCTAGCGGTTTAATGCACTCTTCTACAGTTCAAAAACCATGGGAAGTAGTTTGTGCCGATTTTGTGGGGCCATTACCTCGATCAATGAAAGGAAACACAAGTATGCTAGTACTTATGGACAAGTTTACCAAGTGGGTAGAGGTTGTACCCTTACGTGCTGCCACGACAGTGAGTGTAATCAAAGCATTACGTGAACGAGTGATTACACGTTTTGGAGCGCCGGAAGTATTACTGACAGATAACGGGACACAATTTGTAAGTCAACAAATGAAGGAATTCTTGAACGAGATGGGGATATCTCAGCGTTTAACTGCACCATACTCCCCACAAGAAAACCCAACGGAAAGGGTTAATCGGGTAGTTAAAACTATGATCTCTCAATACATTAATGAAAATCAACGTGAATGGGACGAACACCTCCCGGAACTATCATTCGCTATAAACACTAGTAAACACGACTCCACTGGATTTACTCCCGCTTTTCTCAACTTCGGAAGAGAGTTAAGAACACCCCGACAACCTAGTCCTCTCCTTCAAAACGACGAAGAATGCACCGAACCTGTTTCCATACGACAAGAGAGACAGAAAGATTTGTATAGGTTGGTAGCTACCAATTTACAGAGGGCATCACAAAATCAAGCTAAGCATTACAACCTTCGACGAAGAGCCTGGAGACCCTCCATAGGAGAGCAAGTTTATAAAAAAACCAGAGTACTTTCATCTGCCGTTGACCACTTCACCCAAAAATTAGCGCCCAGATATGATGGACCGTATGAAGTCGTAAAAATTTGTTCACCCGTTATTGTTCTTTTGAAGAGAAAAGGAGACAAAAACAAGAAACAAACTCTCATTCGCTCCCACGTGAAAGACTTGAAGGGTTTTTCATCATCAGAAGAAATTCAAGAGGTTAGTTTTTGTACAACCATGGCCGAGTACACAGCTAAACAACTTACCTACGAGAAGGAAGTGCGACGCATTTTGTCCATTGACCCATGGGTTCCCGCTCCAACCCTGCCTAAACGCCCTTGCGCCCCAGTACGACCACGAAGCCCGATTCTACCACCGCCAGCAACACCACCGTCAACACCACCGTCAACAGCACCAAAAACACTTCGATCCGCTGTAATACGAGTCAATCCTCACCCCGAAAAACTCATAGCCGCCGTAGCCACAACAAACAGGGTCATCCAGTTAAAGGCTAAAGGGTCACGAATAGTGCAGATAACCGAGACACCAGAACACGACCCAGCAGCAAAGCGAAGACCCAAGCCACTGGTAAATAATAGGTCAAGGATAAGCCGAATAATCCCATCAATAACGGACCAGAAACCAAGATGCACTCAACCCACTACATCAAACAACAGCTACAAGCCGCGAACACAAGGACGATCACCGATGCCAGATGACCCTTTTGGGGATTTTGATGTCACCAAATGCCGCCAATATAATCCTAAATACCGACGACAACGTTTCTTTGTTAAACGCCCATGGGGGCAGATAATTGTCAACGTGAAAGGGCGCTGCGCTTTATTAAGATGCGGTGACAAAGCCAAAACTGTTTCAATTTAAAAACTGTACTAAAACAGAAGAATTTCCTTTTTTTTTTTGATTGAATTATATCTATTTATTTTGAATTATTCCTACTGTTTATTTTTGAATAAAAAAATACTTATTGAATAAAAGAAAAAAAATGAATTGTGCAAAAAAAAATACTAAAAAAAAAAAAAAATAATAAGACTACAAAAAAAATGAAATAAACAGATTAAAAACTTTAGGTTACAAAAAAAAAAAGAATACAAAAGAAAGAAAAAAAAAGAAACAGAAATGAAATGAAATAAACATATGGAAAACTATAAACAAAAAAAAAAACACAAAAAAATAAAAAAAAAATAGAAAAAAAATTACATACATAATCTACAAAAAAAAATGTAGAAAGTTACGGATAAGAAGCCGAGATCGCTCTCGTCTAGAAAGAAAGGGGGGAGTGTAATGAAGCATTACAAATAATATAAACCCCTGACCGACGCCACTGGCCATTTTCATACAAGCGTATAAATGTATAAAATTTCATGACCTAGACCCTCACAACCATCGTGACCTACCTAGTTCTAACCAAAAAAAAACAAACTAAATAACTAACTAACTAAAATTAATACAAGTAGCACTGGCAACAGCAAGTCAAACATCGTATACAAGCGACAACATAAAAACTCACCACACCCAACCAAACCAGTATTACCTACTAATTAGAACCCAGTATTACTTACTTAAGGAGAAAATCTGGTAAGCAATAAAGAAAATAAAAGTAGCAAGCCGTTGCCGCCACCGACGACGTGACTACGACGTACCACACAACGACCCCCACCAAGCCTATAGGGCCTATCATACATAGTGTCTAACTATATCAAGCATAAAAATATTCTCTTATTTTTGATATTTTATTTGATATAGTTGACACTACCTCTTCTCAACAACATAGCATAAAGAGGGCTATGCCAGATGATTAAAACATTCGGAAAACACACGGAGTCATCAGCTCAACATAGTCTGGCGGTTAAGGTTGCGACTACAGGTAAAAAAAAAGGTAACCCAAAGAGGTAAAATACCAGATCTATTAAATAAATCTGCGATCTACCAGTTGTATAAAAAAAACTGCGATTTTATTAAGCTATACCTACGATTAACCAGTCTAATAAATCCGTATTCTACCAGACCAATAGACTGTGATGTACTAGATTTGTTAAAATCTACGATTTTACCAGTTTAAATCTGCGATTTAACCAGGCTAAGCTTGCGATTACCGGGCATTTAAAAGTCCGCGATCTACCAAATCTGTGATCTACCGGGCATGAGCTCGTGATTTAACTTACAGAAGGAAGCAGACGCATAGCAGGAGACAACTGTAGACGACAGCAACACGACATCAACCTAAAACTTCCCTCTTAGTTAGAGAGAAAAAACCACGATACAACACAATACAATCTATACAAAACAGCAACTAGAGAATATTTAAATATAGATATAATATTTATATAATATTAATAATATAATAATTCGTTTTTAAATAATAAAGGAAATTTACTATTATAAGCTAAAGTTCTAGTACTTTCTTTGGCTTTGAAACCTGGAAACACCACTAAGTATTTACCCCGGCTGGAAACTCCAAAGTACCATTACACTGTTGACGATGGTCCCTCTTGTTGCCGTGCCAGGGTCACGGATTGCTTTCTCCAACGCCAGGTTGAAGAGGAGGCAGGCCAAACCATCCCCTTGTCGGAGTCCATTAAAGATGTTGATTGGTCTGGATAGCAATCCGGCTATTTTTACTTGGCTTGTTACGTTGGTCATGGTCAACCTACAAAGTCGTGTCAACTTATTTGGGATGCCGAATTCTCTCATGGCTTTGTAAAGTTCTACCCTGGCTATGCTATCATAGGCGGCCTTAAAGTCTATAAACAGATGGTATGTTGGGATGTTAAATTCTAGACATTTTTCCATCGCCTGCCTAAGGGTAAAGATCTGATCAGTTGTTGATTTGCCTGGAATGAAACCACACTGATATTGGCCGATTATGGTTTTAGCGTATGGGGCTATCCGTTCTTGTAGGATAGAGGAGAGTATCTTATAGGCGGTACTCAACAACGTGATACCTCTATAATTGCTGCACGTTGTGACATCTCCCTTCTTATGTATGGGGCAAATTATACCTTTTCGCCAGTCTTCTGGCATTTCTTCCTGCTCCCATACGTGCACTATAATATCATGAATTGCTTAGCGTAAGGCTGGCCCGCCGTGTTGGAATAGTTCGGCTGGTATGCCATCGGCTCCCGGGGCTTTGTTTTTCTTAAGCCGGGCTATAGCCTTCTCAACCTCTTCTATGCTTGGTGGCGATAACATAGGGTAATCTTCTTGAAGTAGTGGAGCCATAACTTCTGCAGTGAGCTGACCATTTAGCAATTCATTAAAGTACACTTCCCATCGCTCCAGTATGCTTTGGGGATCGGTGATCAGATTTCCCTCTCCGTCCTTGCAGTAAGTGCAGCGTGGTGTGTACTGCGTCATGTTTCGGACGGATTGGTAGAACTTCCGCGCCTGGTGCGGACCTCGCTCTCGGCTTCTTTCTAATTCACAGATGATGTTCTTCTCCCAGGCTGATTTTTTCTGTCTGTGAAGCCGTTTTTCTATTCTTATGAGCTCTTTATATTCATCTTCGCGTGCCCGCGTTCTATGAGATTGTTGCATTGCTCGGTACGCAACATTCTTACGTTCAGTCGCTAGCTTGCATTCATCATCAAACCAGTCGTTCCGACTTCTACGACTGCTGCCTAAGATGGAGTTGGCAGTACTAATGACAGTGTTTTTAAGGCGTGTCCACTTCTCATCTACGCCCAGCATACTGGCTCCAGGACTTACTCTCCCTGGATCGAGTGGTTCCAGGGCGAGTCCTAACGCATGTCCAAAGGTGTTACTGGTATTTTCATTGCGTAGTGCAGCCGTGTTGATTCGAACCTGATCGGCGGATGCAATACGTCTTCGCAAGGCAATCCGCCCTCGGAAAACCATACCAACAAGATAGTGATCCGAGTCGATATTGGCACCTCGGTACGTTCGTACCGTCATCAAGTTCGAGTAGTGGCGACGGTCTATCAACACGTTGGTTACGAGTGACTCCATCAGGTGATACCCAGGTGGCTTTGTAGATATCATTACGCGGGTACCTGGTACTCGCAACGACCATGTTTTTCGATCCTGCCAATTCTAGGACTCGAAGTCCGTTGTCATTAGTGTTCTCATGCAAACTATGGGTGCCTGTGTAATGCCTGAATACCGGCTCCCGACCTATTTTAGCGTTCAAATCCCCAAGGATGATTTTAACATCATACCTTGGGCAGGCATGGAGGGCCCTCTCGACTTGTTCATAATAAGTCTCTTTTTCTTCGTCTGAGGACTCCTCCGTAGGTCCGTGAACGTTAATGAGGCTGATGTTCTTGAATTTGCCTCGCACGCGAAGGGTGCATAGCCTTTCGCTTATAGCGTTAAAGCCGATGACGGTAGACTTCATTTTTTCGCTGACCAAGAAGCCTACCCCGAGCACATGGTGTTTTGTATGACAACTGTAATATAGGTCATATTCTCTTTTCTGTAAAACACCATTCCCTGTCCATCTAATTTCTTGTAATGCTGTTATGTCAGCTTTATATTCTGACAGGGTATCGGCTAGCTGCTGAGCAGCTCGAGCTCTATAGAGCGATCGTACGTTCCATAAGAAAATTCGTAAATCATTTTTCCTTTTTCGTTGCTTTGGTTGTCGTCGTGGGATCAGTCCGTTTCCGAGGCTTGTTGCAGGTCTCGTGATTCGTTTGTTTTACGGAACAGGGAATCAACCCGTTGCCAACCTGTGGAACTAGCCTGATCATATAAGCCAAACCTTTTAGAGGTTTGTTTCTAGCGGCCGCCGCGAAGAGGCTATGATCACACTTCCACCAGTCCCGAATAGTTACGGCACGTGCATGTTTTCGTATGCTACATGTTATTCCCCCTATTCGGCTGATGGCTGACCGCCATGGCGTTGTCATGGCATTCGAAAATCGATTTAGTTCGAATTTTACATTCGTCAATCTTTGTATATGAAAACTATAGTACTACTTTCTTTGTATATGAAAACTATAGTACTATCATGGTGGAAGTCGAATGGGGCGACATCTAATTTACCTATGCAACCCTTACTCTTTTTTTTTTGCGGAGAGCTTATGGAGGTTTTAAATGATATTTATTGATATTTTTTGGATGCAATAATCCAAAAAATAGTCTCCTCTTGCTCCTACCACCCATTTTCGACGCTTAAAGACTCCCCAAATCGAATTTTACACCTCACATTTTGCAGCGCCACCACCAGGACCTCTGCAACCCTAAAAAAAACTGCGCTGCAAAATGTCAGGTGTAAAATTCGATTTGGGGAGTCTTTAAGCGTCGAAAATTGGTGGTAGGGGCAAGAGTAGACTATTTTTTGGATTATTGCATCCAAAAAATATCAATAAATATCATTTGAAACCTCCATAAGCTCTCCGCAAAAAAAAAAGAGTAAGGGTTGCATAGGTAAATTAGATATCGCCCATTCGACTTCCACCATGATAGTACTATAGTTTTCATATACAAAGCGTCAATGTATATTAGAAAATTATTATTATTATTTTATTAGAAAATGGATTTTATTACAATCATAAGTATATTTTTGAATTCGGTTAACAATTCTATAAAGACATGGCAAAAGCCGTCTGCCATCGTCAATGTATATAAATTTGCATAGTATGATTATCAGCACGTTCCACACGTCGCGTGCGTTGGCCCCCAAGCGATCACACCACTTACTAATTTTTTGGTTGCTGTTTCTGTTTAAAAACAAGTGCGCCCTCAAACGACCAACCACAAAGGTGTGTGGAACATGCTGATGAGAGTGTTATAGATTGCATTATTATCGTTACATTATGATTCAAAAGTAGTCAACAAATTTTTTTTTAAATTGTCCCCCTTTTAGAATTGATCGTCCTGAGCAATTTCGTCACGTCTTTCACCGTTATATCGATGTAAACGGTCACCGTGAACTACTTTTAGTTTGCCTCTTACGCCTCTTTGTATACGGTAAACCACATCATTGATTCTTTTCACCACAGTATATGGGCTTTCCAGTTTTAGTGATAGTCCCTTTTGTCTATGAGGATTGTAAAACCATACAAGGTCTCCTTCTTGAAATCCCGTTGCTGTCGCTCTTGCGTCGTATCTTGTTTTCATCCGATCACTAGACAATTTTATATTTGTCCTTGTTCGTATGTTCGTTGATGAATGTCAATAAGCCTTTCCTTGAGGTCATCCACATATTCCTCTGTTCCCTGTGACTCATTTGGATGATAATTAAATTTCACTTCACTCGGCAGCCGTATAGTTGATCAGAACAGGATTTCCGATGGTGTTTTTCCTGTCGAGCTATGGGTTGCACTTCGATATGCCATAAGGAACAATGGGATATGTGGGATATGTTCTTGTCTTTTTAATGCCAAGGAGCGAGCAAACTTCCTGAAAGACTTTTGATTCGAAGTTTCTTCCTTGGTCAGAATGAAGCTCCATGGGAACGCCAAACCTGCTCACCCAATTGAAGACAATTTGATCCACAACTGTTTTGGTTTCTTGGTTTGCGATGGCAAACGCTTCAGGCTACTTTCTGAAATAATCATGACTACAAGGATGTATCGGTTTCCGTTGTTAGTTTCAGGAAAAGGACCTGCGACGTCTGTTGCAATTCTCTCAAAAGGTGTACCCACATTATACTGCTGCATTTTACTTTGAATTTTTCTACCTGGTCCCTTGCTAGCAGCACAAGTATCACATTTTCAGCACCATCTTTCAACGTCATCTCTTGCACATGAAGTGAGTCCCATTGTGCCCAATATGCTTTGAGAGCCGAACTTCGGTAGGAGATATCACACCATTCTGGTTTCTCTTGGTGTTCTTTCCAGGCAAGAATGGGTTCGATATCGGGATCTTCTTGTTGAGCCGTTCTGAGTTTTTCGTTGTTCAAGCCGTAAATGGGATCAGCTCTTGTTCGTTGGACGATGACCATTTCCCTTTCTTCTTATCGTGTGCAATGCTTACAGTCTGGTTTGCATGGTCGCCGGGATAGCGCGTCTGCGTTTGAATGCAGCTTTCCTCTTCGATGTTGAATCTCATAGTCATACGTCTGCAACCTCTCGATCCATCTTGCTACTTGACCTTCTGGATTTTTGAAGTTTAAAAACCAATTGAGCGCACCATGATCTGTTCGAAGAAGGAACTTCTGTCCATAGATGTACTTATGGTAGTGCTTTGTTGCCAATATCAGAGCGAGAAGTTCCCTCCTTGTAACGCAATAATTCCTTTCTGGCTTCGAGAGTACCTTGCTGTAATAAGCGACAACTTTTTCATCTCCGTCATATACTTGCGATAGTACAGCTCCAATTCCAACGTTACTTGCATCAGCCAGCGTCGATGATAAAAGGTTTCCCTGGAGTTGGATAGGCCAGTACAGGTGCATTACATAAACGCAGTTTCAACTCTTGAAAGCTTTTCTCGCACTCACCTGACCATTTAAACAGCTTCACCTTTTCAGTAAGGTGATGCAAGCTTTTGGCGATCCTAGCAAAATCCTTCACGAAACGCCGAAATATGTGGCCAGACCAAGAAAGCTCCGGAGTTGATGTTTGTCCTGAGGCGTTGGACAATTCTTTACAGTGTCAACTTTCTCAGGATCAGTTTTTACTCCTTGGGATGAGATGATATGTCCCAAATATTTAACTTCGGTCTTAAAAAGCGCACATTTCTTTGGATTTAACTTTAGGTGTGCTTCTCGAAGCCTCTGGAATACGGCTTTAAGGTTTTCACAATGTTTGTCAAATGTTTTTCCGTACACGATGACATCGTCCAGGTAGACCAGGCAAGATTTCCAAGTTAGTCCGTGTAGAACGCACTCCATCAAACGCTCAAAAGTTGCTGCAGCGTTGCATAGTCCTAATGGCATCATATAAAACTGCCACAGACCGTTTCCTGTGGAGAACGCCGTCTTTTCCCGATCTTCTGGGTGAATTTTGACTTGCCAATAACCGCTCTTGAAATCCAAAGTTGAAAACCATTGGGCTCCTTCCATCGCGTCTAAGGTGTCGCTGATTCTGGGTAGAGGGTAGCTATCTTTCTTTGCCACGTCGTCGTTCAGTCTTCGGTAGTCTACACAAAATCGAGTGCTTCCATCCTTCTTTTTGACAAGAACGACTGGTGATGCCCAAGGGCTTTTGGAATTTTCGATTACCCCATCTTTCTTCATTGCCGGTATCATTTCTTCAACTTCAGTTTGTTTTGCTAGAGGGAGACGTCGAATTGGTCTTACATCTCCTGTATCAATTCGATGCCGTACTAGTTGTGTTCGACCATACTGTCCGTTGGGTGAAGAGAATATATCAGCATACTCATGAAGAAGATCTCCAGCAACATTAAACTGATGTTGACTCAGACTTGATGACTTCAGAATTTGGTCTTTTAATCTGTCAAAGCTCAGGGGCTTCTTTGTTTCCGCTTCGGTGATCTTAGTAATCGCGGATACAGGTTCACATTGCCCAATTACTTCTCCCTTCTTGAGCTTAATTTCGTACGGTTTGATGTTCAGTATCAGTACAGGCACCATGTTGTTCTTTGGTGCCACCAGAGTCTTCCCTAAAATGTTTTGGGAACGTTGTTCCGCATCTGGTTCTACCATGAGGGATCGATGGCTTCCATAGTCGCCCTTTATTTTCGTCCACACGAATACTTCCGAAGAAGCAGGCAAACAAATGTCTTTTTCGATGACGGTCCTGATAATTGTTGAGTTTTCGTTGCCATAGACCATTGGAATCTCCACATTTTGGTACTTAAGGACTTGCTTACCAATATCCAAAATTATTCCATGCTCCTTCACGAAATCGATGTCAACGATGCACTCGTCACATATATCCGCTACCAGGAATAGGTGTGAAAACTCTTGTTCTCCCAAACGGATCATAAGACGAACCTCACCATACACTTTTGCTGCCTCTCCTGTGGCGGTCTTCAGACGGTAGCTATTGGTGTTGTGTAGCCAAGTCATCTTGACCAAGTCTCTTCGCACAATGGAGGCGGTGGCACCGATGTCGATTGTAACCACGTGTTTCTTTTTGTTTATTATTGCCTCCACTGTCAGACTTTTGTTGTGTCGTTTAGTCTGTGAGACTTGGATAGTGTTTCTGGGGCTATCGATACCAGAAACCAGCTTCTGCCCCTCGAAGTTGGTTCTTACTCGTTTCCCGTCTGGGAAACAAGTTGAGCAGGAGTGTTGCTACTATTGCTTGGTTGTTCTCGAGCGTTGGCTCTGCTTCCACAATGTTGACATGCAGCTCTTCTCGGTGGTAATCTGCACTGCCGCTGGATATGTCCGGTTTTGTTACAATTCCAGCATCGAGCAAGTCCTTCACACTGGCTTCTTTGGAATGCGATTTTCTGACAAGAGCATTCTTTAACTTCGACTTCTCTGACTCGATGAACTCCTTGGGAAGCTTGTTCTAACGCTTCCACAGTCAGAGCAAACGCTAAAGCTTCAGGAAGCGTACGTTTTCCAGCAGTTCTAATTGCTCGCTGTAAGTTGATGTCAGATACAGCACGGATGAAGGCTTCTGTTGCAAGTTGGTTGACAATTTCATGACCAAGAAGTTTGCCCGTCAAAAGTCGGTGGGTGTACTTCCTTCTTCCTTGGGTAATCGCCAACACTTTCCCTAATCTTAATTTTTCGAACTTTGTCTAATTCGTCGGCAATACTTTGTATTTTGCCTTCGAATTTTTCTTGAAAGCTCTCGAGTTTTGAAAATTGTTTTTCGAAGCAATCAAAACTTCCAGCAATAGTAACGAACTTGTTCTCAAAGGCATCAAGCTCACCTTCGATGAGAGTCTTCTGTTCTTCTAAAAGGTTCTTTTGTTGTTTTTCCATTTGTTCAAGAACATTCTTTTGTTTTTTTCAGTTGTTCGAGAAGGTTCTGTTGTTCACACTTTTTTGTTTTTCCATTTGTTCGAAAAGATTCTTTTGTTGGTCTTCCATTTGTTCCAATTGATTCTTTTGTTCTGTACGTTGTTCTTCGAGCTTGCCAATGAGAAGTGCCATTGTTCAATATTCAATTTAATTAATCTTAAACACTTAATCTACTTTAAATTTGGCATCACCTAGCATTTACTACTTTCTTTAAAACTCCCACAAGCTTTTGGTCCCAACTACGATCCATTCACCTGTCCTGTCATCCTATTTTCTATTCCTCTTCATTTTTAGTTTCTTTAACTCACGAAATAAATATTCGATAGACATTATTTTTTTATATTTATTTAATTTTTTTTCCTTTCTTTGGAATTGCTTCTCTTGAAGCACATTTTAGCTTTATTTCATCGAGCTATCGAACATTGGTCCTTCGAGGCAAATACTAATAATAATAATTATTCAATTAAGAATTAATTAATTGCTCGTGGTGTACGTTTTTTTTTGATTAATTTAAATTAAAAGTGAATATTTTGTGTGCATATAAAATATACATACATATTTCTCACACAATTCTTAATTAATTGCTGTAAAGTTCATAACGGCTTTGTATATATTTACAAAATATACTCAATTTTGTTTGTGCAGAGCATCTTCTTTTTAACTTTATATTTTTTTTGCTGTTTGCATCAATTGCAGCTATTTCCTTGCAACATAAATCGTGTGGAAGTTTGCATTGTTCAGAGGAGTCTCAAGCTCATAACTTGTTCTTGGTGCATTGGACTTACAGTATAGTAAATTAAGTTTATTGTTAAAATATATAAATCTACATTACACGTGATTATCACTTAACGCTATTCTGAAATAGAATACGTTTACTTTTAACAGTTATTAGGTAAACTATTGTGAAACTGTTTTTCTTTTTTATTCTTTTCATTTATTTCTTTTCTCTTATAATTTTATAACTTTTACACTTCCCTGCTTGAACTTTTTGGGTTTAGTGTCATTTTGGATTTTATTGGATTTGATTTTAAATAAAATAATTTTAAATACTTTTTTTCTTCTATTTTTCAATTCTCTTGTGAATTACTTCTTAAAAATTTGAAATGGAAGAAACATTAGAAACTCTTTTCATAAAGCAACAGAACTTGATTGATGACTTAATCAATTTTAAAAGTAATTTTAGTAAGAGTACTTAGGAGCGTCTGACAGAATTAAGGCAATTTCTTCTTCTGCTGATAAAGAAACTTCATTCAATCATAACACTTCTTTTGGTGATCGCAGTTTCAATGAGGAACGTGGTGCTCATCTTCCAATCATTTGTTTTCCAGAGTTTGATGGCGATTATAAGAACTAGATGCAGTTTCGGGATTTATCTACGGGAATGATTCATAACAAACCGGGTCTAGATAGTGCTAGAAAACTTTTTTATCTTAAAAAATGTGTTTCAGGTGAAGCTGAGAAAATTATACACTCTATTCTATGTTCAGCTGCAAATTATGATTCTGCGTGGCAAATGCTTTGCGAAAGGTTTGATAAAATACGTTTTATTATTGAATCGTATTTAAAAAAATTATGTGAACAACCTATTATGCGAAGAGAGTCTTGTGATAGCATAAAGAAACTTCTTTATACTACCAAGGATTGTTTGACTTCAATCCAAAATTTAAAGGTTAAAACCGAATCATGGGATGTTTTAATTATTTTTATTCTTTCTCCAAAACTTGATAGTGTGACCCGCAAGAATTGGGACCGGTTTTTGACTACTAAAAGCTCACAAAATAGAACTTCTAATTCGAATCAGCCTGAATAAGTTGATTCTGAAGATTATGATCTTCCAAAACTTTCAGAATTTTACGAGTTTTTAGAAGATTCTTTTCGATCATTAGAGGCAATTGACTCTAAACCAGCTTCAATTTTTGGTGAAACAAGGGATAAATTTCCAAACAATAAACGAGCAAACTATGTAAAAACGTTTCATGCTTCCAATAATACGAGTTCGTGTCCAAGTTGTAATGGACCCCATCTTCTTTACCAGTGTACAAGTCACTTACTCATGAAAGTAAGATGGATTTTTTAAAATCTAAAAATCTTTGTTTAAACTGCTTGTTGCCAGGACATTCTGCTTTAAAATGTCGAAGCAAGTTGACATGCCGAAAATGTAATAGAAGGCACACGCACAACACAGTAATGCATATTGAGAATTCAAATCAAGCATCCAATAACACTGCTGCGCATCCTATTGCTGGTTCTTCAAATGAAATTTCTAATGTGACTGCTGGTGACTTCATTTTTAGAGCCCTCATAGATCAAGGCTCTCAAGTATCGTTCGTTACAGAATATTGTGTTCAAACATTAGGACGGTATTGGCTCAATGACTTCCGATGCATGTAAACCTTTTGTTGAGCTCAAGCTTAATTCGTGCATAAATTCCAAATTTACGCTACTCGTAAAGGCTCTGGTTATGACTTCAATAAGTAATTATTTTCCTGTTGCAAAACTTAATTCTTCATTTTATTTCGACATTGACAACCTAACTTTGGCAGATCCTCAGTTTGCAGAGCCTGGACGCATAGATATACTTCTTGGTGCAGATGTATTCCATGAAATCATCCTTGACGGTATCATCAAGACTACTAATGGCCCATTGGAAAAACAGACTCAATTAGGTTGGATCCTTTCAGGACCAATTAAAAACTCGAATCCTCAGAGCAGAGATGTTCAAAATATTTTAACTTTTCACACTCAGGTGAACATAGACAACACTCTTCGAAAGTTCTGGGAACTTGAAGAAGTATCTTCAGAACGCCTGCAAACCAATGAAGAAAAGGCTTGTGAAAAATATTTCCAACAAACACATTATCGTTCTTCTTCTGGAAGATATATTGTTAGACTTCCATTTAGGTCAAAAGTCTTAGGCTAAGACTATCCAAACTTTAAAAACTCTAGTCATAATGCTTGAAAAAGATTCGATCATTTAGAACAGAGAATTTTCCCAAAAAATATTAAGCTTAAAAATGAATATTATATATTTATAAAAGAATACATTGATCTTAATCACATGGAACTCTCATGTAATCTTAATGACCTTTCTGAGTCCGGCAATAATTTTATTCTTCCACATCACGGATTACTGCCAGGTCCTATTTTACAAAACGACTTATCTTCTGTCATATTACGATGGCGTGGTTTCTTCGTTGTTTTTACTTCGGATATCGAGAAAATGTTTCACAAATCCTTATACATTCTGAAGAAACTAAGTTTCAACAAATTATTTGGAGGAATGACCCTGCTAAGCCTCTGCAGTTGTACAAACTTGTAACCGTTACCTATGGTACAACGTGTGCACCATTTTTATCAATACGAGTGCTAGAGCAACTAGCTGATGATTAAGCTAGTAAATATCCAATTGGATCTCAGAATCTTAAAAGAGATATATATGTGGATGATATTATTTCTGGAGCTGATGACATAGACAAAGCTAAGAAGATTCAAATAGAGCTCCAACAGATTCTCACATCTGGTGGTCTTGGGATGAGATGATATGTCCCAAATATTTAACTTCGGTCTTAAAAAGCGCACATTTCTTTGGATTTAACTTTAGGTGTGCTTCTCGAAGCCTCTGGAATACGGCTTTAAGGTTTTCACAATGTTCGTCAAATGTTTTTCCGTACACGATGACATCGTCCAGGTAGACCAGGCAAGATTTCCAAGTTAGTCCGTGTAGAACGCACTCCATCAAACGCTCAAAAGTTGCTGCAGCGTTGCATAGTCCTAATGGCATCATATAAAACTGCCACAGACCGTTTCCTGTGGAGAACGCCGTCTTTTCCCGATCTTCTGGGTGAATTTTGACTTGCCAATAACCACTCTTGAAATCCAAAGTTGAAAACCATTGGGCTCCTTCCATCGCGTCTAAGGTGTCGCTGATTCTGGGTAGAGGGTAGCTATCTTTCTTTGCCACGTCGTCGTTCAGTCTTCGGTAGTCTACACAAAATCGAGTGCTTCCATCCTTCTTTTTGACAAGAACGACTGGTGATGCCCAAGGGCTTTTGGAATTTTCGATTACCCCATCTTTCTTCATTGCCGGTATCATTTCTTCAACTTCAGTTTGTTTTGCTAGAGGGAGACGTCGAATTGGTCTTACATCTCCTGTATCAATTCGATGCCGTACTAGTTGTGTTCGACCATACTGTCCGTTGGGTGAAGAGAATATATCAGCATACTCATGAAGAAGATCTCCAGCAACATTAAACTGATGTTGACTCAGACTTGATGACTTCAGAATTTGGTCTTTTAATCTGTCAAAGCTCAGGGGCTTCTTTGTTTCCGCTTCGGTGATCTTAGTAATCGCGGATACAGGTTCACATTGGTTTGATGTTCAGTATCAGTACAGGCACCATGTTGTTCTTTGGTGCCACCAGAGTCTTCCCTACCATGATGTTTTGGGAACGTTGTTCCGCATCTGGTTCTACCATGAGGGATCGATGGCTTCCATAGTCGCCCTTTATTTTCGTCCACACGAATACTTCCGAAGAAGCAGGCAAACAAATGTCTTTTTCGATGACGGTCCTGATAATTGTTGAGTTTTCGTTGCCATAGAACTTTGGAATCTCCACATTTTGGTACTTAAGGACTTGCTTACCAATATCCAAAATTATTCCATGCTCCTTCACGAAATCGATGTCAACGATGCACTCGTCACATATATCCGCTACCAGGAATAGGTGTGAAAACTCTTGTTCTCCCAAACGGATCATAAGACGAACCTCACCATACACTTTTGCTGCCTCTCCTGTGGCGGTCTTCAGACGGTAGCTATTGGTGTTGTGTAGCCAAGTCATCTTGACCAAGTCTCTTCGCACAATGGAGGCGGTGGCACCGGTGTCGATTGTAACCACGTGTTTCTTTTTGTTTATTATTGCCTCCACTGTCAGACTTTTGTTGTCTCGTTTAGTCTGTGAGACTTGGATAGTGTTTCTGGGGCTATCGATACCAGAAACCAGCTTCTGCCCCTCGAAGTTGGTTCTTACTCGTTTCCCGTCTGGGAAACAAGTTGAGCAGGAGTGTTGCTACTATTGCTTGGTTGTTCTCGAGCGTTGGCTCTGCTTCCACAATGTTGACATGCAGCTCTTCTCGGTGGTAATCTGCACTGCCGCTGGATATGTCCGGTTTTGTTACAATTCCAGCATCGAGCAAGTCCTTCACACTGGCTTCTTTGGAATGCGATTTTCTGACAAGAGCATTCTTTAACTTCGACTTCTCTGACTCGATGAACTCCTTGGGAAGCTTGTTCTAACGCTTCCACAGTCAGAGCAAACGCTAAAGCTTCAGGAAGCGTACGTTTTCCAGCAGTTCTAATTGCTCGCTGTAAGTTGATGTCAGATACAGCACGGATGAAGGCTTCTGTTGCAAGTTGGTTGACAATTTCATGACCAAGAAGTTTGCCCGTCAAAAGTCGGTGGGTGTACTTCCTTCTTCCTTGGGTAATCGCCAACACTTTCCCTAATCTTAATTTTTCGAACTTTGTCTAATTCGTCGGCAATACTTTGTATTTGCCTTCGAATTTTTCTTGAAAGCTCTCGAGTTTTGAAAATTGTTTTTCGAAGCAATCAAAACTTCCAGCAATAGTAACGAACTTGTTCTCAAAGGCATCAAGCTCACCTTCGATGAGAGTCTTCTGTTCTTCTAAAAGGTTCTTTTGTTGTTTTTCCATTTGTTCAAGAACATTCTTTTGTTTTTTTCAGTTGTTCGAGAAGGTTCTGTTGTTCACACTTTTTTGTTTTTCCATTTGTTCGAAAAGATTCTTTTGTTGGTCTTCCATTTGTTCCAATTGATTCTTTTGTTCTGTACGTTGTTCTTCGAGCTTGCCAATGAGAAGTGCCATTGTTCAATATTCAATTTAATTAATCTTAAACACTTAATCTACTTTAAATTTGGCATCACCTAGCATTTACTACTTTCTTTAAAACTCCCACAAGCTTTCGGTCCCAACTACGATCCATTCACCTGTCCTGTCGTCCTATTTTCTATTCCTCTTCATTTTTAGTTTCTTTAACTCACTTGAGATTCTACCATCAGCCAGGCAAGTTAAACTTTATATAATACAAGCTTTATTTTAAAATAAATATTCGATAGACATTATTTTTTTATATTTATTTAATTTTTTTTTCCTTTCTTTGGAATTGCTTCTCTTGAAGCACATTTTAGCTTTATTTCATCGAGCTATCGAACATTGGTCCTTCGAGGCAAATACTTATAATAATAATTATTCAATTAAGAATTAATTAATTGCGTGTGGTGTACGTTTTTTTTTTTGATTAATTTAAATTAAAAGTGAATATTTTGTGTGCATATAAAATATACATACATATTTCTCACACAATTCTTAATTAATTGCTGTAAAGTTCATAACGGCTTTGTATATATTTACAAAATATACTCAATTTTGTTTGTGCAGAGCATCTTCTTTTTAACTTTATATTTTTTTTGCTGTTTGCATCAATTGCAGCTATTTCCTTGCAACATAAATCGTGTGGAAGTTTGCATTGTTCAGAGGAGTCTCAAGCTCATAACTTGTTCTTGGTGCATTGGACTTACAGTATAGTAAATTAAGTTTATTGTTAAAATATATAAATCTACATTACACGTGATTATCACTTAACGCTATTCTGAAATAGAATACGTTTACTTTTAACAGTTATTAGGTAAACTATTGTGAAACTGTTTTTCTTTTTTATTCTTTTCATTTATTTCTTTTCTCTTATAATTTTATAACTTTTACACTTCCCTGCTTGAACTTTTTGGGTTTAGTGTCATTTTGGATTTTATTGGATTTGATTTTAAATAAAATAATTTTAAATACTTTTTTTCTTCTATTTTTCAATTCTCTTGTGAATTACTTCTTAAAAATTTGAAATGGAAGAAACATTAGAAACTCTTTTCATAAAGCAACAGAACTTGATTGATGACTTAATCAATTTTAAAAGTAATTTTAGTAAGAGTACTTAAAAGCGTCTGACAGAATTAAGACAATTTCTTCTTCTGCTGATAAAGAAACTTCATTCAATCATAACACTTCTTTTGGTGATCGCAGTTTCAATGAGGAACGTGGTGCTCATCTTCCAATCATTTGTTTTCCAGAGTTTGATGGCGATTATAAGAACTAGATGCAGTTTCGGGATTTATCTACGGGAATGATTCATAACAAACCGGGTCTAGATAGTGCTAGAAAACTTTTTTATCTTAAAAAATGTGTTTCAGGTGAAGCTGAGAAAATTATACACTCTATTCTATGTTCAGCTGCAAATTATGATTCTGCGTGGCAAATGCTTTGCGAAAGGTTTGATAAAATACGTTTTATTATTGAATCGTATTTAAAAAAATTATGTGAACAACCTATTATGCGAAGAGAGTCTTGTGATAGCATAAAGAAACTTCTTTATACTACCAAGGATTGTTTGACTTCAATCCAAAATTTAAAGGTTAAAACCGAATCATGGGATGTTTTAATTATTTTTATTCTTTCTCCAAAACTTGATAGTGTGACCCGCAAGAATTGGGACCGGTTTTTGACTACTTAAAGCTCACAAAATAGAATTCTAATGCGAATCAGCCTGAATAGGTTGATTCTGAAGATTATGATCTTCCAAAACATTCAGAATTTTACGAGTTTTTAGAAGATTCTTTTCGATCATTAGAGGCAATTGACTCTAAACCAGCTTCAATTTTTGGTGAAACAAGGGATAAATTTCCAAACAATAAACGAGCAAACTATGTAAAAACGTTTCATGCTTCCAATAATACGAGTTCGTGTCCAAGTTGTAATGGACCCCATCTTCTTTACCAGTGTACAAGTCACTTACTCATGAAAGTAAGATGGATTTTTTAAAATCTAAATATCTTTGTTTAAACTGCTTGTTGCCAGGACATTCTGCTTTAAAATGTCGAAGCAAGTTGACATGCCGAAAATGTAATAGAAGGCACACGCACAACACAGTAATGCATATTGAGAATTCAAATCAAGCATCCAATGACACTGCTGCGCATCCCATTGCTGGTTCTTCAAATGAAATTTCTAATGTGACTGCTGGTGACTTCATTTTTAGAGCCCTCATAGATCAAGGCTCTCAAGTATCGTTCGTTACAGAATATTGTGTTCAAACATTAGGACGGTATTGGCTCAATGACTTCCGATGCGTGTAAACATTTTGTTGAGCTCAAGCTACTCGTAAATGCTCTGGTTATGACTTCAATAAGTAATTATTTTCCTGTTGCAAAACTTAATTCTTCATTTTATTTCGACATTGACAACCTAACTTTGGCAGATCCTCAGTTTGCAGAGCCTGGACGCATAGATATACTTCTTGGTGCAGATGTGTTCCATGAAATCATCCTTGACGGTATCATCAAGACTACTAATGGCCCATTGGAAAAACAGACTCAATTAGGTTGGATCCTTTCAGGACCAATTAAAAACTCGAATCCTCAGAGCAGAGATGTTCAAAATATTTTAACTTTTCACACTCAGGTGAACATAGACAACACTCTTCGAAAGTTCTGGGAACTTGAAGAAGTATCTTCAGAACGCCTGCAAACCAATGAAGAAAAGGCTTGTGAAAAATATTTCCAACAAACACATTATCGTTCTTCTTCTGGAAGATATATTGTTAGACTTCCATTTAGGTCAAAAGTCTTAGGCTAAGACTATCCAAACTTTAAAAACTCTAGTCATAATGCTTGAAAAAGATTCGATCATTTAGAACAGAGAATTTTCCCAAAAAATATTAAGCTTAAAAATGAATATTATATATTTATAAAAGAATACATTGATCTTAATCACATGGAACTCTCATGTAATCTTAATGACCTTTCTGAGTCCGGCAATAATTTTATTCTTCCACATCACGGATTACTGCCAGGTCCTATTTTACAAAACGACTTATCTTCTGTCATATTACGATGGCGTGGTTTCTTCGTTGTTTTTACTTCGGATATCGAGAAAATGTTTCACAAATCCTTATACATTCTGAAGAAACTAAGTTTCAACAAATTATTTGGAGGAATGACCCTGCTAAGCCTCTGCAGTTGTACAAACTTGTACGAGTCAATACGAGTGCTAGAGCAACTAGCTGATGATGAAGCTAGTAAATATCCAATTGGATCTGAGAATCTTAAAAGAGATATATATGTGGATGATATTATTTCTGGAGCTGATGACATAGACAAAGCTAAGAAGATTCAAATAGAGCTCCAACAGATTCTCACATCTGGTGGATTTAAATTAAGAAAGTGGTCTTCAAACTCACCAGAGCTTTTATCTGATCAACCATCTGAAGACTGTGAAATATCATTTAATTTTGAGGGAAATTCCGATTCTTCGATTTAGGCTCTTGATCTTTTCTGGAATCCTCATTGTGACAAGTTTTTCTTTAAAATAACACTTCCAATACGAAGTTCACATACAAATCGCACTCTATAAGCTGTTTGATCCTCTTGGGTGGTTGGCCCCAACGATCATTCTTGCGAAAATCTATTTTCAAAGATTGTGGTGCGCTGGCATAGGATGGGATGACCCTCTTCCCTTTCCACTTAAGGATGAATAGGAAAAGTATTGTAAATCTCTACAAGCCTTGGAAACGATTAAACTACCAAGATGGTTAGGAACTTTTACCACCTCTTTTGCTGAAGTACATGGCTTTTCTGATGCCTCAAACTCGGTCTATTCAGCAGTACTTTACTATCGCTGCATAAATGATGATAACATTTCTATCAATCTAATAAACCATCCCAAATGTATCAACCTTACTGAGTACGATTTAAATAAGACAGAACATTAATGTTCTGAAAAGAAATAATCCTAGAATTAAAATTTGTAATTTATCCGAAAAATTAGAGGAAAATGTGTTATTAAACTGTTTGAAAAAACAGAATGAAGTGCTTAAAGATGTGAATTTAGAGTTTAAAGCTATGTGGCAAAATGCAAATAAGAAATCTTTTAGTGCAATAATTGAACTTGATAATAAGTCTTTTGATGATGTAATGAAAGCTGGTAAGCTAAGTGTTGGATTTGACAGTTGTTTTGTTCAAGAGTCGCTGTATGTTAAAAGATGTTTCAAATGTCTGGGTTTTAATCACAATAGTAAAGACTGCAAGGTTGAAAAGAAGTTGTGTTTTAAATGTGGTGGATGTCATATTGGGTCTGAATGCCAAGCAGAATGTCTGAATTGTGTGAATTGTGTACGAATGAATGAACTAAAGTTGAATGATAGGAAGTTAAATACGAATCACAGTGCTTTTGATAGTGATTGTGAAGTGTATCAGAGGAGACGAAATGTCCAGTGAGATAAATAATGATCTGGTGGTCCCACAGGGTTCTGTGTTGGGGGTATTCCTCTTCCTTTTATACATGAACGATTTTAAAAAAAGTATCTGAAGTCTAACCGTTCAACTTAAGGAATAGTAATGAATTAAGACTGGAACGATGTCGTTTAAGCAGGACTCAAAACTCCATCTTATATGATGGTATTATTTATTACAATAATCTACCCGAGTACCTTAAAATCGAAACAAATGTAAATCTATTCAAGGAAAAACTCATTGGTTTTATTAAATATAGTGTTGTTTAGCCAAAATATAAAAATTCAAATAATGTGATATTTATACATTTTCGTCAATTTTAAAGTTTTTTAACTAATAATTATGTTTCTTCATCGATTTTTTTGCTAGGGACTAATATAGAGCCCAATCTTGACGTTAAGATTGGCCTTGGCCAGGATGGTATGCAGAAACTCTATATATACATATATATATAACGGCTAAAACTAAGGTTGCCCCAATTAAGCAAGTATCGTTACCACGACTTGAATTATGTGCTGCTTAGCAATACAGCAGCACATAATTCAAAAACAAAACTTTTTAAAAAATTCATGACTGCAATTGAAAATCAATCACTAAACATAATGCCATATTTTTGGACTGATTCAAAAGTTGTCCTTGCATGGATTCATGCATTACCAATACGTTGGAAAAATTTTTTTGCCAACAGAGTAACTGAAGTACAAGAAATGACTAATATCTCAGACTGGTACCATGTACGCTCAGAAGATAATCCAGCTGATTGTGCTTCACGAGGGGTTCAACCTTATGACTTACAAAATCATGCCTCGTGGTGGCATGGTCCTATGTGGCTTAGTCTTCCTTTCTCTGAATGGCCAAACCAAAGAGTTTCAGACTGTCAAACCAAACTAGAGAAAAAAGCTGATGTTAATTCTTTAGCTGCAAATGTTTCTCCTACTTTTGATCTACTTCTGAAATATTCTTCATTAAACAAACTTCTTCGTGTAACAAATTATATAAAACGTCTTTGAATTTCAAAATGAGGGATACTCATAAGCTTATCCCAATCTCAGTACTTTTCATGTGAGATAAAAGATTTAAAATCAGACAAATAAATCTCAAATAAGAGTAAAATTAGTAATCTTCATTATTTCATCGACGATGAGGGAATTTTGCTAGTCGGAGGAAGACTACGCTTTGCTGAAATTGACCAGTATTCAAAACACCCGATTATCTTATCAAATCATTGCAATCTAGCAAAACTTATTGTATCGGATTCGCATATTAAAACTATTCATGGTGGGCCTCAATTAATGATGTCCTATATAAGGAATAAATTTTGGATTCTTAATCTAAGAAATCTTACAAAATCAAAGTTTCATGACTGCACTTTATGTCTTCGTTTTAACTATAAGCGTTCAACACAACTTATGGGATCACTCCCCAAAGTACGAGTTAACGAAACCAGACCCTTCCGACACGCTGAAGTGGACTACGCTGGTCCATTCGACATCCGTATTTCAAAAGGAAGATCACCAAAAACGTATAAAGGTTTTATTTGTGTGTTTGTCTGCTTGGTTACAAGGCGATTCACATTGAGCTTGTGTCAGACATGTCTTCAGAAGGATTCTTAGCTGCCTTTAGACGATTTACTGGACGTAGAGGGAGCTCTAGCAACATATATAGTGACAATGGGACGAACTTTGTCGGTGCTAAAAAAACTCTTCGTCAGCTGAATAGAGAATGCAACGAACTATTTCCAAAACATGTAAGAGAGACCATTGCATCTGAAGGAACTTTGTGGCATTTCATTCCACCTGCCTCACCCTATTTTGGAGGTTTGTGGGAGGGAGGGGTAAAATCAGATAAGTACCACTTAAAAAGAATCTTATTAAATCGAATTTTAACTTTTGAAGAAATTAATACGCTGTTAATTCAAATTGAATGTGTTCTTAATTCCAGACCTTTTTGCCCTATGAACAATAACCTGTAGGAAACGACACTCGACGACCGGAAAAAGTACCCTACTAAAACACTACAATCCAGAAAAAAAAATAATCTTCGAATGTCTTTCATATCTTCCTTGAACAAATAAAAGAACTCACAAACTAGTTCACAAAATATCAATTCTTTTATAAAAAAAAAGATTCCTAATCACTTCATAAATTACAAACGTCTGGCATAAACCAAAAATAATCCATCGAGTAAATATGTGAAATGCACCGACACCTTCAACGCTTACATTGTGTTGCTAGAATAAATTTTCTGTGGGTGGTACCTCAATATAAACCAACCCTGCATTTCATGACCACCCGTACCGAATGCTTTTGCATTTGCGGTTTCTATCCGTTCCCTTCAATTCCAACCTGAGTGACAATTTAGCTCGATATCCTCGTGGCAAGAGTGGTTCTTTTCGTTTTTAGTCACCAGCCAAACAAGTTATCTTTATCTTTATAAGTTTTCTTAACTTTTAATAAAAGAATTGTTGTCAAGTGATCAAAAGTCAGTGAAGATCGCAACATAAAAGAAAATTTAAAGTTTGGAAAATAATAAAAAAAAGAAAAGAAAGTACCCAGAAACGCAATATATAAAAGAATCCACGACTTGGCCACGACGGGCTTATTACAAGCATTTGTCCAGGCCAGGGCACGAAAATCTAACAACTGGATGAAGCACGGGTAAGAATTATTGATCTTAAAAAAAAAATAAAAAGGAAGTTACCTAAATCCAAAACAAATTTTTATTCAGGCTAAATCACTCTTCGAGGTCAGATTCGACCAAATGCATTTTTTTTTCTTTGACTGGTAACCTATCAGTGGTGGCAAGGGTATCTAAGAATACTTCTAGTTAGTTCATCATTCGGCAGTAATTTTTTTTTGTTGCAACAGCCATTTATTCGCTCTACAGCGACGACAAAAAGTGAGGCATTGCATTAGAGTTGGAAACCGTGGAGATAGAATCTACTCTCGCAGCCCTCTCAGTACCAGATTTTGGTTGATTCTTTTGTCCTAGTCGTTAACAGCGAACGACATTCTTAGCCACGAGAAGTAACCTTTGTTGACAGACACACGAGTCCACACACTTGGGTATTCGCATGAGCACACACGAGTTTGCTACAAATTCGATGATCGAAGATTCATCCATATGTAATTTCGGAAAGGAAAGAAATTTTTCAGAAATATTCATCGCGCTATAATAAAGGTAATGATAAGATTTAGAATCCAATAGGAGATACATATGTTTATTAAAAAGGGAATTCTTTAATTCAAAAGGTTGATAATTTCTTCATCAAGTGAAAGTTCTTCTTTTGGTCCAGACCAGAATCTTGAGAGGAATCAAATCTTCAGAGGAATTACTAAATCACATCAAGAGCCTGGATTATAACCGGGCTGAGGGGCAATTCTGTTGACTCTTCAGATTATCGAGTGGCAGAAGCCATGCAGAACGAGTCCAGGATAGCACAAATTAACCCTGTAAAAAGAAAGTAAAAAAAAGTGAAAAGAAAGTTTTATCTTAGAAAGGACTTCGTTTTGAAAAATCCAAACGGTGGCAACAGGAAAGACAATTTTAAAGAATAAGAAAAGTGAATCTAAAAAAATTAGAGAACATTTAATTTAAAAGACAATATACTTACATATTTGATCTGAAAAGCAAAAATAGAAAAAAAAAAAGAAAAGAATCGAAGTTAGTGATCTAAAAAAACAGAAAAAAAGGAAGATAAGAAAATATTAAAACTGAAACAAAAGTGAAATTTATACACATACATATGTAGATAAAAGAAAGTATATAGGCAAAAAAAAACAACAGAAAAAAAAGGCACACTATTGCTTCTATTAAAAACAGTTGATTTGAATTATAGAGAAAGATAAAGAAAATAATTAAACCAACTTTGAATAATATGAAGATTTGATTGGAAGTTTTTTTTGATTAGATGTTAAGTGAAATAGGATTTATTAATTTTAAGAAAATTGATGAGTAGATTTATTAATAAAAGTTAACAAGCATAAAGACTTAACTAAAGTGAAGCAATAGTGTTAGGGGCTAGTTTTAGATAATTTTTTTAAGAAAGTTAAGAAAAACTAGAAAAGAGTTAGATGATAAATAATATAATAAATTTTTTTTTTGTAACATCCCATCTGTTGAAATATAAAAGTGATATTAATTTTTTTTATCGGTTTTAAAATTAAAAAGGCATTAATTCGAATATCATAATCATACTATCGTATCTATAGAATCACCAGATCATCTCATCATGCTGTGCACAACATGGAGTTGATATTCGAAGGTCATGTAAATGATTTTTATTAATGACTCTATTTAATCAAAGATCACCTTTAGACTTGAAACGTACTTGAAATGTATGGCGATGCTTTCTTATATGTATGTACTTTTTTTATGAATACATTTTTTTTATTTTTTTGATGTATTGTTTTTAAGATACAAATGCTTTCATAGACGCCCATGTTCTGCATTTCACTTATTGTGAATTTACATGGCGAAAGTGAATTTAGGTGTTCCACAATTCACTATTGTGAATTAATTGTGAATTGAAACTTCGAAAATGAAAATGGATGTTCTGCATTTTGTTTTATTCCCTTTTCTGAACGAATTCAAATCACTTTGTTTATGTTGTGTGAATTGTATGTGAAATTGGTGCTGCTGTAGTTAGCTGTGTATTTGTTTCGTGCAAAATGTAAGAATAATTTATTTTGTTGTCTTTTTTAAGTATTTAATTGTTCTTTTTTTAGGGGAAAGCATAAGATCAGAACTAAAATTACCATGACAACTAAACAAAAATATATTAGAACAAATTCTTATAATCGCATACCTACTCAATTTATGTCAGATAGATCTAATACATTTGATTTATCTCTCAAAATTTGTCTTCTAATTTTTTCTTTAGAAAGCTGCTTCCTTTTTTCCATTAAAATTGCCAATAATATTGCATCCATCTTCATAAGCAGCAGAAATTTCACTTTAGAAACAAAACAAAAATGGTGAAGCCTGAATTTTGACAGTTCGGAACAATTTCGAAGTTTTCGAAATCGGTCGAAATGTAGAACAAGCAATTTCATTTCACGTGAAATTGAAAAGTGATTTCAATTCATTTTCTATCGAATTGCAGAACATGGGCGAGAATAAAGGAATTATAATAATTATTATCTACTTAATTATATGTTTTAATTCCCTATGCGGAATTTTCGTATGAAAAACCTTACGAGTTTAGATTTATGGGGAAGTGATTAGATTCGTCATGCAGTTTTAAGGAATAATTGTGGGAAGTGGAGAAAGGGGTGAAGAAGAAGAAGGAGGAGTTCCTGATAAAGTTTTAAGGGGAAGTTATTAGCTTCCCCTTTTAAGATGATGGCTATTGCAAACATTCTAGAGCATAAGCGATGGCATTGGAGTATTCTTAGAATACTATAAGGGTGGGTATAGAACAGCTCAGAGGACACGACCACCTATGTCCTCCCCTCAGTGTGTACGAATAATAATAATAATAATAAAAAAAAATGATAGCTAAATTTCGGGTCTCACCATTTTAATGATGGAAAATTATATTCTGCCGAACAACATCTTAGGCTTAGGCCTGTATAAAAGTGACACCGTCCTATCGCGAGTAACAAGATCCCCGCCCCCCCCCCCCCCATCGACGAGCTGAGCATGGCAATTATCAGGCCTTCAGTTACTTACGCGGTTGGACTCCTCTACCGACCCCTGCCTGGACGGACCGACGGGTCTGTAAACATCGGTCCTAAAGGTAGGACAGTTCGTTAGAGGGAGGAACTTTGAGAAGAGAGTTGGATTTCAAAAATCAATTCCTTTGGATTGGGATTTATATTAATTGTTCCCTACTGAAAGTGAATTCGGTCTTGATTGTTAAATGAGGGTTTATTTTCGAGGTTCTCTCTTTCTCAAAAGAAAAAGGATGAAAAAGGAGGTTGAGAGAAAAAAAAAGGATATCTTTTTTTTTGTACGTTAATTTCCTCTTCTCCCCGTATTGGTGGTCCCATGCTATGAAGCATGAGCAAAAATAAGAACATGCCAGGATTTGTTAAATTTTTTTTTCAAGTTCCAAACACGTTACAGGTGGCGCCCAACGTGGGGCCGAAATTTGGCGACCTAACTTTTTTATTGAAAGCTCAGATTGAGAAAGTTAATTAAAATTTTGAAATTGTTTCAAAATTTTTTTTATTATCAAAAAAAAAATTTTTTTTTATTGTGGTTGGAGTAACCATTGTTGTCCGAGGGGTTAGGATGTATTTGTTTAGACTCCTGTCTGTTGCAACTTGGGGTGCTATTATGCTGAACATCTTCTTGTTTGTTACTCAGTGTCCGTGCTTGCATGGATAGAATTTCGAGTAGCTGAGTGCACTGAATAAAAGCAAGTTTTATAGGGATGCAATTTTGTTGATGATATTTTTTCTTTTCTTGGTGGAGATGAAGATTTTTGTCCGGTAAATTAAGATAATATGTGATCTGATCTATGACAGTTGCAGAAATTGGAAACTTCATCGCGAATGTATCGCGATAACTGTTCAACCACGCTATCAATTCATGAAGAGCTAACAACTTTCAATATCGTTTTGAAGACATAGAAGAACTCTTAACTTAATCCAGTAAGCTAAGGTCATAAATAGTTCCTGGCTTAAACTAGTTGTTTTGTTAAGAGAGAGTAAATGTTTTTGTGATGACAAAATTTTGTACATAACCTTGAGGTGTTAAATTGAATTTTTTTTGGGAACATCGTTTTTTTTTTTGGAATCTCAACGTTCTTTCAAGGGAGAGAGTTGAGAAACCAACTTTTACTTAGGGACTTCTTCATACCCTGACTTACTCCAATTTCACTTTCCACATACGCTAAGGTAATAAATTAACAAATAGTTTGATATATAGTTTGGTGAATACCAAGTATTTTTTTTTGTTTACTGTTTTTAAGATACGAGTAATACAAGACTTAAGTATACTTTTTTTTGCATTAGGATACTTTTTGTTTTTCAGGATCACAGTTTCTTTTTTGTACCAGAATAAAAAAGAGTTTTTTTTTAATTAGGAAACCCTATTAATAAAAAAAAATATTTTTAAGGTAATTAAGAAAGTTTTTACAAAGTATTAAGGAATAACTTAAGATACTTAAGATACAAAAACTGATTTTTGTGTTGAAAGTAGCTCTGATAATTAGACACAATGTCTGCAAAGAACTCCAGTAAGAATTCCCGAGAGAAAGGAGGTAGACAGCGTTCCCCGTCAAATAACGATGGTGTAGAAAATCCTTCTCAGAATGAACCATTGCCAACGGTATCGCACACTCAAGACACTAGCGTTCACAACGAACGGGTCGGCCAACGTTTAGTTGACCCAAGAATATCGTCCAGTCCCAAAGAAAATAACACTTCTAAGGAACAGGAACATTTTGAAACATATGTTAAAGAGGTGGTCGAGGCCACGGTAGGTCTTAGACGGACCGAAGACCAGCGTTTTATAAGGGCTGAGCTAGAACGCATTCAGACTGAGTTACTGCAACAAGTTAAGGCTATAGTGAGGGAGACGCTAGCCACTGTCACTCCAGCTCCATTCCAAATTGTAGTTGCACCCCCAAACACCCAAGACAATAGAAGGTTGTACAATGCAACCACCCCGGTTGTTCAACACGTTGACAATAATTCACAGCAACGTAATAATACCCGAAATGTTAACAACTCAGCATTTAACACGTACCCGTCAGACGAACAAGGTGTTCATCCGGTCAACATGGCTCGAGGATCGAATGTTGACAATTTTTTAGCAGAGTTGAGCAATGTGAACCTTAATGTTTCACCTCTGACCTCGGACCAAACTAACACAGCCCCAACTCCGTCTTCTTCAAGTTCAGTACTACGTTTCCCGCATTAACACAAAAGGGGTATAGAATTCGATCACAAGAATATGTCCATCGACGATTTTCTATTCTATTATTTTGCTTTAGGTGTGGTCGTGATAACGTAATAACACCAAAGTGTGATAGATGTTCGGGAAACCCGTCATCGAGCAATCCTTTGACCGGGTGGAAGTGCTCGAGAACAGAAAACCCGGAGAATTAATTGAAACAGAACCAGATCCATCTAAAGTTACCCTACTGCAACGCCCCCCGGAAGAGACAAAATGTAGAAATAATATCACGAATAACGAGCAAAATAAAAAAGAGGAAAGGATGCCTTTTTTTAATAAACCGATTCATCAACGCATAAGAGAGTATTACGAAGCTGGAAAAAGAATTGTGACCTTCACTTCGACTTCAGAAAAAGTTTTAAAATTACGTGAACGGATGAAGAAAACGAAGGTTCTTCATAAGACAGTGGCGGCTACGTTTTTGAATTGTTCGGTGGACGATTCACGCCCACATGTAATAGTAGAAGTTTTTGGCAACAAGATACTCGGTCTGCTTGATTCAGGTGCAAGCGTTAGTTGTTTGGGAAAGGTGCCCTGGAATTTTTAAAGGAAAACAAAATACCGTTTAAACGTTTCTCTTCCATAATCTCTACAGCAGAACGGCCAGAAACAAGCCATAATCGGGACGGTAACTGCACAAATTCGTTACAAAGATAAAGATAATGTGTTGAATTTGTTCATAGGACCATCGCTGAATCAAAAATTATATTTAGGTGTAGATTTCTGGAGGATGTTCCAGATAGCTCCACACATCATTTCATCAATTAACAACGAGACAGCCAACAAGATAGGAAGTGCGATTGAGTGTGACCTAAACGATCACGAACGTGAATTACTTCTTGATACAATCAAAACATTTCCTTTTTTCACGACAAAAGGGTTAGGAAAAACTCATTTAGTGGAACACGTTATTGACACGGGAGATGCACGACCAATAAAGCAACGTCATTATCCCATTTCTCCAGCGATACAAGCTCTGTTGTATGAAGAATTGGATCGCATGCTTGATTTGGGGGTCATCGAAGAAAGTTCTAGCGCATGGTCTTCTCCGGTTGTTCTAGTACGAAAACCGGGAAAAACCGACTGTGCTTGGACTTTCGGAAGGTGAACCAAGTAACAAAGAAAAATGCGAGCCCAATTGCTCATATAGAGGGACTGTTAGCACGCCTTTCAGAGACACACTTTATCTCAAGTGTGGACCTGAAAGATGCGTACTGGCAGATACCGCTGGAGCAAAGTTCACATGAGAAGACGGCTTTTACTGTCCCTGGTAGGCCACTTTACCAATTCAAAGTGATGCCGTTTGGTCTTTCTAACGCAGCCCAAAGTCTAACCTACTTAATGAATCTTGTAGTACCTTACGAGTTAAGCGAACAAGTCTTTGTCTACCTAGACGATCTACTCGTCATATCAAGAAACTTCGAGGAACACATACGGGTTCTGGGCGTCATAGGGAAAAGGTTACTTGAAGCAGGCTTGACAATTAATATCGAGAAGTCAAAGTTCTGCTTCAAGGAACTCCAGTACCTCGGTTATGTAGTGGGGCAGGGCTGTTTAAAGCCAGATTTGGCGAAAGTCGCTGCAATAATTGACTTTCCGGTACCTAAAACACCCAAACAAGTCCGTAGATTTCTTGGTATGGCGGAGTACCGAAGATTTGTAGCGAATTTTTCAACCCTGGCGGCACCTATGACCGATACCTTAAAGAAAAATAAGAAGTTTGGTTTTGGAAAAGAGGCCTTGGAAGCGTTTGAGGCGATAAAGTCTGCAATAACATCTGATCTTGTACTTATAAATCCGGACTTTACGAAAGAATTTGTTATTCTATGTGATGCGTCTGCATCCGGTATAAGTGGAGCTGAACGCCAAAAGTTCAAAAGTTTCCAAAAGTTGAATGCGGCTCAACGCAACTACTCCGTAACCGAGAGAGAATGTTTGGCGGCTGTGAGAGGGATCCAGAAATTTCGACCCTTTGTCGAAGGATATAGGTTTACGGTAGTAACGGACCACTCTAGTCTGAAGTGGCTGATGAGTCTCCGAGATCCAACAGGGAGATTAGCACGCTGGAGTCTTAAACTACAAGGGTTCGATTTTGGGATCGAACACCGGAGAGGTAGCTTGACTGTAGTACCAGACGCTCTATCACGAGTTTATGAGGTAGAGGCGCTACATTCAACGGTATGTCTACCGGAGTCGATGTCAAGGGAAACGATGTCAAGGGAGAATCCCGATGTGCTTCACGTAGATTTGGAGGATCCGAGTTTTAAGTCGGATGAGTATCTCCAAATTATCAAACATATCGGACAAAATAAAGATCAGCTTCCTGACCTTCAAGTTTCGGACGGTTTCGTTTACAAGAAGGTCAGACATTGTACAGGAAATCCACTCCAAGACGATTTAGTCTGGAAAATGTGGATTCCAGCTGCGCTGACGAACCAGTTGATCTCATTGACTCATTACCCACCCAGAGCTTCTCACGGGGGCGTTACGAAAACTCTATACAAACTGCGTCAACAATTATTCTGGCCAAATATCACATCTCAAACAAAAATATTTATCGAAAATTGCGAAATTTGCAAAACAACAAAACTCGCTAACAGCATCCTCAGGGCAGAAATGGGGAAATCCTTTTCAGTGGACAGACCCTTTCAGCACATATATATCGACTTTCTGGGTCCTTATCCACGGTCAAAAATCAATAATACCCAGATAATCATAGCTCTAGATCAATTGACGAAATTCGTTTTAATAAAACCGCTACTACCCAGTCAGTGATCAAATTTTTAGAGGCAGACATATTTTTCATCTTTGGGGTACCAGAAAGTATCCTCTCCGATAACGGTAGCCAATTTATTAGTCACGAGTTTTCCAGAATGATAAGCAACTTCGGAATTTCCCATTATCGTACCGCTGTATATTCGCCCCAGGCGAATGCGAGTGAGCGAGTAAATCGCTCAATTTTAGCTGATATCCGAGCATACATAGACCCTAAGCAGACTAATTGGGACTTGTACTTGCCTTCAATCGGAAGTGCGTTGCGTTCGACAGTACATTCTGCGATTAGTATGTCACATTTCGAAGCTCTATTTGGCCATCGTATGATTGAGCACGTGGCGGATTATAAGTTATTGCGTGGGTTGGAAGGGTTGAACTATTCTGAAATAGACTTTCTGCCAAAAACTGCCAAAATGAATGTGTTGCATTCTTATTTAAAGTCGTCTTTAGAGAAAACTCACAATTCTTACCAACGAATGTACAATCTGAGGAGTAGGATAGTGTCTTACGAGGTAGGTGATGTCTTGTTTAGACGTAATTTCATTTTGAGCGATGCGGCCAAGCATCTCAACGCTAAACTGTGCCCAAAATTCATAAAAGTAACAGTCTGTAAAAAGATATGAAATAATTTATATGAAGTAGTAGACGCCAAGGGTCACAAAACAGTCACGCATTCTAAAAACCTAAAAAAATGAAATACCAATTCTTAGAAAAATTGCCCGGCTCGTGGAGCTGTGCATGAGACTCTTCAATAGGTCACAAAAGTTTAGAAAAAGAGGAATTACATTGTATCGTTTCTTTTCATAACATTTTTGTACAGGAAACCTGCTACAAGAATGATATGATTTGTAGGAAACGACACTCGACGACCGGAAAAAGTACCCTACTAAAACACTACAATCCAGAAAAAAAAAATAATTTTCGAATGTCTTTCATATCTTCCTTGAATAAATAAAAGAACTTACAAACTAGTTCACAAAATATCAATTCTTTTATTAAAAAAAAGATTCCTAATCACTTCATAAATTACAAACATCTGTGTTGTGATTCCGGTTGGCCACGGGGGCAACTTCAGTGTTGGAAGGGGGCAGCGACACGCTTGCTTCTTGCTCGGCTCAGCTCGACGGGTTGGGGGTGGTTGTTGCCCTCTTCCAATACGCCTCTTACTCAGCAAACAAACAAAATCGTGTCTATGTAAAAGGGATGGGAAGGGAAGTTGGAAAGGAAGGGGTGAATAGGGGTAGGATCACTAAAAAAGGGAACTGCACAAACCTAGTTACCTATGCCACTGCCTCTGGGAAAGGATGGAAACGACAGCAAAATCCCCGGTGAAAAAAGAAGTGTTTTGAACTATCAAAACGAAATTGAAAGAAAAAAAAATAAATCAAAGCTAATCTATCCTCTAAAATCTTAAATCTATATTTAATATATATATATGTATATATTTATATGAAAACATACATATTATATATACATTATTGATTACATCTAAATCTATAACTAAATAAACCCTATGCTAAAAAAAATTTTCTCTCACTAAAGAATCAACTTCCGTCCCACTGTCTCCCAGACACAGTGGTTCGCCGAGTCCTCCTAAGGCCCTACCAGATGTTAGTTGGTAGTTAAGTAGGTTGGCCTGCCCACCCTTGTGTCTCCCGACACAACCTTCGTTATCTCATGGCCAATATCTTCGAGATAACCCCTTTCTTAAAACTTCCAGCCACAACGTACGTTCCATAATATAGTCTAGTTCATCCGTATTTTCTTCTCTCAGTTGAGTCTCATAATTGTCATAGTCCAATTCCGGGAGATAAGTAGTTATCCATGTCTGTCTAGTAGCATATATAAACAGGTCAGGTCGTCAGATATGTAAGTGTAAGTAGATCTGTATGTACGTAAGTCCTTAGATAGGTAGGTAACCATATCTAGGTAGGTAAGTATAAGTCGGTAGGTAAACATTTAGGTAAGTATGTATATGCTAGTAAGTTCGTATGTAAATCCGTAGATAGGTTCTAGTATATAAGCAAATATATATAAGTAAGTATATAGATATGTCTATATGATTGTGTCTTGTCATTTTGTTTTCATGTAGTTAAAGTCACCGTCCTTAGTTATGTCCATCTATGTCATCGTTGTCATTTCCTCTTCTCGATCGCTGGCTCAGCCGATCTTCCACACACCCTATTTTAAGTAACTTAGCACTCCATCACAAAAATGAAATCACTAATGCAACACAATTCCAAATTTAATTTCTCTTACTTCTTTGTTTTTTTTTTTGGTTTATTTCACACATTGAATGAATTTTTCTAGATTTAAGTTTATAATAATAGTACTAAGTAGATATAAAAAAAAATAAAAAATTAATAAAAAAAATGAAAAATAAAAAAATTATGGTCTTTAAAATTCAATATAGTAATTCCTTCTTTTCTGTTTGAAAACAACAATTTAAAACTAAAAAAAAATCAAAAAAAAAAAAGGAAGGAAGGAGAAAAATCGTAAAAAAGAAGGATATTTTATGTGGCTTCATTTAAGAGTACCGGAGTGTGTGACTCTTTCCTTCAACCATGCACGCATACATATATATAATATTTATGTTTGGGAATAAAAATGTTCCTCTTTTAGTTTTACAAGAGACTTACCGCTCAAATTAGCAAATATCCCTCGTCGTCCTGCCGGCAGTACTCTTTAGGATGAGCGTATCAAAAAAACTGTGTAGATGGCTTCTGATTTGGAGCCTCGACTCACTATACATACATATATATACCTATATGCTTTGAATGTTCAGAGTCGTAGCACACTTCACTCCTCACTTATCACTTTTTCTCTCTTTTTTTCTCCTTTTAATGTCATTTAACTTTAAAATTACTCTATAATTTTTCTTATTAATTTTTTTTCTTTTTATTCACATAGAATTGTAATTTACGTTAAAGAAAGGAAAAGAAACAAAGAAAAAAAAACTACATAAATAAAAATCATTTAAAAAAATTAAATTGGAATTTTCCTTTTGGTCCAAAAGCGACACTACTGTATTGATGGATCTGTTTCAAAATGTTCGCTGATAATACCGGTACACCTTGCCACAACGTAGACTAATGCCCTTCAGACGCCCTCCACAAATGTACTTTCTGCTGCTGCTTCCTTTTTTACTTGGATCTATTTTGAGTATCCAGACTGTGTTGGATTTAAGTTCAGGAGTCCTATTTGCCCTTACTTCAGTTTTAGCCACTGGTACTATCTCTGATACCCAGACTATGCAGGTCCCGGACTCTCCTTGGAGTGCCCTTGACTCGAAATTTCGTCACCCTCAGAAAATATGCAGAGGCTTGGATCTATATATCATGTGAACACTGCACTGTAAGCGTAAGTATGCTGTGGCAATTAAAATTTTTTTTCTTTTTGATATTTTAATTGCGCTTGATATGAGAAAGTTTCGTACTTGACCCAAACCTCTGCTTTTCAAAACGCGGAGTCCAAAAACTTCAAACAACCTATTAACAACAACAATTTATTTACTATATTTATTTTTTTCCCCCTTTTTAAATAAACGATATACCTATTTGATTTGAAAACTCGACTCCTTGTTCATAATTCAAACCGTATATAATTCAATAGGTATGTGAATATTTAATTCTCTTCTGTTAAAAATAACCGCACAAATTCAAACTGGTAGGTATTGTTTCTTTGTTTTACGGCAACACTTCCACAGCGATGATCGCGGTTTGATTTCTAAATGTAGAATGCCCTTGAAATTGCATAATAATCGGTCATTCGCCTATGGCCTATATTTTGTTTCCTTCTTATGCAACACAATCGCAATTTGCAGACTGGAAGCACAAAGCTTTACTTCTCCAGTCGCAAACACCTTCTCAGTTTTTTTTTTTTTTTTCTTTGGTGTAAACTATTACCTATTTGGATGTCAGTATACATGTGTGTCTCTGTGTATATGTATGGGTGTACAGACGTAGGCTTAAAATTAATATTGCACGAACGAAATTTGCAAAGGTTAATTCCAAACCTATAATCTCATAAAATTATACAATCAAATATAAATATGTCCTATAGTACTTAAATCTACCTGTTGCCTAATCCCCACATAAATTTCAAATTTAACTGACCCAAGTTTAAAAGAAAGCTCGGGGTTAAAACTTTCAATTTCCGCCTAGTGTGAACTTTTAAGCGGCCATTGCTGTTTAGCACAATTATTTTATTCAGCACAACTCAAAAGTCAAAACTCAATCTGACATGACATATGTCATTTATTGTAAACGTTTTGCGCATTCTTTTTCTTATATTCGGTCGTGTGCATCCGTTTAGTGAAATTTAATAAATTTGAAATACATAAGTAGCTAAAACAAATCAAGATATGAATTACACAAAGGCTAAACTAAATAGATAAATAAATAAATAAAAGAAACACTCAAGGACGATACAAAACACAACAAAATTTGTGCAAACGTTTGCCGGTGAGTTCTAATGTTGTTTACCTATTTTTGTCGTACAAAACTTTCTTTAATTTTTTTCTTTTTCAGATTCACTGTTCCTTCTTTAATCATCTCTACCCCCTAACACGTCTCTGGAGAAGGATAAGTTAAAATATAAGGTGTGTTTTGGTGACCAACTGCAACCCAGTCAGTCAAAATTTAACAAGAGATACAATAACAAAAAACTACTGGCATTTACTTTAACTTTTTTTCTCAGTCAAATTTTACTTGACAAAATAGTATGTCTACTCAAAGGCTGGGGCGCTGATGTTGCCATTTTCATTTTATATGTTGGTGTGTTCGATTTTGTCATCTTAAGGCTGGTTACTCACCTGTATTTTTAGGGCGGAGTTTATAAAAAAATCTTTTTGACTGAGGTCGTTTTAAATGCTTTCAACAAGGAGATTATAATTTTTGAGAGATGAACTAAATTAACAATCTCATGAAAAGTTCAGCGCCAATCAAACATCAAAATAGTGAGAGCCCGCTGTCAGATAAAATGAAAATGTCGAACAAAAGCACTAAAATGTGCAATGTGAACGCCTTTTTGGTTTGGTGTGGATAGTATTATACCAGAATCAACCCAGCAAACGTAGAACTACATTAATAACCGGTGAAATATGTACGTAGAAGAAGTACTTCCTTTCCACTGAAAAGAGATAGGGGCTCGGGAAAAAACTCAGTTATATGCCTCCTATAAATGAGAATACATGAAGCAGCTATCTCTTTCTAGCATTCAAAATGTAGTGAATTTCCCCTCCATTAAAGTAGTGACAAAGGTACTTCCAAAGTACATCAGCGGAGCACTACTGGAAGTACTTCTAATGTTTATTCGCCAGTAGTTTCTTTACCATTGCGAAAGCACTGAAACTTGTGCTTTAAAAGTACTTCTTATTCTTATACATTTCACGGTTTATATCCGTACTACTACAACTACTGGGGTGCTCGAATCTAGAAGTACGGATGTAACTAGTGAAACTTGTACGTAAAAGAAATACATCCGTTTTTTCTTTCTGAAACTTAGCCTTTTGAAATTAAATATGAAATAAATTTATATGACAAATTGAATTTTACGAATAGTTTTAATGAAAAAAATTTGTTAAATTCCATTTTTCATATAAATTTGTATCATATAATGTAATTTGAATCTGAAATGTAGCAACAAACAATAAAGTATAACACACTAATAAAACATAAGTATTTTTAATTTAATTATAATAACAATGATTAATTATAACTTTTTGGTTTCTTATAAAACCGATTGTGTGAATTAAGAACACACTTTCTCATTTCTTTTTCAAATTTGTCTCTTCCAAGAGGCCCACCACAAGCATCTGAAAAATGGAGAATAACATTTTTTAGATCGATTAATTTATTTTCGTATATTTTTAATAAGTAATTAATTTACCGAACAATATTTTTTTGTAGAGCATTAAAGATTTTAGGGATTTCTTTCCTGCTCGCCCATCCAGGTTGAAATAAATGTAAACACAATCAGCAGCCAGAAACCGGAAAACTTTTTCTAGGCTGGCACTATATTTCCTTAAATATATTTCCTAAAAATAAGTTTTTTTTTAAGTTTTTAGATGTTTTAAATTTTAATCATTAGCATAATATGTTACCAATTTTCCCGCAAACTCCGAATTTTTGAGCCGAAGCTCTACGTCACTCATTTGTGCCACCGAACCAATCGGAAACGTTGTTTCTATTTCAATGATATTTATTGTTCTCCTCGCCGGTAAAATTGGAAACTAGTTTTTGGACGTTGCGATTTATTATAAGGTTTTCCCTTAGAATTTTATTTTCTGCATGTTTTTGGGCTTCATGTTCGGCTTCGTTGTGGCAGTATTTCTGTTAATAAAAAAAAAATTAAAAAAATAAAGTTTGACTTTTAATCAACGTAGTCAGAGTAGAATTGAATAGAATAGAACTAATAATTTTGTTACACTTCGAATCCCAAAACATGTTTTCTATTCATAAATGATACAAATATAGAGGTACAAGCTTGAATAATAATGCAATAATATATACATATTATGTACATACCTCGTAACGAATAGTATTTTGGCTTTCCAGTTGTTCAATTCTCGTGTTGAGGGTATGTAAGTAAGTAATAATAAAATTTAGTTTTTCGCACACATTGTTGTTTGATAAAATATCTGTTAAGGAATATATAAAAATAGAGATTGAAATAATTATTATTTTTAGAAAAAAAATATATAGTTACCTATACCTTTTTCTGAATTTGAAGTGCACTGAGGCAGAGATGTTTCTGTTTGGATTGGAGTCGAATGTACTTCTTTGAATAATTTGCGTTTTTTAAAATATATCTTAGGAGTTGACATTTGAATTTCTTGGTGCAAATCAGTTAAATCATGCATTTGGCTTTCATTTATTTGTTCAAAGTCACTCATTTGGGTTTCATTTATTTCAAAACTGTTCAAAAGTTCAATTTGGGTTGAGGATATAAACCCATGGGGAATTAATTGACTGTTGAGTTTATTTCTTGGTCCAAGAATTGGTGAAAAGGGTGAATCTAAAAAAGTAAATATTGGATGAATGGATTAATTTATTAGATTTTAATACTTACTAGGGTGATTTTCCTCCGTCATTTTATAAGTTGCTTTCTGAATTCTGATGTTAGGAAGCTAAAAATATGAACATACTTTGTATCAAATCAATGTGAAAATTGTGAAAAGCAATAATGTAAAATGGGAACAAGAACTATTTGTTCCCCATATGGCATGCAGTAAAACTTATAAGATATTTCAGACTTGAAATATGTAGTAATTTCATTTGACTCTTCTTTGCAACATAATAGTATGCCTAAAACTGACGATTTCACAGGTTCATCAAAATAATCCGATGTTTTTTTCAATACATAACCGAAAATAGTGTCCTTGGTGTTTTTTTCCAAATCCAGTAACTTTGAATGCATTTCCTCTCACGTAGCAATAAGAGTTATTGTTATTTTCAATATTTATGTTGAAACTGTTGAATTTTGAATGAAAAGGTATATTCTCAGTTGTTTTAACTTCGTTCAATCTTCGGTGTAACTGCTGCAAAATTTGGTTTGGCTTTTTTATCAGACGTTTCATATACTGCATATAATTTTCAAATTTATAGGCTGAAAAGTTATCCAAAGGACCAAATTGCTTAACACTGGCAGGCAAATGAAGAAGGCAGTGTACATTAAAACTAACTTTGGCTTCCCCATAAAGAACAGGAAATATTCGTACAAATTCTTGCAAAATTTGGGCAACAACATCAGCGTTTTGGTGACCCGAATTCTTACAGCTTAGTACTCTTATTGCAGTATGGAGTAAAAGAAAATGGTAATAGATATCATCATGGGCACAATCTCTCAGAGCTACTATGCCGCTGTACAGCAAAAATTGTCTGAACTCAGTTGCTTTCCAAATTGCCAAATTGTCTTCGAGTGTTCTGACTGTTCTGCCGAACTCGGATGGGACAAATTTCCCCAATACTTGTAATTTAGCGTTGATCTCTTGAATATTACCTGCATGTCGGAAAGTTTTGTTCTTCGCTATTGCTGTCAACATTTTTTTGACCACTCCCAAGTCAACTAGATGCATCGGGTCTAATGGAAATTGAGAGACCATTCCAATTCCAATTCTTTCTAACTCATTCTGCTCCGCTTTAGGATCCATTCTATGGTGTTTCAAATCTAGTCTATCTTTAAAGGTTTGGTCATTTCTTTCTTCTGCTATTACTTTGCTGAAAACTACTGTTTTGTTCAAATATTTTCCCTGCTGATTACATTTGGGGCAACTATTTTTCCCGGTATGGTACTGAACGCCAGTAATATATGCTCTAGCTGGACTGTCACACGAAAATAATCTGATCTTAAAAGTTTTAAAGATTGGATTATCTCCTATTTGCACACCATTTTGTTGAAGATCATTAACCTCATACACAAACAATTTTAGAAAATCATTTACAGAGTTGGATTTTTTGAACCCCGAGTAACACCCTATTAGGAAAGGAACTTCTGTTGGAAAATTGACGAAGGCTCCAAGTATTGGCCAAAGTACACGTCGAGAGCTTTTAAATACTTGTAGACCATCTATTCCAACACCTATTTTTATTTCTTCTTCTTTGGCTAGAAAACTGAACTTTCTTGATTTTAAAAAGTTTTGTATACCAAAATGATGATATTCGCCTGGTTCAAGTTTCATCGGTAAGATGGCTTTAGTGTCAGTAGCCAAAAGCTTGCGAGCCGTTCGTGGTAAGTTTCTTACACCCGATGAACTCAAAGCTTGGAGAAGATCATCAACTTGGTTGTGAGGCACTTTGTTTCTCAAAACCCACAGTCCCAGTTTATTTTTAAGCGTTGGTTCATTTTCTTTTTGTGTTTCTGGCTGGCCAATTTATTTGACTTCCGAAGCTGACTGATGGTCCATAAGAACACCGCTGCACCCTTCCTCCGGTTGGCCAGTTTCCTCCACTTCCAAAACTGACTGCTCCTGCTCCATCCGAACGCTGGTCTCTTCCGCTCTTCGGCCATTTTATTTAAAAAAGTTTTTTTCATTTTTTTTTCGTTCCTAATTTGTTGATATTTTTTGAAAAAAAAAATTTGTAAACAAAAATAATATATATATTTACCTTTAATATTATTTGATATATTTTATTTTCAATCTAAAAGAAAAAACATTCCTCGCATTCGCGCTCGCCGATAAAAATGCCTTTTCCTTTTCGATGTTCTCATGTTGAGCACATACAAAATGAGACAAAACTATGTGCATCATATACATCGCGCTCTTTCATTCCTCTTACGATAGAAAAGAGCTCTTTTTTAGGAGAAACATTCTTGAGGGGAGATTTTTTGGTAAATAAAGAAACACATACAATTACAGATTGGGCTTTATTTGTGGTTGTGTTTTAAAGCAAACTACTGAGTTTTGGTTTGCAGGGAAGGCTCACAACGATGAAATAACAGTAACAACACGTTGCTATGATTAACAATAGCACGTTGTTGTTATTGTTGTTTCGTAGTCACGATTTTTTCGAATTAGTCTAAGTTATCATTAAAGGACTATTTACATAAGAGCGACCGACGAAAGAGCGAATATTCGTCCAGTTTGACATTTCTTTCACATGGCCTTTTTTATTCGTTGCGAATGACGTTTGACTTTGACAAATTCAGTCATGACCCACCACGAAGAAAACAAAAACAAGATTGATTTTGAGGTTAGTTGCGCGAACAATTTGTTCGTCGTAATGTCGATCGTATGTGGAACGCGAATAGAGTTTGACAATTCGTAACAATCATCTTGCAATTCGCGACGAATAATTTGTTTTCTCAAATTTATCGTATTTTGTCAAACAAAAAGCTTAGTTTAGTATCGGAACATCAAAACAAAATATACTTCTGTCATTTTGATTAAAATTTGTGAAGGATTTAGGTTAATAAATTGTTTTAAATCACATTTATTCGGTCATTCGTCGGTCGTTCTCATGTGAACAGGCGTTAAGTGTAAGATCCGGAGTGCTCAAAGATAGAGAAATCGAACAAGCCTTAAAGTCAAAAGTGAAACACATTTGCTGTGAATCGTTTTCTTGATTTTTTTTTACTCTGCTGTGCTACGTTCTCAACAAAACACACCTATTGCCACAAGAGAATGCTTCCAAAGTTTACCTATGTGGAGGTCGATCAGGGAACAATCTCCAGTGACAATCCTTCGTGTTTATTTTTTTTTTTCTTTATTTTTTTCTTGCTTTTCAGGAGACTATATGGAAGTGGATGTGTGCAGCGATCGTTTTGGATATTGCTACCCAACTTGACTTGAACTCAAGGAATTATGTATATCCTAGTGGGATAATAATGGGTAGTGCCAACCACTCCTACCAACAAACATTTTCATCATTAAACCCAGCAACGTTGTAAGATCTTGAACTGTGTATGTCACAGCTATTTCAACCTACCCCAATTGTCAACAGCAAATCAATCCGACGGGGTTTCAAGACGAGGGTTGATAAGAGAAGTGATGTGTAAGTAACACATAAAGAGTAGTCATTTAGTGCGTTTTTATTTTCTGTAGTCATGTATTTTCTTTTAAAGCTGTGGGTAGTAGGTAAATTATTTGTATCTGTTTGAACGCCTTTTATTTTTTTTTTTTGGAATTGAGATGAATGTTTTTGATAAGGGTGAGGTAGATAGTCTTTCGGTGAGGAAACGATCGGCTGCGCAACAAGCTCGACCACAGATTCTGAGTGGTCGTGAGGAATCTGGGCTCGAAAGAAACGAAGTCGGTTGTTTATCTTATGCTAGGTACCTATTTATGTTCTTTTCTTTTTTTTTCTGTATACACTTTGTTAATGTTTAAGAGCCGTTCGTGACGTGTGGCACGTCCCACACCCTGAATTACTTCTGTTTACAATCCGGGCATACTTATTGATAGAAATATTAGACTGTTTACTACACGTTTTTCTAATTTAATGTTTTCAGAACTAAAATACATACATAAATGCAATTAGGATTGCGTTTGCGAGGTCGGTTTTATTGCTGAAATTCTTACTTAGATCAGTTAACCTTTATATATGTATGTATACAAATTAAATTATCAGGTACTTTGGAACAGGTGCTTAAATCTAGTCAGTCTTTCCTTTTCTTAATCGTTTATGAATCAATCTTTTGAATTGATACAAGTTTTGGAATTTAAAAATCTTATTTTAGTTTAAACTGACTTTGACTGTTTTAGTTACGAACTATGTTCAATTATCATTATTGTATATCCGGTTTTAAATAATAAGGGTATTCATGCAACGAGATAATTTTCCGTTTTGCAGAAAGATATAATTTTCCGCTTTACGTTTGCATGAGCACCCCATAAAAATTCTTGCATAAATGTGAGATATAATCAGCTGTCACAACTAAACGTCACAAATTACTTCTCGAAACTTTATGAGGTTTATTTCTTCGCTTTCTGTTTGCAGAATTTTTTTCCCATACAAATTTTGACAGCTCGTTTCTGCGGAGATAAAATTATCTGGTTTCTGCGTTTATCCGAGTTTTCCACCGTTGCATGAATACCCCTAATGAAATATCTGAATAAAGGCGATTCAATAAAAATCAGTCTTAATCTCTATTTACCTATAGTTTAATCTTTGATTCTCTAATGATATAATGATTTAACTATCCTACTAATAAATAAATAAATAAATAAATAAATAAATAAATAAATAAATAAATAAATAAATAATATAGTATATGAATAATAAAATAAACCTCTTTGACGAACAAACCTATAAATAAATAAATAAGGAAATAAATACATAAATATGAACCACCACATACATTTATATCACAGTTTGGAGTTAGAACAACAGCAGCTGAGTGTGTCATAAGTGTTTTGTTACACATGTATATCCTTGGCATGATATATACCTACTTTTTTGCCTTGCGAATTACCTAGTTCGTATAGGGAATTACCAATTTTCTTCAACACTATCGATTTTAAAAATTTCTGTCCTAGTTTTGCATTATAGGTGTCGGATTTGTTGCTTTGTTTGAAGTTTCTTCTATATACTGTCTGTCCTACTTTATAATTTATGTCCTAACTCCTAGTGTTGTAGATTTTGGTCGATTTTTGATGGGCTAGTTTTAAATTGTCAAGGATTTGTTTTCGTATTAGAGCTTGTTTGTCAGGATTATTAGTAATTTCCACATTTGTATCTTTTATCATGTTGAGTTTTCTCAGGAGCTCATATGTTTTACCGTTTTGGACCATTTGCGTACCAAAAACGGCATAATATGGCTCAAACTTAATAGAGTCGTGTAAAACACTTCGAAGGGAGAAAGCTGTGTTACTCACATGGGTGTCCCAATTACGCTGGTCGCTATCGATATAGGACCTTATTTTCGCCAGCACGGATCGATTCACTCGCTCCGAAGCGTTTGCTTGTGGCGAGTAAAAGGCGGTGCGAATATGTTTAACGCCGTACTTTTTAAGGAAGTTGGAAAACAATTCGGAGATGAATTGTTTTCCGTTGTCAGAGTGAACAAACTCAGGTACACCGAACATGTGGAAGACACTTTCTTCGAGGTATTTCACTACCTCAGCTGCTGTTGCTCTACGTATCGGTTTAAGAAAAACGTACTTTGTAAAATGGTCTAAAGCTATGAATATGTGCGTATGTCCGTTCTTAGTTCGTGGGTATGGTCCTAGAAAGTCAATGTAGAGTCGTTGGAAAGGTCGTTCTGTAATCATTTGTTGTCCCATGGGCAGCCTTGAAATTGAGTTCATCGGCTTATTGCACTTGCATATATCACAGTGTTTTATATAATCTTGTACTTCAGTGGTCATATTAGTCCAGAAGTACCTTTGTCTGAGTTTGGATAGAGTTTTTTGAATTCCTCCGTGACCGGCGGTAAAAGAATCATGTGCTGTTACCAAAAGGCCCCTACACAACTCCCTCGGTACCCAGAGTTTCCAGGCCCTGTCTTCTTGAATTGGGTCTCCAGTCCTTCTGTCGGTTCGTTTGTATACGAAGCCGTCCGAAATACAAATGTCAGGCAGCTTGTCTTGGTTTTCGTTTATTGTCTTCTTCAACTCAACATACTCTTCTGATGAAAAGTATGGTGAATTGAAGTCAACTTCTGGCGTTTCAGCAACAATCTCGTCCATATGAACTCTTGACAGAGTATCCGGGACTACATTGAGGATTCCCTTCCTGTGCTCTATTGTAAAGTCAAAACTTTGGAGCTTGAAACTCCAACGAGCTAGCCGACGACTCAAGTCCTTCTGTGTCATCAGCCACTTAAGGCTTGCATGATCGGTTATGATCGTGAAAGGTAATCCTTCAATGTATGCTCGGAACTTTTTCACAGACAGAACGGCTGCATAGCATTCAAGTTCAGTCACACTATAATTCCTTTGAGCAGGATTAAGTTTCTGAGACATGAATGCTATGGGTCGCTCGTTGTTTTCTTCGTCCATCTGGAAAAGAACACTCCCTACGCCAGAAGATGAGGCGTCGCATTGTATGTAGAAGTGTTTCGTAAAGTCAGGATTAGTTAATATTGGTGCCGTGACCAAGGTCGTCTTTAAGTTCTCAAATGCTGTCAAGGCTTCGCTAGTCATAGTTAAGTCTTTCCCTTTCTTCAGACAGTCTGTCATTGGGGCTGATATAGACGCAAAATTGGGAATGAAGCGCCTATACCAACCCGTCATCCCTAGAAAACGACGGAGTTGCTTAGGGGTTTTTGGCATAGGGAAGTCCTTTACCGCAGAAACTTTTTCAGGGTCTGTTCTCAGACACCCATCACCGACGAAATAACCTAAGTATTTTATCTCCTTGAAACAAAACTTGCTCTTCTCCACGTTTATCGTCAACCCTGCTTCCCGCAAACATCTCGAGACCTCTTTTAGGACACTCACATGAGTTTCAAAATCTGGAGAGCAGATCAAGAGATCATCTAAATAGACAAATACACTCTCTCTCAATCGAGCGGGAATGACTTTGTCCATCAGCTTACACATTCTCTGGGCAGCGTTGCACAATCCAAACGGCATAACCGTGAACTGATACAACGGCCGTCCAGAGACTGTGAAAGCCGTCTTCTCTCTTGATTTTACCTCCAGAGGAATCTGCCAGAAAGCATCTTTCAAATCGATACTCGAGATGAAATGCGTATCACGAAGGCGACTCAAAATCCCTTCAATATGAGGGAGAGGGTACGCAAATTTTTTCGTGGCTGCGTTCACCTTCCGTGAGTCTAAGCAAAGCCTGTTCTTGCCTGGCTTACGCACCAACACAACTGGAGAGCTGTAAGCACTGTTGCTCTCCTCGATTACACCGAGTTCCAACATACGGTCGAGCTCAGCGTACATAAGCTTCTGAACGACAGGTGAGATTGGGTAATGTCGTTGTTTTATGGGTATGGTGTCGTCTTCCATTTCGATAACATGTTCTTCAACATGAGTTTTACCCAATCCTAACACTGCGAACGAAGTGAATGCAAGCTTGACGCGCTGCAGCTCCTCAGATTGTGTTGGAGTAAGCTCACGCATGGGTTTTAACTCTTGCCCTTCCGTCGGTGGTGACATATCGAGACCGGATATAACATTTGGAGCGACTTTGAAGTTCTTCCAAAAATCTACCCCTAGATAGAGCTGCTGTTGCAAACTTGGAACGACATACAGCTCCATCTCTTGGGTGTTACCGCCCCATGAGACTTCAGTCTTAAATCTCCCGTTTATATGTTGGTTTTTCCCGTCTGCTGTTCGTATGTCGACTGTCATTCTTGTCATTTGTAGGTTATGTTTCTTTATAAAGTCTATTGCCTCTTTTCCCATGCAACTCACTGATGCTCCACTATCCAGTAGGCCTAACATCTCTTCTCCGTGTATTGCTACTTTAGCGTATGGCCTATTGTCGTCAGTTTTTGCTAAAATTGAAGCCTCTATCTTGTTTTTCCTATTTCTAAATATTGCACATTTTTCTCTTCACCTAGCTATTTTTCTAAACTGTCTACTACTTTTCAGTTCTACACAGGTAACTTCGTCGTTGAAGATTCTTCTTCTCGCTTCATCGTACTCCTTCATATGCTGATGAAGGCTTTTGTATTGCACGGGTTTGTCATGGTCAGTGTTTATTAACTAAAATATTTATTGTTCCAGGTTCTGTTTCTCCGGGAGCTTCGCTTTTGTCGGTGGAGTGGGCCCGGGAGCACTGCCGACTTGCAGGTTTCCCTGGCATGAAGCGCACTTAAAGGAAAGATTACCTTGGCCGCAGCTGAAACACGTCAGTGCATGAAACGTCGAGGGACATGTTGCTGCCGTCATTGTATTGTCTTTTGTAAGTTCTGTTTTCTTGTCTCTTTCGTTATTTTTGTAAGTAAATTGTCTTTTGTCTGTTTTAGTATTTGTGTGTAATCTGTCTGTTCGATTATACTGCACGGCAGCAACATGTGCCTCTCGTTCATCTTCTGAATCGGTTTCACTAACTCTTTTTCGATATAAGTCATTATCGTCTATTGCACTTATTATTTTTTTTGTTTTATAGTCTCTAGCTGCTAAGTGTTTTTCAGCGCGTCTACATTCTTCTCTGAGATCCCGAATATCCTTTATCGGACATCCGAAGATCAGCGTCGCAACTCTATCTTTTATATTTTGTCTAACTATTGAAACTAGGTCTTTTTCATGTGGTCTGTTTTGCATTTGAAGTGTTAGACCTCTAATATCCTCGTAAAATTCGTCAAATGTTTCATGTGGTTGTTGACGTCTGTCCATAATCGTTCTTAAGATCTCATGATCTCTCTTGCTGTTTCGGAACTGTCTAAGCAGTTCCATTTTCAAATAATAATAATTTAGGCCTTCATCTCCCTGGTTTTCTTCTAGATATTGCCAATACCATTTTTCAGCTGTACCTGAAACTAAATGATGGAAATTGGCAAAAATCTGTTCATTCGAGACCCCGTTCTTCTTCTGCAGAGTTTCGATTCGAAAGATGAAACTTTCAACTGTCATACTCTTTGATGTTCCATCAAATTTGACACCCCATTTGTGGATATCTACCTTCTTACCGTAACTTAAACAAGGCAAATCCTTGTTATAATTTGTTCGGTTAAGAATTGGGGAAGGGGCCCTAGCATGGCTGGCGCCCGGATCTGACAAGTGAACTCTTTCTGCATTTTGCCTAGCGTACAAAGTTAAATTGGATTGCTCCACTATGTGAATCCTATCGTTCATGGTAGTCATATTCGCGGTTACCGCCTGTACCATAGTGTGCATTGCTTTCAAGTTCTTCCCTTGTTCTGCAAGTAAATTCATTGTCTTATTATGGGTTTCATAAATAGAACGTGACACTGCAAAATCTATAGCGTTCCTCATCATTTCTTCACTAAGTCTCAATTTGTCCCCTTCTTTGTCTCGTCGGTTCTGGTCTGTCTGTTCAAGTAGATAACGTTCTCGTTCTAGTTCTCGAGTCAGCCTGTTCACACTGTCCTTATCTTCTTGTCTATCTTCTACTACAATCACATCCCCAAGTATGGCCTCCTCACCTGTTTCAGACGTATTTATCGTCTCTTGGGGTAACATCCCTACCGCCCCTTTCGTCTCTGATTCCCTTTCCCTAGAGTTCTACCACTGGTGCTTCACCTAACTGAATTTGAGGGCTCTGAACGGACTTATTGCGTGTGACTGCTGGTCTACCCCTTTTCTTTTCTTGCACTTGTTGTGGCAAGGTGCCCTTCTTTACAGCTCCTGTGGACTGATTATCCATATTTTGTTTATGTTCTGCGTTTCTTTATTTACGAACAAAAACTTCAAAAAAAAAAAATTCAATATGCACTAAAATTATATTTAAGTTCAAATAAAAAAAAAATTTTGAGTTCAAATTGCAATTCAGGTTATAAATGTGAGTAAATTTCAAAAATAAAATAAACTAAAAACAAAGGTAAAAAAATATATCTTTACTGACTTTACGATTCAAAGATAAAACGAAAATTTCAATTATTAAAATTCAAAAAAAAAATAATATAAGAAAATTCAAAATATGTAAATATATATTCAGAAATATTAAAAAAAAAAAAACTTCAAAAGCCAAAATTTTCGAAACCAATTCAAAAATACAAAAAAAAAATCTTCCTTCTTTATATTCTTATGATGTAATCCAAGGTGTATGGTTTTTCGACCGAGTGCCCAAACGATCTAAGAAGAAAAGTTACGTTGAAAGTCTTGTCATGTAAAGTTTTGTCAGTCACAGTCTTTGTCAGAAGTCAGTTGTCAGTCACGATTGTGACTGGGTGCCTCAGTGACTCGACGAGTGTTTCCGGTTATCCCTAATTTTCCCACCTCTTCGCACCTTCGGATATAAACCTGAATGAAGGTTGGCTAGGAAACTGAGACAACCATTCACACGAATAGAATTTAGAATCATCTCACTCACGCCACTCGAATCGTCTGGCTCAACCTGACAGGTATGGATAGCTGTAAGTGTCACGATTTTTCCTTCGATTCCGCTCTTTGCTAGGTGAAAGACTCCGTTCTACCTCACTACATCCACTGGTTCACGGCCTGTTAGATGGGACAGCCAAATTTCAACCTTCACTTTGCAAAGAGCATCTGCGATACCTAAGCTTGTGCAAAAAGGGTTAGGACAATAAAACAAAATTGGATGAAAATAATGAGATTATTGTGAGTCAAAGGGGATGACCTTAAAATAAAAATCATCTCCTTGGAGTTCCAATGGATCTCGAAGCCGTTCGTCATCGTTGGGCGCCATTGTTGCGAGTCCGGTTGGCCACGGGGGCATCTTCAGTGTTGGAAGGGGGCAGCGACACGCTTGCTTCTTGCTCGGCTCAGCTCGACGGGTTGGGGGTGGTTGTTGCCCTCTTCCAATACACCTCTTACTCAGCAAACAAACAAAATCGTGTCTATGTAAAAGGGATGGGAAGGGAAGTTGGAAAGGAAGGGGTGAATAGGGGTAGGATCACTAAAAAAGGGAACTGCACAAACCTAGTTACCTATGCCACTGCCTCTGGGAAAGGATGGAAACGACAGCAAAATCCCCGGTGAAAAAAGAAGTGTTTTGAACTATCAAAACGAAATTGAAAGAAAAAAAATAAATCAAAGCTAATCTATCCTCTAAAATCTTAAATCTATATTTAATATATATATATGTATATATTTATATGAAAACATACATATTATATATACATTATTGATTACATCTAAATCTATAACTAAATAAACCCTATGCTAAAAAAAATTTTCTCTCACTAAAGAATCAACTTCCGTCCCACTGTCTCCCAGACACAGTGGTTCGCCGAGTCCTCCTAAGGCCCTACCAGATGTTAGTTGGTAGTTAAGTAGGTTGGCCTGCCCACCCTTGTGTCTCCCGACACAACCTTCGTTATCTCATGGCCAATATCTTCGAGATAACCCCTTTCTTAAAACTTCCAGCCACAACGTACGTTCCATAATATAGTCTAGTTCATCCGTATTTTCTTCTCTCAGTTGAGTCTCATAATTGTCATAGTCCAATTCCGGGAGATAAGTAGTTATCCATGTCTGTCTAGTAGCATATATAAACAGGTCAGGTCGTCAGATATGTAAGTGTAAGTAGATCTGTATGTACGTAAGTCCTTAGATAGGTAGGTAACCATATCTAGGTAGGTAAGTATAAGTCGGTAGGTAAACATTTAGGTAAGTATGTATATGCTAGTAAGTTCGTATGTAAATCCGTAGATAGGTTCTAGTATATAAGCAAATATATATAAGTAAGTATATAGATATGTCTATATGATTGTGTCTTGTCATTTTGTTTTCATGTAGTTAAAGTCACCGTCCTTAGTTATGTCCATCTATGTCATCGTTGTCATTTCCTCTTCTCGATCGCTGGCTCAGCCGATCTTCCACACACCCTATTTTAAGTAACTTAGCACTCCATCACAAAAATGAAATCACTAATGCAACACAATTCCAAATTTAATTTCTCTTACTTCTTTGTTTTTTTTTTTTGGTTTATTTCACACATTGAATGAATTTTTCTAGATTTAAGTTTATAATAATAGTACTAAGTAGATATAAAAAAAAATAAAAAATTAATAAAAAAAAATGAAAAATAAAAAAATTATGGTCTTTAAAATTCAATATAGTAATTCCTTCTTTTCTGTTTGAAAACAACAATTTAAAACTAAAAAAAAATCAAAAAAAAAAAGGAAGGAAGGAGAAAAATCGTAAAAAAGAAGGATATTTTATGTGGCTTCATTTAAGAGTACCGGAGTGTGTGACTCTTTCCTTCAACCATGCACGCATACATATATATAATATTTATGTTTGGGAATAAAAATGTTCCTCTTTTAGTTTTACAAGAGACTTACCGCTCAAATTAGCAAATATCCCTCGTCGTCCTGCCGGCAGTACTCTTTAGGATGAGCGTATCAAAAAAACTGTGTAGATGGCTTCTGATTTGGAGCCTCGACTCACTATACATACATATATATACCTATATGCTTTGAATGTTCAGAGTCGTAGCACACTTCACTCCTCACTTATCACTTTTTCTCTCTTTTTTTCTCCTTTTAATGTCATTTAACTTTAAAATTACTCTATAATTTTTCTTATTAATTTTTTTTCTTTTTATTCACATAGAATTGTAATTTACGTTAAAGAAAGGAAAAGAAACAAAGAAAAAAAAAACTAAATAAAAATCATTTAAAAAAATTAAATTGGAATTTTCCTTTTGGTCCAAAAGCGACACTACTGTATTGATGGATCGGTTTCAAAATGTTCGCTGATAATACCGGTACACCTTGCCACAACGTAGACTAATGCCCTTCAGACGCCCTCCACAAATGTACTTTCTGCTGCTGCTTCCTTTTTTACTTGGATCTATTTTGAGTATCCAGACTGTGTTGGATTTAAGTTCAGGAGTCCTATTTGCCCTTACTTCAGTTTTAGCCACTGGTACTATCTCTGATACCCAGACTATGCAGGTCCCGGACTCTCCTTGGAGTGCCCTTGACTCGAAATTTCGTCACCCTCAGAAAATATGCAGAGGCTTGGATCTATATATCATGTGAACACTGCACTGTAAGCGTAAGTATGCTGTGGCAATTAAAATTTTTTTTCTTTTTGATATTTTAATTGCGCTTGATATGAGAAAGTTTCGTACTTGACCCAAACCTCTGCTTTTCAAAACGCGGAGTCCAAAAACTTCAAAAAACCTATTAACAACAACAATTTATTTACTATATTTATTTTTTTTTCCCCTTTTTAAATAAACGATATACCTATTTGATTTGAAAACTCGAATCCTTGTTCATAATTCAAACCGTATATAATTCAATAGGTATGTGAATATTTAATTCTCTTCTGTTAAAAATAACCGCACAAATTCAAACTGGTAGGTATTGTTTCTTTGTTTTACGGCAACACTTCCACAGCGATGATCGCGGTTTGATTTCTAAATGTAGAATGCCCTTGAAATTGCATAATAATCGGTCATTCGCCTATGGCCTATATTTTGTTTCCTTCTTATGCAACACAATCGCAATTTGCAGACTGGAAGCACAAAGCTTTACTTCTCCAGTCGCAAACACCTTCTCAGTTTTTTTTTTTTTCTTTGGTGTAAACTATTACCTATTTGGATGTCAGTATACATGTGTGTCTCTGTGTATATGTATGGGTGTACAGACGTAGGCTTAAAATTAATATTGCACGAACGAAATTTGTAAAGGTTAATTCCAAACCTATAATCTCATAAAATTATACAATCAAATATAAATATGTCCTATAGTACTTAAATCTACCTGTTGCCTAATCCCCACATAAATTTCAAATTTAACTGACCCAAGTTTAAAAGAAAGCTCGGGGTTAAAACTTTCAATTTCCGCCTAGTGTGAACTTTTAAGCGGCCATTGCTGTTTAGCACAATTATTTTATTCAGCACAACTCAAAAGTCAAAACTCAATCTGACATGACATATGTCATTTATTGTAAACGTTTTGCGCATTCTTTTTCTTATATTCGGTCGTGTGCATCCGTTTAGTGAAATTTAATAAATTTGAAATACATAAGTAGCTAAAACAAATCAAGATATGAATTACACAAAGGCTAAACTAAATAGATAAATAAATAAATAAAAGAAACACTCAAGGACGATACAAAACACAACAAAATTTGTGCAAACGTTTGCCGGTGAGTTCTAATGTTGTTTACCTATTTTTGTCGTACAAAACTTTCTATAATTTTTTTCTTTTTCAGATTCACTGTTCCTTCTTTAATCATCTCTACCCCCTTACACGTCTCTGGAAAAGGATAAGTTAAAATATTGCCACAAGAGAATGCTTCCAAAGTTTACCTATGTGGAGGTCGATCAGGGAACAATCTCCAGTGACAATCCTTCGTGTTTATTTTTTTTTTCTTTCTTATTTTTTTTTCTTGCTTTTCAGGAGACTATATGGAAGTGGATGTGTGCAGCGTTCGTTTTGGATATTGCTACCCAACTTGACTTGAACTCAAGGAATTATGTATATCCTAGTGGGATAATAATGGGTAGTGCCAACCACTCCTACCAACAAACATTTTCATCATTAAACCCAGCAACGTTGTAGGATCTTGAACTGTGTATGTCACAGCTATTGCAACCTACCCCAATTGTCAACAGCAAATCAATCCGACGGGGTTGCAAGACGAGGGTTGATAAGAGAAGTGATGTGTAAGTAACACATAAAGAGTAGTCATTTAGTGAGTTTTTATTTTCTGTAGTCATGTATTTTCTTTTAAAGCTGTGGGTAGTAGGTAAATTATTTGTATCTGTTTGAACGCCTTTTATTTTTTTTTTTGTGAATTGAGATGAATGTTTTTGATAAGGGTGAGGTAGATAGTCTTTCGGTGAGGAAACGATCGGCTACGCAACATCTGGCATAAACCAAAAATAATCCATCGAGTAAATATGTGAATTGCACCCACACCTTCAACGCTTACATTGTGTTGCTAGAATAAATTTTCTGTGGGTGGTACCTCAATATAAACCATCCCTGCATTTCATGACCACCCGTACCGAATGCTTTTGCATTTGCGGTTTCTATCCGTTCCCTTCAATTCCAACCTGAGTGACAATTTAGCTCGATATCCTCGTGGCAAGAGTGGTTCTTTTCGTTTTTAGTCACCAGCCAAACAAGTTATCTTTATCTTTATAAGTTTTCTTAACTTTTAATAAAAGAATTGTTGTCAAGTGATCAAAAGTCAGTGAAGATCGCAACATAAAAGAAAATTTAAAGTTTGGAAAATAATAAGAAAAGAAAAGAAAAGAAAAGAAAAGAAAAGAAAAGAAAAGAAAAGAAAAGAAAAGAAAAGAAAAGAAAAGAAAAGAAAAGAAAAGAAAAGAAAAGAAAAGAAAAGAAAAGAAAAGAAAAGAAAAGAAAAGAAAGTACCCAGAAACGCAATATATAAAAGAATCCACGACTTGGCCACGACGGGCTTATTACAAGCATTTGTTGATCTTAAAAAAAAAAAAAAGGAAGTTAAATCCAAAACAAATTTTTATTCAGGCTAAATCACTCTTCGAGGTCAGATTCGACCAAATGCATTTTTTTTTCTTTGACTGGTAACCTATCAGTGGTGGCAAGGGTATCTAAGAATACTTCTAGTTAGTTCATCATTCGGCAGTAATTTTTTTTTGTTGCAACAGCCATTTATTCGCTCTACAGCGACGACAAAAAGTGAGGCATTGCATTAGAGTTTGACATTCAGGAACGGAAAATTGACAAGAATCCAAAATCCGAGGAACTGCAGTTAAAAATTTGATTAAAGCAATGAAAAGTTGATTAATTGACAAAAGGTTTCCCTCATTAGTTCGTGTAACATAAAATTCCATTAGATTCCTCAGCGTTCAGCGACCCCAAATTTAGCTCAAGCTGGAAACCGTGGAGATAGAATCTACTCTCGCAGCCCTCTCAGTACCAGATTTTGGTTGATTCTTTTGTCCTAGTCGTTAACAGCGAACGACATTCTTAGCCACGAGAAGTAACCTTTGTTGACAGACACACGAGTCCACAAACTTGGGTATTCGCATGAGCACACACGAATTTGCTACAAATTCGATGATCGAAGGACTTTGTTTTGAAAAATCCAAACGGTGGCAACAGGAAAGACAATTTTAAAGAATAAGAAAAGTGAATCTAAAAAAATTAGAGAACATTTAATTTAAAAGACAATATACATATTTGATCTGAAAAGCAAAAATAGAAAAAAAAAGAAAAGAATCGAAGTTAGTGATCTGAAAAAACAGAAAAAAAGGAAGATAAGAAAATATTAAAACTGAAACAAAAGTGAAATTTATACACATACATATGTAGATAAAAGAAAGTATATAGGCAAAAAAAAACAACAGAAAAAAAAGGCACACTATTGCTTCTATTAAAAACAGTTGATTTGAATTATAGAGAAAGATAAAGAAAATAATTAAACCAACTTTGAATAATATGAAGATTTGATTGGAAGTTTTTTTTTTTGATTAGATGTTAAGTGAAATAGGATTTATTAATTTTAAGAAAATTGATGAGTAGATTTATTAATAAAAGTTAACAAGCATAAAGACTTAACTAAAGTGAAGCAATAGTGTTAGGGGCTAGTTTTAGATAATTTTTTTTTAAGAAAGTTAAGAAAAACTAGAAAAGAGTTAGATGATAAATAATATAATAAATTTTTTTTTGTAACATCCCATCTGTTGAAATATAAAAGTGATATTAATTTTTTTTATCGGTTTTAAAATTAAAAAGGCATTAATTCGAATATCATAATCATACTATCGTATCTATAGAATCACCAGATCATCTCATCATGCTGTGCACAACATGGAGCTCTGGTAAGTAATTTTTTTTGGTTTGATTTTATAAATGAAGTAACGATTTTGAACTTTCGCGACAATAATTTGAATAGAAGAAAGTTGATATTCGGAGGTCATGTAAATGATTTTATTAATGACTCTATTTAATCAAAGATCACCTTTAGACTTGAAACGTACAATGTATGGCGATGCTTTCTTATATGTATGTACTTTTTTTATGAATACCTTTTTTTTTTCAATTTTTTGATGTATTGCTTTTAAGACACAAATGCTTTCATAGACGCCCATGTTCTGCATTTCACTTATTGTGAATTTCCATGGCGAAAGTGAATTTAGGTGTTCCATAATTCACTATTGTGAATTAATTGTGAATTGAAACTTCGAAAATGAAAATGGATGATCTGCATTTTGTTTTATTCCATTTTCTGAACGAATTCAAATCACATTGTTTATGTTGTGTGAATTGTATGTGAAATTGGTGCTGCTGTAGTTAGCTGTGTATTTGTTTCGTGCAAAATGTAAGAATAATTTATTTTGTTGTCTTTTTTAAGTATTTAATTGTTCTTTTTTTAGGGGAAAGCATAAGAACAGAACTTAAAATACCATGACAACTAAACAAAAATATATTAGAACAAATTCTTATAATCGCATACCTACTCAATTTATGTCAGATAGATCTAATACATTTGATTTATCTCTCAAAATTTGTCTTCTAATTTTTTCTTTAGAAAGCTGCTTCCTTTTTTCCATTAAAATTGCCAATAATATTGCATCCATCTTCATAAGCAGCAGAAATTTCGCTTTAGAAACAAAACAAAAATGGATGAAGCCTGAATTTTGACAGTTCGGAACAATTTGAAAGTTTTCGAAATCGGTCGAAATGTAGAACAAGCAATTTCATTTCACGTGAAATTGAAAAGTGATTTCAATTCAATTTCTATCGAATTGCAGAACATAGGCGAGAATAAAGGAATTATAATAATTATTATCTACTTAATTATATGTTTTAATTCCCTATGCGGAATTTTCATATGAAAAACCTTACGAGTTTAGATTTATGGGGAAGTGATTAGATTCGTCATGCAGTTTTAAGGAATAATTGTGGGAAGTGGAGAAAGGGGTGAAGAAGAAGAAGGAGGAGTTCCTGATAAAGTTTTAAGGGGAAGTTATTAGCTTCCCCTTTTAAGATGATGGCTATTGCAAACATTCTAGAGCATAAGCGATGGCATTGGAGTATTCTTAATTTTTTTTTTTTTTGGAATACTATAAGGGTGGGTACAGAACAGCTCAGAGGACACGACCACCTATGTCCTCCCCTGAGTGCGTACGAATAATAATAATAATAAAAAAAAATTATAGCTAAATTTCGGGTCTCACCATTTTAATGATGGAAAATTATATTCTGCCGAACAAAAAGGGACACCGTCCTATCGCGAGTAACAAGATCCCCCCCCCCCATCGACGAGCTGAGCATGGCAATGATCAGGCCTTCAGTTACTTACGCGGTTGGACTCCTCTACCGACCCCTGCCTGGACGGACCGACGGGTCTGTAAACATCGGTCCTAAAGGTAGGACAGTTCGTTAGAGGGAGGAACTTTGAGAAGAGAGTTGGATTTCAAAAATCAATTCCTTTGGATTGGGATTTATTTTAATTGTTCCCTACTGAAAGTGAATTCGGTCTTGATTGTTAAATGAGGGTTTATTTTCGAGGTTCTCTCTTTCTCAAAAGAAAAAGGATGAAAAAGGAGGTTGAGAGAAAAAAAAGGATATCTTTTTTTTTGTACGTTAATTTCCTCTTCTCCCCGTATTGGTGGTCCCATGCTATGAAGCATGAGCAAAAATAAGAACATGCCAGGATTTGTTAAATTTTTTTTTCAAGTTCCAAACACGTTACAGATGGCGCCCAACGTGGGGCCAAAATTTGGCGACCTAACTTTTTTATTGAAAGCTCAGATTGAGAAAGTTAATTAAAATTAAATTTTTTTTTATTATCAAAAAAAATTTTTTTTTATTGCGGTTGGAGTAACCATTGTTGTCCGGGGTTAGGATGTATTTGTTTAGACTCCTGTCTGTTGCAACTTGGGGTGCTATTATGCTGAACACCTTCTTGTTTGTTACTCAGTGTCCGTGCTTGCATGGATAGAATTTCGAGTAGCTGAGTGCACTGAATAAAAGCAAGTTTTATAGGGATGCAATTTTGTTGATGATATTTTTTCTTTTCTTGGTGGAGATGAAGATTTTTGTCCGGTAAATTAAGATAATATGTGATCTGATCTATGACCGTTGCAGAAATTGGAAACTTCATCGCGAATGTATCGCGATAACTGTTCAACCACGCTATCAATTCATGAAGAGCTAACAACTTTCAATATCGTTTTGAAGACATAGAAGAACTCTTAACTTAATCCAGTAAGCTAAGGTCATAAATAGTTCCTGGCTTAAACTAGTTGTTTTGTTAAGAGAGAGTAAATGTTTTTGTGATGACAAAATTTTGTACATAACCTTGAGGTGTTAAATTGAATTTTTTTTGGGAACATCGTTTTTTTTTTTGGAATCTCAACGTTCTTTCAAGGGAGAGAGTTGAGAAACCAATTTTTACTTAGGGACTTCTTCATACCCTGACTTACTCCAATTTCACTTTCCACATACGTTAGGGTAATAAATTAACAAATAGTTTGATATATAGTTTGGTTTTTTTGTTTACTGTTTTTTTTTTTTTTTTTTTTTTTTTTTTAATAAATTAACAAATAGTTTGATATAATGTTTGGTGAATACCAAGTTTTTTTTTTTTTTTTTTTTTTTTTTTTTTTTTTTTACTGTTTTTAAGATGGCGGTTAGCCATCAGCCGATTAGGGGGAATAACATGTAGCATACGAAAACATGCACGTGCCGTAACTATTCGGGACTGGTGGAAGTGTGATCATAGCCTCTTCGCGGCGGCCGCTAGAAACAAACCCCAAAATGGTTTGGCTAATATGATCAGGCTATTTCCACAGGTTGGCAACAGGTTAATTCCCTGTTCCGTAAAACTAAAAGAATTACGAGACCGTCAACAAGCCTCGGAAACGGACTGATCTCACGACGACAACCCTTGCAACGAAAACGGAACAACGATTTACGAATTTTCTTATGGAACGTACGATCGCTCTATAGAGCTCGAGCTGCTCAGCAGCTAGCCGATACCCTGTCAAAATATAAAGCTGACATAACAGCACTGCAAGAAATAAGATGGACAGGGAATGGTGTTTTGCAAAAGAAAGAATATGACTTATATTACAGCTGTCATACAAAACACCATGTGCTCGAGTTAGGCTTCCTGGTCAGCGAAAAAATGAAGTCTACCGTCATCGGCTTTAACGCTATAAGCGAAAGGCTATGCACCCTTCACGTGCGAGGCAAATTCAAGAACATCAGCCTCATTAACGTTCACGGACCTACGGAGGAGTCCTCAGACGAAGATAAAGAGACTTACTATGAACAAGTCGAGAGGGCCCTCCATGCCTGTCCAAGGTATGATGTTAAAATCATCCTTGGGGATTTGAACGCTAAAATAGGTCGGGAGCCGGTATTCAGGCATTACGCAGGCACCCATAGTTTGCATGAGAACACTAATGACAATGGACTTCGAGTCCTAGAATTGGCAGCATCGAAAAACATGGTCGTTGCGAGTACCAGGTACCCGCGTAAAGATATCTACAAAGCCACCTGGGTATCACCTGATGGAGCCACTCGTAACCAAATTGACCACGTGTTGATAGACCAGCGAGAGTAAGTCCTGGAGCCAGTATGCTGGGCGTAGATGAGAAGTGGACACGCCTTAAAAACACTGTCATTAGTACTGCCAATTCCATCTTAGGCAGCAGTCGTAGAAGTCGGAACGACTGGTTTGATGATGAATGCAAGCTAGCGACTGAACGTAAGAATGTTGCGTACCGAGCAATGCAACAATCTCATAGAACGCGGGCACGCGAAGATGAATATAAAGAGCTCAGAAGAATAGAAAAACGGCTTCACAGACAGAAAAAATCAGCCTGGGAGAAGAACATCATCTGTGAATTAGAAAGAAGCCGAGAGCGAGGTCCGCGCCAGGCGCGGAAGTTCTACCAATCCGTCCGAAACATGACGCAGTACACACCACGCTGCACTTACTGCAAGGACGGAGAGGGAAATCTGATCACCGATCCCCAAAGCATACTGGAGCGATGGGAAGTGTACTTTAATGAATTGCTAAATGGTCAGCTCACTGCAGAAGTAGAGGCTCCACTACTTCAAGAAGATTACCCTTTGTTACCGCCACCAAGCATAGACGAGGTTGAGAAGGCTATAGCCCGGCTTAAGAAAAACAAAGCCCCGGGAGCCGATGGCATACCAGCCGAACTATTCCACCACGGCGTGCCAGCCTTACGCCAAGCAATTCATGATATTATAGTGCACGTATGGGAGCAGGAAGAAATGCCAGAAGACTGGCGAAAAGGTATAATTTGCCCCATACATAAGAAGGGAGATGTCACAACGTGCAGCAATTATAGAGGTATCACGTTGTTGAGTACCGCCTATAAGATACTCTCCTCTATCCTACAAGAACGGATAGCCCCATACGCTAAAACCATAATCGGCCAATATCAGTGTGGTTTCATTCCAGGCAAATCAACAACTGATCAGATCTTTACCCTTAGGCAGGCGATGGAAAAATGTCTAGAATTTAACATCCCAACATACCATCTGTTTATAGACTTTAAGGCCGCCTATGATAGCATAGCCAGGGTAGAACCTTACAAAGCCATGAGAGAATTCGGCATCCCAAATAAGTTGACACGACTTTGTAGGTTGACCATGACCAACGTAACAAGCCAAGTAAAAATAGCCGGATTGCTATCCAGACCAATCAACATCTTTAATGGACTCCGACAAGGGGATGGTTTGGCCTGCCTCCTCTTCAACCTGGCGTTGGAGAAAGCAATCCGTGACTCTGGCATGGCAACAAGAGGGACCATCGTCAACAGGTCCAGCCAGATACTGGCTTACGCAGACGACATTGACATCATCGGAAGAACCAAACAAGCTGTACACGATTCCTTCATCCAGATCGAGCAGGCGGAACAAAATCTGGGGCTGCACATTAGTGAAGGTAAAACAAAGTACATGGTGGCGTCGAATGCGAGAAGAACAGTTGGTCAAACAATCAAGGTAGCGGAGCACGAATTTGAAGTGGTGCAATCCTTTAAATACCTTGGGTCAATAGTAGCAGCCGATAATAATATAGAAGAAGAAATACGCGGGCGGCTGCTCAATTCCAACAAAGCCTACTATAGTCTGTCAAAGCTCTTCAAATCCAGAAATCTCACCATAACTTCAAAACTGCTGCTGTACAGGACCATGGTCCTGCCAGTACTCACGTATGGATCCGAGACTTGGGTGCTTAGCAAAAGACACTCCGACCTCTTAGCCGCGTTCGAGAGAAAAGTCTTAAGGAGAATTGTTGGCCCCATATGTGAGGAAGGGCGATTCCGGAGACGGTACAATCATGAATTGTACGCAATCTACCTTGAAGCAGACATAGTGACAAAAATTAAGCTCGGTAGACTCCGGTGGGCAGGGCACCTAGCTCGCATGAGTGAAGAGGAACCGGCTCAGAAAGTCCTTTGTGGTACATTCTATGGTAGACGGCAGCGCGGTAGACCATGCTTGCGCTGGAGAGATGGCGTAGACCAGGACGCCCAAAGCCTTGGGGTGCGCAACTGGATGGCGTCGGCTCAAGACCGGGATAGGTGGAGAGACTTGTTGAAGGAGGCCAGGACCGGACCCCGGTTGTCGAGCCGATGATGATGATGATGATGATGTTTTTAAGATACGAGTAATACAAGATTTAAGTATACTTTTTTTTGCATTAGGATACTTTTTGATTTTCAGGATCACAGTTTCTTTTTTGTACCAGAATAAAAAAGAGTTTTTTTTTTAATTAGGAAACCCTATTAATAAAAAAAAAATATTTTTAAGGTAATTAAGAAAGTTTTTACAAAGTCTTAGGAATAACTTAAGATACTTAAGATACAAAAACTGATTTTTGTGTTGAAAGTAGCTCTGATAATTAGACACAATGCCTGCAAAGAACTCCAGTAAGAATTCCCGAGAGAAAGGAGGTAGACAGCGTTCCCCGTCAAATAACGATGGTGTAGAAAATCCTTCTCAGAATGAACCATTGCCAACGGTATCACACACTCAAGACACTAGCGTTCACAACGAACGGGTCGACCAACGTTTAGTTGACCCAAAAATATCGTCCAGTCCCAAAGAAAGTAACACTTCTAAGGAACAGGAACATTTTGAAACATATGTTCAAGAGGTGGTCGAGGCCACGGTAGGTCTTAGACGGACCGAAGACCAGCGTTTTATAAGGGCTGAGCTAGAACGCATTCAGACTGAGTTATTGCAACAAGTTAAGGCTATAGTGAGGGAGACGCTAGCCACTGTCACTCCAGCTCCATTCCAAACTGTAGTTGCACCCCCAAACACCCAAGACAATAGAAGGTTGTACAATGCAACCACCCCGGTTGTTCAACACGTTGACAATAATTCACAGCAACGTAATAATACCAGAAATGTTAACAACTCAGCATTTAACACGTACCCGTCAGATGAACAAGGTGTTCATCCGGTCAACATGGCTCGAGGATCGAATGTTGACAATTTTTTAGCAGAGTTGAGCAATGTGAACCTTAATGTTTCACCTCTGACCTCGGACCAAACTAACACAGCCCCAACTCCGTCTTCTTCAAGTTCAGTACTACGTTTCCCGCATTACCACAAAAGGGGTATAGAATTCGATCACAAGAATATGTCCATCGACGATTTTCTATTCTATTATTTTGCTTTAGGTGTGGTCGTGATAACGTAATAACACCAAAGTGTGATAGATGTTCGGGAAACCCGTCATCGAGCAATCCTTCGACCGGGTGGAAGTGCTCGAGAACAGAAAACCCGGAGAATTAATTGAAACAGAACCAGATCCATCTAAAGTTACCCTACTGCAACGCCCCCCGGAAGAGACAAAATGTAGAAATAATATCACGAATAACGAGCAAAATAAAAAAGTGGAAAGGATGCCTTTTTTTAATAAACCGATTCATCAACGCATAAGAGAGTATTACGAAGCTGGAAAAAGAATTGTGACCTTCCCTTCGACTTCAGAAAAAGTTTTAAAATTACGTGAACGGATGAAGAAAACGAAGGTTCTTCATAAGACAGTGTCGGCTACGTCTTTGAATTGTTCGGTGGACGATTCACGCCCACATGTAATAGTAGAAGTTTTTGGCAACAAGATACTCGGTCTGCTTGATTCAGGTGCAAGCGTTAGTTGTTTGGGAAAGGTGCCCTGGAATTTTTAAAGGAAAACAAAATACCGTTTAAACGTTTCTCTTCTATAATCTCTACAGCAGACGGCCAGAAACAAGCCATAATCGGGACGGTAACTGCACAAATTCGTTACAAAGATAAAGATAATGTGTTGAATTTGTTCATAGTACCATAGTACCATGGCGGTCAGCCATCAGCCGAATAGGAGGAATAACATGTAGCATACGAAAACATGCACGTGCCGTAACTATTCGGGACTGGTGGAAGTGTGATCATAGCCTCTTCGCGGCGGCCGCTAGAAACAATCCTTTAAAAAGGTTTGGCAAATATGATCAGGCTATTTCCACAGGTTGGCAACAGGCTAATTCCCTGTTCCGTAAAACTAAAAGAATTACGAGACCGTCAACAAGCCTCGGAAACGGACTGATCTCATGACGACAACCCTTGCAACGAAAACGGAACAACGATTTACGAATTTTCTTATGCTGACATATCAGCACTGCATGAAATGAGATGGACAGGGAATGGTGTTTTGCAAAAGAAAGAATATGACTTATATTACAGCTGTCATACAAAACACCATGTGCTCGGGGTAGGCTTCCTGGTCAGCGAAAAAATGAAGTCTACCATAATCGGCTTTAACGCTATAAGCGAAAGGCTATGCACCCTTCGCGTGCGAGGCAAATTTAAGAACATCAGCCTCATTAACGTTCACGGACCTACAGAGGAGTCCTCAGACGAAGAAAAAGAGACTTATTGCGAACAAGTCGAGAGGGCCCTCAATGCCTGTCCAAGGTATGATGTTAAAATCATCCTTGGGGATTTGAACGCAAAACTAGGTCCGGAGCCGGTATTCAGGCATTACGCAGGCACCCATAGTTTGCATGAGATCACTAATGACAATGGACTTCGAGTCCTAGAATTGGCAGCATCGAAAAACATGGTCATTGCGAGTACCAGGTTCCCGCGTAATGATATTTACAAAGCCACCTGGGTATCACCTGATGGAGTCACTCGTAACCAAATTGACCACGTGTTGATAGACCGTCGCCACTACTCGAACTTGATGACGGTACGAACGTACCGAGGTGCCAATATCGACTCGGATCACTATCTTGTTGGTATGGTTTTCCGAGGGCGGATTGCCTTGCGAAGACGTATTGCATCCGCCGATCAGGTTCGAATCAACACGGCTGCACTGCGCAACGAAAACACCAGTAACACCTTTGGACATGCGTTAGGACTCGCTCTAGAACAATTCGATCCAGGGAGAGTAAGTCCTGGAGCCAGTATGCTGGGCGTAGATGAAAAGTGGACACGCCTTAAGAACACTGTCATTAGTACTGCCAACTCCATCTTAGGCAGCAGTCGTAGAAGTCGGAACGACTGGTTTGATGATGAATGCAAGCTAGCGACTGAACGTAAGAATGTTGTGTACCGAGCAATGCAACAATCTCATAGAACGCGGACATGCGAAGATGAATATAAAGAGCTCAGAAGAATAGAAAAACGGCTTCACAGACAGAAAAAATCAGCCTGGGAGAAAAACATGATCTGTGAGTTAGAAAGAAGCCGAGAGCGAGGTCCGCACCAGGCGCGGAAGTTCTACCAATCCGTCCGAAACATGACGCAGTACACACCACGCTGCACTTACTGCAAGGACGGAGAGGGAAATCTGATCACCGATCCCCAAAGCATACTGGGGCGATGGGAAGTGTACTTTAATGAATTGCTAAATGGTCAGCTCACTGCAGAAGTAGAGGCTCCACTACTTCAAGAAGAATATCCTATGTTACCGCCACCAAGCATAGAAGAGGTCGAGAAGGCTATAGCCCGGCTTAAGAAAAACAAAGCCCCGGGAGCCGATGGCATACCAGCCGAACTATTCCACCACGGCGGGCCAGCCTTACGCCAAGCAATTCATGATATTCTAGTGCACGTATGGGAGCAGGAAGAAATGCCAGAAGACTGGTGAAAAGGTATAATTTGCCCCATACATAAGAAAGGAAATGTCTCCTCTATCCTACAAGAACGGATAGCCCCATACGCTAAAACCATAATCGGCCAATATCAGTGTGGTTTCATTCCAGGCAAATCAACAACTGATCAGATCTTTACCCTTAGACAGGCGATGGAAAAATGTCTAGAATTTAACATCCCAACATACCATCTGTTTATAGACTTTAAGGCCGCCTATTATAGCATAGCCATGGTAGAACTTTATAAAGCCATGAGAGAATTCGGCATCCCAAATAAATTGACACGACTTTGTAGGTTGACCATGACCAACGTAACAAGCCAATTAAAAATAGCCGGATTGCTATCCAGACCAATCAACATCTTTAATGGACTCCGACAAGGGGATGGTTTGGCCTGCCTCCTCTTCAACCTGGCGTTGGAGAAAGCAATCCGTGACTCTGGCACGGCAACAAGAGGGACCATCGTCAACAGGTCCAGCCAGATACTGGCTTACGCAGACGACATTGACATCATCGGAAGAACCGAACAAGCTGTACACGATTCCTTCATCCAGATCGAGCAGGCGGCACAAAATCTGGGGCTGCACATTAGTGAAGGTAAAACAAAGTACATGGTGGCGTCGAATACGAGAAGAACAGTTGGTCAAACAATCAAGGTAGCGGAGCACGAATTTGAAGTGGTGCAATCCTTTAAATACCTTGGGTCAATAGTAGCAGCCGATAATAATATAGAAGAAGAAATACGCGGGAATTTTGTATTTGATCCTCCGGGATCAATTTTTAAAAATGAATGAAATAAAACTCGCAATTATTATATTTCAAATTTTCAATATTTTATTCTTTTAATTCTCGAAGCTTCAGATCCCTTACCTCTGGTGGGGGGAAATCATCAGCTATATTTGAGTGTTCAAACTAGAATCTTCTTGTGACTCGTTATGCAAGCCCCTTTTATACTTAATTATTTAACTGTGCAGCAATGCTGCATGAATTGAATACATTGACACAGTAAAGATACATACATATATAGTATAACGTTTTGTTTATGATTCAAAGAATTTGAATCATTGACAATTTTATATTTTCTTAGAGTGATTAAATTTTGTGTGTAGCGACTGAGAAATGCGATCGATCGTTAAAAATCTTTGTATACATTAATTTAATGAAATGATATTTGTTTACATTAGTTTGGAATAGTCTTTGTTTGCACTAATTCAATGAAATGATATTTGTTTAAATTAGTTTGAAATAGTCTTTGTTTACATTAATTCAATGGAGATACTTTATTCATATAATTTATTATACTCAAGCAAATATGCTTGGTATGCTTTTATTAATGTTTACGTTGGGAAATAATTCTATAACTCCTCCCCTCTTCGACTTTTGTTTCTCCTGATACAATTTTTTTATATAAAATTATAAGTATAGCACAAATTATGAGAATTACAAATCCATTTATACCAAAATGAATATATGATTGATCTGAAACTTTTTCTACTATTTTTTTAATATTTTCAATACTTGTCAAATTATAATCTTCAGTTTTTAAATCAAATTCATTCAAATTGAACGTATCTTCCATATAAATATATAAATGGTTGTTTTACAATTGGATATTTGTTTACATATTCTGTGTCACCCATTTTAATATTACAGTTTTCAAAATTAATTAACACATTTCTTTTTATTTGAATTATTTTTCTTTCATCGCAATAATTTTTAATTTTAAAATCGCTATTTTTAACAATTAATGTACCTTTTTTAAGTTCCTTTACAATATTTATTTTTTCTTTTCAAACAATTGCTTTTACTAATACAATTAACATAAGGTTTTAAATGTTTAATTCTGTATTTTCACAATATTTATAAAAGGTTCATTTATTTTAACAATGGTTTCATCTTCTATATTTAATTCCATATTTTCCTCATTGGGTATGGAAGTTATAAAATATTTATCAAAATTATAAATCTTATCAGGTATTTGGATTATGAATATTAAAAGATCGTTATCGTATTCGCTTATTGATAATTTTATATTTTTAAGTTTGAATAAATCAATATCATAATAATCTATTTCTTTTGCCGTTAATATGCTTTCCGTCATTATTTGCAATCTACTTGCCAATATAATATTTTGTATTTTCTCTATAATTGCCTTTAACTTATCAACTGTTCTTATATATTCTAGAATTATAATTCTTTTTTCCAATACTTTAAACTCTTTTACAAACCAGAATAATTTTTTGTTTTTGTATCAATCAATTTTTTAACTATTTCTATTTCTTGTTGGAGTTGGTTATTAATATCTACCTGTTTATTTGTGTTCATTATTAGTTCATGATTATCTAAAGTTAATGTTTTCAATCTGTTTTCTATTTCTATTTTATCCTCGTCATCCATAGTCCCGAATAAAAAGTTTAGGACTCTTCCGCCTATGTTTATAAGACTTCTTGTCTTTCGTGTATGGGGTTTATGACCTTTAATGCTTCTTAATTCTTCTTGAATTAAATCTAGTTCATTGTCTATATATATTGTCTTAATAATGTCTTCTGGTGACTTCACTATAAAATTCTTTTGTTCTAACCATTGTTTAGTTGTTTTGATCAATAACACATTTATTTCCGTTAAATTTATTATATGTAAAACTGAATTATATTTGTTGACGATATTCACTTCATCATATTTAATTATCGCGTAACCGTTATTGTTTGTTATCTCTTCGGCAATTAATGATTTAGTGCTTACTATATTAAAGATAGCCACAAAAATTATTAAACTTTTCATCATTTTTTTTTTTTACGTCCTCTTCTTTCTGGATCTGTGCTTAAACTAAAACTCTTCTCTGGCCCTCTGGGTTTTTCTATTCGTTTGGCTCGCTTTGATGAAATTGTCTTGATTTATTTGCTTACTCTTTCTTTCCTTTTGGATATTCTTCGTGTGTTGATCTTCAAGTTTATTGTATTTGTATCTTGGTGCTGTTTTATGACGGTTTGTTCTAGATTTTTTAACAAATCCTTCCGTTCTATGTTCACTATATTCCTCTCTATTGGTATTTAATTTATCGATTGTTTTTTCTTTGTTTTTGATCATTAGATCATAAAGTTTATTTTTATCTACTGTTTTTTAGCCAGCTAAATTTAAATGTTGATTTCCAATCTTATTAATCTCAAAAATGAAATAAAACTCAAAACCTTTTTATCGTTATAAAATCGCAATTTTTAATTTATTATCTTGTAGTGTCGAAAGTTCTAGAAAGAATGACCTTTTTAATTGAGAAGGTTAAATCATTACATAATAGGATATTTACATTAATTGTCATAGTAGTTTGACATTAAGTGTCATATTAAATAGGCAATTTAATTCAATTGAATTCAATTCGATATTTAGTGTGGCTAGTTCACAATATAGATTTTAATTATTTTTAATTTATTTATATTTAATTTAATTTATATTAAAAAGATTATTATCATTAAGTGATAAACATTCTCCGCCCCGGTGAACAAAGTTCGCAACTGGCGCCCTGATGAGTTGTTTATGATCCGGCCCTGGCATTATGTTTTTTCTCGGTCAATAAGTATGTATGTAGGTTTGTACTTCCAAAATTGTTGGTAGCTTTCTTTGGTAAGAACATGCAAAGAGAAAACAGATTATTAACAGAACATAAAATTAGACAAACAAGTTCAAGGTTAACAACAAAAACAATAACAGTTTATGTTAGTGCATAACACCTGCACTCATAGTGCTCTATATTAGTTCCATTAAAAGAGCTTTTACAACCATTGCCCATTCAAAATTGATTTGTGATGTTTTGTTGTTGTTGTTTTCTTTTTACAAATGCAACTTGTTGAATTCGCCGTGGTATATTGGAGATCATCTTCAATAGGAAATCGATTTTCATTGATGTCGGGTCGCGGTCGATCGTAGAAAATTTGTGTGTATATTTCTTTTTGTTTTGAATTTATTTTCGTGTCGGGCGTGTGAGTTGCAAAAAAAAAATATATTATTAATTAATTAATAATTTATTATTATGTATTAACTGGTAGTGCGGTTGCCAGCAATTATATTAAAAATAATAATATTTATAATAATTAATTTGAAAGAAAAAAAAAATTAAGTGATAGTGAGTGTGGTGTTGTGAACTTGTGGTTGCTGTCGTCGTCGATGCTGCTGCTGCTGGTGCTGCTGATGCCGACGTTGCTGATGAATCTGCATAAAGCGCAGATTTGGATTTAATTTGGTGGTTTTGTTTTATTTATTTATTCATTTAAATTATTTATTTTATTTAAAATTAAACATTTTTTTTTTTTGATTTTAATTTTCATTCATTTATTTAAAAATTTTTTAATATTTAAAAATTTCATGCTCTTTTTTTTTTTAATTTCTTGTGTGTATGTGTGCGTGTGCTTGATTTCGGTTCGCGTGTATTAACGATTTCGATTTCGGTGCGCTTATTGAATGTGTGTACGTATGTGTAATTTCTTTCTTTTTCAGTGCAAAATAATTGCAAATGGTTGCCGATGTTGACCAAATTTGATGACGTCACATCGGAAATTTTGTTTAAATTCGTTTTAAATAAAAATTTTTTCTTTTTTACTTATTTTAATTCTATTAAAAAAAATGATTTTTTTTTATTTGATTTAATTTGATTAAATTAAATTATTAAGTTCAGAATTTAGTGTTGTGTGGTGAATTTTATTTTAGTGTTGAACATTTTGTTTTTTTTTTTTTTTTTTTTTTTTTTAATTTTCAATTGTGTTGTATAATGAATTTTAAATGAAATTTAATTAAAGATTAATAATTTAATAAATAATTTTTAAATGTGTTGTTGTGTGAATATAATTTTAAAAAGTGCTTCGTGAAATTTTTAAAAGTTTCCAGCGATGAGGAATGATAAAGCCGTCGGTCATTGGATCTAATGATGAGGCTGTGTTTGCCGACGGGGTTTCGCCGATGGATTCGCCGACGGGATTTCATCGATGGATTTGCCGACGGGATTTAACTTGTTGAATTTAGATGATTAAAATTTTTTTTAAATTTATTTATTGAATTCAATGTGGTGTTTTATAAATTATATTATTTTTTTTTTTTTTTTTTTCAAAAATATTATGAAGAGTTTCATTCATATTTTTTTTCGATTTGAGATTTTTTTTGGTATATTTTTTTTATGGTTTTGAGTGAATTTTTTTTAGGTGTTTTGAGTGGACTGTATGTTGTGATTTTTATGTGTTGTGTCGTGTTGTGTAGGGTTTAAATTATTTAAATTTTTAATATTATTGAAAAAATGTTTCTTTCATTGGGTGTTATTTTATTTGGGTTTATGATTATTCCAATTTTTTTTTTTTTTTAATTGCCTTTTATTCAAATAAGGGTGTTTTCATTGGTCGATGTGTTGCACGGTAGGTAGCAGATTTTGGTGATAGGCCGCTTCATAATTCCAGATTTCGTTTTTAAAGTTACAACTCGGACTAATCCGTCAGCTCCCGGATGTGTATCCGTAATTCTGGCTAGTGCCCATTGGGATGGTGGAAGTCTTTCATCCTTGATTAAGACAAGGCTTCCAACATTAGGCATGGCTTCCTTTTTCGTCCATTTAGGTCGTTGTTGCAATCGTGAAAGGTATTCTCCATTCCACTTTCGCCAGAATGCGTTGACCAAAGCTTGAGTCCTTCTCCATCTGTCTAGATAGCTCACATTTTCTAGATTTTTGTCATTTTGAGGAATGCTTAGTAAGGGTTCGCCAATTAAGAAATGTCCTGGTGTTAAGACGTCCAGGTCATCGACGTTATCCGATAGAGGACATAGAGGCCGGGAATTCAAACAGGCTTCTATCTGTGTGAGAAGTGTGTAGAGTTCCTCAAAAGTTAACCTCTCATCTCGTATGGTTCGTTTTAGATGATGTTTAACTGATTTCACACCAGCTTCCCAAAGGCCACCAAAGTGAGGAGAAGCTGGAGGAATAAAATTCCAGTTTGTTCCTGAATTAGCTAGAGTACCTGCGATTTCATTCCAATCGTGCTTTGATTCTTCAAGCATCCGAGCTAATTCGCGATTAGCTCCCACAAAGTTCGTGCCGCAGTCACTATAAATTTGTGCACAAATGCCTCGGCGTGAGGTAAATCGACGAAGAGCTGCTAGGAATGCCTGTGTTGTCAAATCTGACACTGTTTCCAGGTGGATTGCCTTGGTAGACAGGCAAATAAAAATGGCAAAGTATCCTTTATAGGTTTTGGCTCCTCTTCCTTTCCATGCTTTTATTTCTATAGGACCGGCGTAATCAACTCCAGTATGGGTAAATGGTCTGAATATTCGGACTCGTGGTGCTGGCAGGCTTCCCATGAGTTGTTGTAAATTCTTTTTCTTATGTCTGAAACATATTGGGCATCTGTGAATAAATTTTTTAACATGTTGTTTAATGCTTGTTATCCAGTAAGACATACGAATATAAGCCGTAGTCTGCTGGTTTCCTCCATGTAGGGTCTTATTGTGAGCATCTCGCATCACAAGCTCTGAGAAATGGTAATTGGGTTTCAGAATGATCGGATGCTGTTGGTTATATGGGAGTAGTGTGTTTTGCAGTCGACCACCCACGCGAAGTAACCCATTACCATCAATGAAGGCATTGAGTGATAATAGAGATTTGGGAATTGTGTTTTTCTCAAATTCATTCAATTCTTCAGTGAACATGAGCCTTTGTACTGTTTTATGCATCAATAAGGCTGCTCCTTGTAGTTCTTCAGGATTCAAGTCCCCTGAAATCTTTGTTGTGTTTCGCCTTTTTGCAAGGCAATTCCATTTAAAGCGACAACAGAAAGCTATTGCCCTGACGATTTTCGATAGTCGGGAACATCTTAGTATACATTTCTTAATGTCATCATCTGCTTCACCAGAGTTCACTATATGGCATTGTTTCTTCTCTGCTCGCTTTTCAATTTCAGTGTTGAGAGTGGATGGTTGTTCGGGTATTTCAAATTGCCACTTTTCCCGTAAAAATGAAGGCCCTATCCACCAAAGATCTTGTGCTCCTAACGCTGAAGGTGACACGCCCCTAGACGCTAAATCTGCTGGGTTATGGTCAGTTGGAATATGTTTCCAAATATCGCAGTTTGTTAATCGTTGGATCTCTGAAACCCTGTTACTGACAAATGTTGTCCATTTGGAAGGTTGTGCTTTGATCCAGGCCAATGTGATCATTGAGTCTGACCAGGCGTATAGTTTTGCATTTGGGACATCAAGAACTTCCCTTGTATATCTTAACAGTGATGCTAAGAGTGCAGCTCCACAAAGTTCTAATCGTGGTAGACTGACTGTTTTCAATGGAGCTACTTTTGTTTTCGAAATGAGTATATGCATGTGGATATTTCCGGTACTGTCAAGAACACGTACGAAGACGACTGCTCCATAAGCCTTCTCCGACGCATCACTAAAGCCGTGAAGTTCCACCAATTTTTGTGTGTTGTGTGTTTTAATCCACCTCGGGATTTTAATGTGTTGTATCGAAGGCAGTTCTTTCCGAAAAACTTGCCATTCTTCCATGAGATCTGATGTAGTGATGGACGATATATCAGTAACTGTTACCAGCAACCGGTTATTCGTTGGGAACTGTTATAACCAGTTACTCGATATTAATGTTACCAGTTACCAGTTATTACTACTTCCAGTTCTTAGCTCTCAGATCGCTTACCAGTTATTACAATAACTGATATAGTGATAAGCAAAAATTATCTTAAAGTTATTTGGGAGTTGCTACGATTTCGATTTTTAGAATTTCCATGGAATAAAAACCCTCTACACAATAAGGGTATTCATGCAACGGCGGAAAACTCGGATAAACCTCAGAAACCAGAATATTTTATCTCCGCAGAAACGAGCTGTCAAAATTTGTATGGGAAAAATATTGTGCAAAGCAGATAAATTTATCTCACAGATTTGATGCAGAAAGAGAAGAAATAAACCTTAAACTTGTGGCAGCTGATTATTTCTCGCCTTTTTGCAAGAATTTTTATGGGGTGCTCATGCAAACGTCTAGTGGAAAATTATGTCTTTCTGCAAAGCGGAAAATTATCTCTTTGCATGAATACCCTTAATAAATATGTTTCCTCCTAAAATAAAGTTTCTAAAAAATCGAAAAATTTTCAGTTTTTTTATTGCTCCAACAAAATGACATTTACGGCCGATTGGTTGACATTTCGACCGAAATACACTATTTCTCCCAAAATATAGTTTCTTGCCTATCTGTCAAGCCATAAACTGTCAAATTCCATTGAAGGATGGCTACGATGACGATGGATTAAAAAACACCTAAAAAATCAAAAAATTTTCAGTTTTTTTATTGCTCCAACAAAATGACATTTACGGCCGATTGGTTGACATTTCGACCGAAATACACTATTTCTCCCAAAATATAGTTTCTTGCCTATCTGTCAAGCCATAAACTGTCAAATTCCATTGAAGGATGGCTACGATGACGATGGATTAAAAAACACCTAAAAAATCAAAAAATTTTCAGTTTTTTTATTGCTCCAACAAAATGACATTTACGGCCGATTGGTTGACATTTCGACCGAAATACACTATTTCTCCCAAAATATAGTTTCTTGCCTATCTGTCAAGCCATAAACTGTCAAATTCCATTGAAGGATGGCTACGATGACGATGGATTAAAAAACACCTAAAAAATCAGAATTCTCCCTCCGAGGTCGGATATTGATATCACAAATCTTAAAATATTATTCTCAAAAAGTTATTTTCAACGTTAGCTACTGAATATTCGAATACTTATCGAAATCCCGGAGATTGTATCGTTACCAATTCCTACTTTAAAAGTAGAACAAGAACTTCACACACACTAACCAGTTATTATAGTATTAAAAGAGTCCCCTACCCCTAGATCGTATCGTTAACAGTTCCTTGCCAAGAACTATAAGGTAGTGGTTATTAGTAACTGCGAACAGTAACTGGGAACAGTAACTGGGAACACTTTTGTTATGAGTTATTATAGTAACTGGGAAATTTTTCTGTTACCAGTTGTAGTGACTGGATATCTATGTATTGAATAGAACGATTTTTCTGTCTCGTTAATCTTTCTGTCTGCTGTTCTGTGGTTTTAAGTTTTTTTTAAAAATAATTTCGTATTCTTGGTTCTTTGTAGTTTTTTTTTGACGTCAAGAGGTTTACTTCTGTGTTTTTTAGTGTTCTCAATAATTTCTTTTTTTGACGACGCGGCGCTGACAAAATTTCTTTCAAAATGCTTAAATATCTACCCGTGGAAGTAATACTCAGGCTAGTAAGGTTATACAATAATATTTTGAAAGAAGGTGTTTATCCGCATGAATGGAAGAAAGCTCATTTAATTCCGATTCCAAAGCCCAATGGGAACCAGAACTCCTTAGACAGCTACCGTCCAATATCCCTTCTTTCAGTACTATCCAAATTATTCGAGAAAATAATAGGGAACAGGCTTAAATGGACTCGAGAAAAGCATCTCAACAGCGGTCAACACGGCTTTAGACCAGGAAGAGGCACCCACACTTTGCTTCACATGCTAGCAGTGCACGCAGAGTTAGCCTTACGTCACCACTCTGTTCTTTTGTCCATGGATTTGGAGAAAGCGTTTGAAAGGGTTACTACTTATGGAGTGATCAATCAATTAAAAAACTGGGGAATCGACAAGCAACTTCTTCAGGTAATTTCTTCTTTTATGTCAAATAGAACAATCATCGTGAAGATAAACGGACACCTTTCAACTGCTACTTCCATCCAAAATGGAATTCCGCAAGGTTCACCAATCTCTACCGTGTTATATAACGCTTATGTTAATCCACTCCTTGAAACACTTCAGTCTGAGCTGGTACAGACAAAAACCATACTTACCTATGCTGACAATATTTTCGTCTTAGCATCGGGAAAACCAGATGAAGTCAAAAACACTTTAAACTCGACAGTATCAAAAGCACTTGAATGGTGTGATGAATCTGGAGCAAAAATGCCAATAAATAAAATGGATGCATTACATGTTTGTAGAAAAAACAATTCTACGAACACTGATATAAATATTGGGCTTACTAGCATTTCTCTTCTCAACAAAGCCAAAATTCTAGGACTAGTCTGTACTAAATCTTGGAAATGGCATTCTCATGAAAAAATTATATCGCAAAAGATCGGTAAAACAAATAACTTGCTTAAAATAATTTGCAGTAAGTACAAGGGACCTCACATGAACATTGCAACCGATATAGCAAAAAGGCTTTTAAGAGGAGCTACTCAACATGGCTTTACTGTATACTCTCATTGGACTAAGCAAAACGACCAGAAGGTGCAAGTAAAAATAAATGCTGTGCTTAGAACTGCTTTGGGAGCATTACCTTCAACTCCCATCGAAGCTTTACTTGCCGAGGCTAATATCTCAGGCTTTACAAATATGAAAGTTATAGCGCAAAATAAACTTTTTTCTAAAATTCACAATCATGATGACCAAACTCCTTCTTGGCTGCTTCCTAAATATCTTATAGATATTTCTTTAAGATAATCTTCAAAAGAAAGCACACCAAATGAAGTTTTTAGACAAAAGTTTGCTGAAATCATAGAAACTGGCAATTTTGGTTGCGTTCTATACACGGACGCATCCTGTAAAGATATGGTGTAACCGGATACTGCGTTTATAGGCTTGACAGTATTAACAACAAAGTTTTACTCCAACAACTTATCACCCCTGATCAAAATTCGTATACTGGTGAAGTAATGGCATTAGTGGAAGCGTTCAAATATGCCCTAAATTCAACTGTCAAAACAGCTATCTGCAGTGACTCTCTCAGCGCAATCCTGGCTATTAAAAACAACAAAAACCAGGTGCCAATCATTCAAGCTATTAGAGCCTATCTCTGCTCAGAATGTCCACGTATTCATTTAATATGGTCACCAGGACATGTAGGAATTCCAGGGAATGAAAAAGCAGACGCTCGCTGGTGCACGCCAAGCAACTATAATGCCTCTAGAATACAAAATACCACCATTTGCAAACTCCATATGGATTCATTCTTTCAAGCTTATTCAAGAGGAATCAGAGAATCGTTGGAATCAATCAAAATCTTTTCTGAGAACACACAAGCCAAATTTATCACCTGTAACTTATAACAAAAACTTAAACCGATCTCAAGCAGTACAGATTTCACGATTGAGACTAGGCCACACAATGTTTAACAAATCGCATCTCTTTAAAAAAGAAGACCCACCATTATGCAACTTTTGCAGAGAACTACTAACAGTTAAACATATTTTGCAATGCTGTAGAATAACAAAGGAACATTTCAGGGGAAATGTTCCCAGCATCAAAAAATTATTAGATCCTTCAGCACATCCCAGTACTTCAAAATTGTTTCCGCTATTAGCAAAAAATAAAGTTAAAATTTAAAATATAATATCATTATCTTTACACACTATACTAATGTAACAACTACTCATGTAGGTAATAAATTAATAAATTCATTATACTTATTTAATATTAAAAATTGTAAATAAAAAATAATAATTTATGTATTTATTTAACTTATATATTTAAAAATATATGTATTTGAAATATTAATATATAAACCTTAAGAAAAATATATTATCAGTAACCGCCATATGGGCATAGTATACCCCGGCGTTATAACCCGGACAATGTAAATTTATTTATATTGTATCCTTTGAAAATAAAATAAATAAAATAAATAAATATTTTTTTTTGTTGCTGTTTGTTTTGTTTTCTGTGCTTAGGTAGGTACGATGTTTAAATAATCGTCGATCGTATGAAAAATCAGCCGTCGAGGAGGTGCACCGCTTCGATGGGTTGAATAGAATTGTGTTTATCAGTTTTATACATATGTATGTACGTTGTATTGTTTGTTAAATTTTGTTGCCTAAAAAAATGGATTAAATTTGAAAGTATTTTAAATTCGAAAAATTGCTTTACAGTAAATATAGAAAAAAAATTGAAAAATTCTGAGCTTGTTTGTAATGGATAGATTTTACTAATAGTAAGTAGGTACATACTTAGCTTTGTAATTTAAAATAAATGTTGAATTTGTAGTTTCTGCTGTTGATGTTGTTGTTGTTGTTGTAGATACGTGATGTTTATTTGTGCCTGTTAAAGTTGATGTTTCTATTGTTGTTTGAAGTTCACGAAGTACAGATAATGTATGGTTGGTTATTGAATGATAGTGTTGTTAAGGATGTCCTGGGTAGATAGTTGAATGCTATTGTTGTTATAGATGGATGATGGTCATATGATATTGCGTATGGATGTTATGGTGGTCGTATTTTGTTGCTCGTATGGATGTTACGATGGTAGTATGTTGTTGTTCGTATGGATGTTATGATGGTCTATGTTGTTGCTCTGTATGGATGGTTGAATGAAATAACCCGTGGTTTTGTGGCTAGCGAAAGTGGTATGTCAAAAACTGCCGATTTCTTCTAAAACTTGCAGCTTCTATCTTTTTCTAGAGTTGACGAAATTGAACTTTTCTATCATGGAAGTGGATCCGGTCTTGTTTTTATTACGTTTTCTCTGTTGTTTTTGACTATAAAAATCTGATTTTGATCTTAAAAATCATTTTAGAATTTTTGGCATATATATGTGTCCAAATTTTCACTTTTTGGTCAAAATTCTGCAATTTTCCGGAATTTTCCATGATATTTTTCACCCATACCACTTTGTCTATAAGTGTTAGTTAACGAAATTTTATTACTTCTTTTTATTTTCCTTTTCTATATCGAATCATGTCATCTCATACGTTTTTTTCAGCTTATTTTATCCGAACTATCTCATACCTTGTCGTAGTCCAGTTGACTCGTCCGTCGGTAGGTTAAACACCCATCCTTCGCTCCTTCGAGTTCGAATCCTACTTTTCACTTTTATTTTTTTTTTTTTTATTTATTTATTTTTTCATTATTATTTTTCCATTTTTTTTTTTTTTTTCTTTTATGTAGACATATTATTTGGGTCATACTGTATTAGTTTTGTATCTTTACTTAATTTATCGTTAAAGACAGATTCCTAACGATGGACAATAAATAAATTCTAATATTTAAAAGTGAACCGGTTTCAATCGGTTGGTTAGCGATTCATCTCCCTACCGTCGTTAAATTTAAATCTCAACTGTTATACTACATAATAATACTTTTCTCACATGTCAAGAATCATAGTATTGATACCATATAGCATAGAAAGTCTATGGATCTGACGTGGTATCTACTATAGTAGAATTTTTAAAACCCTAATGGAATTGTTAAACAAATTTCTAAGACGCACACTGGCACTTACTCGTAATATATTTGTTATATTTGTGGTATTCAGATATTGTGAAACGCAAATGATGTATATCTGGCCTATTAAGACATTGATAGGACATTGGAAAACGAGCTATTAATAAGTGTTTTTCTCCATTGAACCTATTATTCGCTTTTAGCTTCAAATGAATGATAAAAAGATTTAATTTGGAGGTACAAATAACCATAAAAAAAAATCATCGCCGGAAGTGTTAAAAATTAAATCAAGATTTTTCTAATAACGCATCGTTATAAGTGGAACCAAGATCGGTAGGTAATAGCGGTCCATCTCCACACATTAGTCGTTATTTTTGAAAGAAAAATAAGTCCATTTTGACACTTTTTACATAGTTTTGTCTCATTTTTTTATTACTTTCTAGTTTAATGATTATAGAATAGACACAAAACGTCATCAATTTTTCTCAATGAAACCATTTAACCAACTTTTTAACTCATTGATGACAATGTTTATTTTTTATAGAATGTGAGCACCTTATCTTAAAAATGTTGGTTTTAGAACCTACTCGTCGTTTTACAATCGAACAAATAAAACGGCATCAGTGGCTTATGACGGAAGCAATAGATATTTTGAATCCCTCTAACTACACTTTGCAACTTGGTGGAACCTCCAATGTAGAACCCAATGAGGATATTCTTCGATTAATGTCAGAGTATGCTGGAATAGATCCACAAAAGGCTAAAGAGAGTCTTAAGAAAAACAGTTATGATCACATCGCAGCAATTTATTTGTTACTTCAAGATCGTGTAAAAACAAGGTCATCTTCCCAGGAAAATGCAAACTATAATCCAAATCAAAAAACTTCGAAACATCCTCATGGTATTTTTGAGTTGGCAACTGGATCTCGGCATCGCCGCCCGAGTTCTATAGCAGACCAGGCCATACGAAAATTGGCATTGAGTGGGGCTTATACTAACCTTGGCAATAGTTTCTTCAGCAGAGAAACACCAATATCTTCGATACATCACCAAAAATCGCAACACCAACATAACCACCACAATTTTTTGCATGCAGTTCGTGCAAATCGTTCAGGTAGCGTACTTCTTAGCAAAACCTCATCGTATTACAACGATCATGGAATACATTTGATGGGAGAGCAGATTATCAGGGATCCTAGCCACATTACTGATACAAAACAGTTGCAAAGGTGTTCATATCTTTACAACAGTATAAATAGCCACAACCATTACCATAGTAGTACCACCAAACTATCCAATGTTGCAAAATCAGTGTTTTTATTTCGGGAACGAGACTGTGGCTATCACTATTCTGTAAGTTCAAATCATGGCCTAAGGGAGAGTAGTGCATTTGTTGTTCAAGATTCATTATGTAATCGAACTGCATGTAATTTAGATCAACGAGTCCTCAAGCAAAGTTCAGATGATTGCCGGCGGTTACTGAGTCAGGTAAGCTCCGAAGAAGTTTTCTTCAATAACAATTTGTATGTACATTTTTAATGAATTTGATTTCAGGCTACTGCCATATTGAACCCTTCTCTCAATTTTTTGACGTTGGAACCAGGCCACCAGCCTTCTTTATCTATAATTCCGAGTACTGGCCAATCAAGGAGTCTATCAAATAGTTTTGACTCAAGATACAATTTATCGAATAATTTTTCAATGGGCTTTCAAATGTCAGCTGAAGCAACAAAGCTCTTCTACACATTGCAACAAAGTCCGCTTCCGGAAGTATGTGATAATGCTGAATGGAGTACATAATTGGTTTTGTTAATTAAAATATTTTTTATTTTAAAGCCACGTCAAGGTTAATCTTGTCGATTTTTATCACCCCAAATACATCAGTCCCACTTTCATGGAAACAATACTCAACATCATTCAATTGGAAACGACGGACGATATAGATATTTCCGTGAATGATAAGAAAATCAAGTAAGCACAGCAATTTTTTACTTTTAAATTGCTATGTATGTACTGCAAACTTCACGCTGAAGTAGTCGGGGGTAAAATATGATTTTTTGGACTCATTTTTTAAGAAGACTTTAAAATTTAAATTTCATATTTTGATGAACTGTAAAATAAATTGCATATTTGGAGTCACATTTTAAGTTCTTAACGCTAAGAAAAAAGTAATTTAAAGTTCATTTAATGCTTAATTCATTATGAATCTAGCTATAAAGTATTAATTTATTTTTGTAATAACTTTTTCAAAATTTAAATTCAAGTTTTTCTGGTGGTAAATGAAAAACTGTAAATTCGGCTACACATTTGAAGTTTCTAGCTCAATCGGTTGACGAGAAAAGGGTATGTACTGTCAACTTCAAAGTAGTGGGCGTAAAATATCATTTTTTGGATTGTTTTTTGAGAGGACTCCAAAACTTCAACTTTATATTTTTTTGAACTGCAAATTAACAAAAAATGTTTGAGCTTTATTTCCTGAGAAAGAGCATTTACTGTTAACTGAACAGTGAAGTTAACAGTGCCTACAGTATGGAATTTTTTAAAAGACTTCATTCACTTAAGTACGCCAAAGAAATTAATTTTTTTAGTTGTTAAAAGTCATGGATTTTAAGAAATATTTTTTTAAGTTCACCCATATTATAACTTATTTTTTTGGTCCCACACTGTTTTTCTACAATTTTTTATATAATAAAGTACTTTAAATACGTAAATTAAACCAAATGGGCTAAATTTTAATCCTCCAACAAAGAAGAGATTTGGACTTTTGGATGCAAAATAGTTGGCTTCTGACAATTTAAATAAAGTATCGATTAACCATTATGTTGATAAAAGTTAATCACTTGATTTATACAAGCTATTAAAAATTTAATGTCAAATATATTAGGTAATACGTTATGCACAATGCACATCTAATTGTTCATTATTCACAAATTGCTGAAATGTCTCTATTTGTTATTGATTAAGTTGACAGTTGCGGTGTCTTTTTGCGATAACACGTGTTTTGTTTTGCCAAAATATAATAAAAGTTGTTGAAAATTGTGAAACCAAAAAATTTTAAGTTACCAAAAAACAAGTTATAAAATTTTTTATTATAAACATTTGGGGTTGGGTACGAAATCCCGTAAAACAAAAGGCCGCGTAACGAAATCCCGTAAAACAAAATCCCGTGAAACAAAATCCGGTGACAACAAAATCCCGTAGCACAAAATGTAACGAAATCCCGCAGAATCCTACTTTAGGCAGTTCAAAGCGACTTCACTGCATTAATTTTCGTTTTTCATAGGTTTGGTGACACGTCACACGAGCGCGCGGGGTGTTATCGTCGAGGATTCACAAAACTGGCTTCCACGGAGAGATAAAAAAAATTATAGGCTAGTCTGTGAACTCTCAACTTCACCACCCTATACCACCATTACAACCCCAGGCCTACAGGTGCCTGAGGCTGATCCTGGCAGCAGGTTGATGGTCAGGACGTCCAGGCTACGGTAGCTGACATGCTTGCTTAAGGCACGACTAAGCTCGACCCGGGGGGGGGTGTAATCCTTGCTACCAAAGCATGGGCTATAGTTACGAATAACATCATGCCGGAGAAATGTTTAAAAAAAAAATTGGTTTCAAAATAAATAAAGAGGGTCGAAGGTGTAATTGACCCTCCGGAGTACTTTCCCACCCAATGTATCTTAAAGATACCACCATGGCTAACACGTTATCCATGTTAGCGCAGTATTCCCTAACCACATTTTTTTACTTAACTTGTCTTCAGTTAGGATCGGTCATCTTTTGCTGCATCACCTACACCTCTCTGACCTTGGTTTAGTCAGCCATTCCTTATTGTGCTAAAAATAACAATTTTCGAAAAAAAGCAATCTTCCCTGTTGAGTGAAACACAATACATCAGCAAGCACAGATCACTATTCAACGAAGAATCATAAATGAAGAATAATAGGCAACAATTTTTTTTTTCATTCACAATGCACAAAAATTTATTGCAGCCCAAATTTAGTTTAATTTAAAAAAAAAAATCTTTGCTGTATATTATAACAATTTTTTTATGAGTTGGTAAAGATTAAAAAAAAAAAAATAAATGTCAACCATAAAAAATGAAGTTATTTTTTCTAATTCCTCTTCTTTTAAAGAGTTTAATATTTATATATTTTATTTTGTTTTGTCTAGTTTCGGTTTTTTATATTATTATTTATTTTTAAGATCTAACTAGATCCCAAACTCCTAAACGAACATCAACAAAAATAGAGATCCAAAGCAAATACATATTATAGATTGTTGGTACCTACAATAAAAGGGCTTACTCAGAAATCCAGTCCAAGGTAGTGCACCACTTTAGGACCTCACAAATATATTGAAGGTTGTTGGAGTCTTTATTTACTTTTAACCTTTTTAACATTTAAAGGTTATTGGAATGACATTACAATTATGACATTACAATCACTTTATTCAGCGGCCATGCAGATCATCTTTTCGAAAACCAATATTTTACTGCCTCGAAAATTCTCTCCCGCGCGCCGCCGCCGGCCGCTGCCCGTCGTGAATGCAGCGTAGTTCGCAATTGCCACCATTCTGTTTACAGCCTTGAGTAGGATACAAAACTTTCTGTTATTAAAGCGATTCAATGAGTGAGATGTGAAGTTTCAAACTTGAACTTCCTGCGGTTGTGCTTTTCTTGTTAAATATCTTCTTCCGTTGGGAATATTTTACAAGTGTCCAAATAAGCCGAGCTACCATCCTTGTTGTTAACATGCGCAAGTTACAAAACAAATTATTATTAAAATCAATCAGATATCAATAAGTAGTAAGTTTTTATTTATTGCAAATGAATTGCTACAAGTAAGTGTTACCAAGTATAACAAATAATCCAGAGAGTTAGTTTGGGTAAGCTTTCTTCTTTGAATTTTTGTGAACAACAACAACAACAACAACTTTAAGGCCCTACCTACCACCAGTTGTTTTTTACGAATTAACTTTCTTATTAATTCGTTTATATTTTTATTTTGGCCGGAGTTATAGCTATTTCATGCTTGCCAGCGGAGATGGCAGAAATGCGATTTTTTTTTTGATTTACTACATTTGTTACGTGTACTACATAAATGAGGTAGTTTATGTAGTTAAATATAGTTAACATAGTTAAATGTAGCAGTCGTAGCGCTAGACGTCACAATGTAGTTGGAAATATTGAAAATTTAAAGAAAAGAGACTGTCTTCGTTGTCACCGGTCGCTACTAGCTAGTCGTAGTCTCTAAATATTTTCCTTGAGTTGCTTTTTGTATTAAGTTTTTCGTGTTTCGTCGATTAATTAGGTGAGGTTTGGTATTTAGTTTCTTTTTATTAGAAAAATGTAATATTATACGGTTTAAATAACGTGATTGATTTCTAGGAAGTGAAATCTAAACAAAAATAAGAAAGAAAAACGAAGTGAAAAATTTCTTAATTTTTTTGAAATCTAACGTTTTATGTGATGGTAGCACACGTAACATATGTAGGTAGTAAATGAAACAAATCAGGCGAGTAATTATTCCGATTAACTAAGCGTAGTTAACCATGTAGATTACCCGACGTAAACTACTCTGCCATCTCTGCTTGCCAGACAATCATCAGACTCCTAGTGGTGCTGAGCTTTAATTCAACTTTATTTGAAGAACACTTGTACGATTCGAACACACGCATATCATATTTGTTGTTTGTTTTGTTATAGAGATTAAGCAAGATGTCCGAAGAATTACGTTTTTTAATGTGTAATCCTTATAAAAATTTCAGAAGTAAGATAGTTTTAACCATAACTCTGTGTAAACTTGGCGATTGCAAACAAAAGCTATGCAAATTTTTTATGATTGGTCAATAAACATAAATTAAAAAATTAATGACGCAAATTAAGTTTTAATTCAAATTTGTTTGTTTTTTAGATGACATTAATCTGGATCGGTGCTTTGTGCTGCAGGAACACACATTTTATTTGACAGCTTTCTGCGTATTGCTGCTTGTTTATTTAATTATTTATCGTTCTACTGAACATTTAATATCCATGTTTTAAAGATTTTTTTTTTTAATTGATGATTTGGTTTTATTGAATGAATTGCACTGAATTTTTTTTTTACGAATGATTCTTTTAAATTTTAAATTAGTGGATTTTTACGAGTGATTACAAACATAATATGTGCGTGTGTATATGAGTGTGTGTATGCGTTTTGAATTGAATGATTGGTTTTTTAGATATAATTTTTCATTAATGATTTCAATTAGGCACTGTGTTGATAAAATTAGCCAATTTTTTATTATTTTTTTTATTGTTTAAGTAGGTACGTTCGTTGGCAGTGGGCAGATTCTATTAATAGGACGCTTTATTTCGTTATTTTCTGTTTTTAGAGTCACGACTTTGGACCATCTGGTCCTGGCTGCAAAACAACAACTCTTGCTAAGTTCCATTTCAACGGTAGTAGTTAGGTTAGGTTAGGTTAGGTTAGGTTAGCTCATAGGGCTGACAATTGATGTAGCTATCGTCACACTTAGATCAATGCAGATCGATTGTGTTACCCTTAAAATCACTCTTTTCTGATAAGAACTTATGTGTTCAATAGTCAATCAAGCCATTTTGAGGCATTGATGAAGTTCAATATGTGGATTTCTGGAATATTGGATAGATCTTCCAGGTTATCAAAAATAAGATAACTGACGTCAAGCGCTGATCCTTGTCTTGCTAACTCATCGGCTTTTTCATTACCCGGTATCTCGCTGTGCCTCGGGACCCAGCAGAGTCTAATATTATGCTGCGTGCCAAAAACCCTCAGTTCTTCGCGGCAACAAGAAACAAGCTTCGATTTAATAACATTGGCAGAAATCGCTTTTATTGCCGATTGGCTATCAATGTAAAAGGTGATATCAGCCCATGGTATCGCCATCATTGATACCTGTCTAGCAGCTGTTGTCACTGCCAGGACCTCCGCTTGGAAGACACTACTATAATTCGGGAGCTTAAGTGAGTTGTTCAGCTCAAGAGGTTCGGTGAAAAAGCCTGCTCCAACACCCATGTCCATTTTGGAGCCATCAGTATATATCGCTATTACAGATTCACTGGTGTAGGGTTCGTTGTTCATGTTCACCCATTCTTCTCTGCCTGGAATAGAAGTTTGGAATGGTTTATGAAAGTCAAATTCGTGTGTTTTATAGTCTGTGATGATACAATCACTTGAACATTTGTGTAGAATCTGAGCATGTCCTTTTGTGCTGTTTTTCCAGGAATTAGTCTGGCTTAGCCGTAAGGCGCTATATGCTGCGGATTCTTTTACGAAGAGGTCTAGGGGTTTCAGATTGATTATCGCCTCCAACCCTGCAGTTGGAGTGGATTTCATGGTCCCTGTAATCCCATTGCACGCAAGTCTCTGTAATTTTGTCAGAGTTTTGACGTTTGTGCTTTTTTCAATTGCATTCCACCAGACCAGATTACCATAAGTTAGTATTGGTCTAATTATTGCCAAATACACCCACCTGATAATTTTTGGACTCGGTCCCCATGTTTTCCCAAAGATTCTGTTACAAGAATAGAATGCAATCATTCCTTTTTTGGCTCGTTCCTTAGTGTTTAGTTTCTTATCTAGAATCACACCAAGATACTTCGCCTTATCCGAAATCTTCAGAGGTGTTTCTTCAATTGAAGGAATTCTGAAGCTTGGTATTTTCGTTTTATTTGTGAAAAGGACTAGTTCTGTTTTTGACGGGTCCACATTTCTTAGTCCATCTATTAACCTTAGAAAGGGCATATTCAATCTGTTCGCTGATAGTGGATAAGAATTTTCCTGTCGCTAATAACGCAAGGCCATTAGCGTAGGCTACTACCCTTACCACCTTGACTTCGCGCCATGATATGGGAACATATCCCCACTTTATACTATTGATAAATATATTTTTCAGGAGCGGTATTATAAGGGTTTAGCTTTTCTGTAGCATGATTGGAAAGATGCCATCAAGGCCAGGGGATTTGTACGGAGAAAAGGAATGGAACGCACATCTGATCTTTTCATCCGTTATAATGTCCAATGGTACAGCATGTTCCGTGTAGGATTCTGTTTCCAGATTGCTGTCTTTTGACCCGCAACCTGGGAAGTTGGTAGTTATCAAGTGTTCAGGAGTCTCATTACAGGATTCGGTTCAGCTCCCAGTGGGCATCTTAAGAGATCCCAGAGGGATTGAATCTTTGGAAAGAATTTTCCTTAGCCTGGCCGATTCGTTGGTACCTTCGATTTCACTGCAAAAAGTTCTCCATGAGCTTCGTTTCGCTCGTTGAGTTTCTGCATATCCCAGTCATTTTCGTTTCGTTTCGTTTCGTTTGGCGGCATTAAAAAGTTTTCTCGTTTCTTTTCTTAAATTGCTAAGCTGAACAGTCCACCAGGGTGGTTTCTTTTTTCCCTTCCCTATACGTTTCAGTGGACAACTTTTCTCAAGGGCGTTACCTAGAATCACTCTGAGTTCTTCAGATACTTGATCGATTTGCTTGGGTTCTTGAATCACAGTGTTACTGAGATTTTTGCTTCTCTTCTCTAATTCCTTATTAAAGAGATCCCAGTTGGTGTTCCTGAAATTCCTATAAGGTTTCGGATTTTCAACTGTGTCATTTATCAAAAACCTATAAGCTTATGGTCTGAGAATGATTCTTTTTTGAGGACCTTCTATTGGTCGATGGAAACTGTATCTGTATTATAAGTAACAGTTATATCGATCACTTCTTCCCTATTTTTAGTAACAAATGTGGGCTCATGGCCCCTGTCGTAAGGCATATGGCAGGATGCCAGGATGAGTGGTGGGAGCCCGATCCGCTCTTGCTTCACGGCAGTCTGATCTATATTGCTATACGTAGATAAAAGAAAGAGATTATACTGTTTCCTAGCTTCAATGCATTGGTCTAATTATTGCCAAATACACCCACCTGATAATTTTTGGACTCGGTCCCCAGGTTTTCCCAAAGATTCTGTTACAAGAATAGAATGCAATCATTCCTTTTTTGGCTCGTTCCTTAGTGTTTAGTTTCTTATCTAGAATCACACCAAGATACTTCGCCTTATCCGAAATCTTCAGAGGTGTTTCTTCAATTGAAGGAATTCTGAAGCTTGGTATTTTCGTTTTATTTGTGAAAAGGACTAGTTCTGTTTTTGACGGGTCCACATTTCTTAGTCCATCTATTAACCTTAGAAAGGGCATATTCAATCTGTTCGCTGATAGTGGATAAGAATTTTCCTGTCGCTAATAACGCAAGGCCATTAGCGTAGGCTACTACCCTTACCACCTTGACTTCGCGCCATGATATGGGAACATATCCCCACTTTATACTATTGATAAATATATTTTTCAGGAGCGGTATTATAAGGGTTTAGCTTTTCTGTAGCATGATTGGAAAGATGCCATCAAGGCCAGGGGATTTGTACGGAGAAAAGGAATGGAACGCACATCTGATATTTTCATCCGTTATAATGTCCAATGGTACAGCATGTTCCGTGTAGGATTCTGTTTCCAGATTGCTGTCTTTTGACCCGCAACCTGGGAAGTTGGTAGTTATCAAGTGTTCAGGAGTCTCATTACAGGATTCGGTTCAGCTCCCAGTGGGCATCTTAAGAGATCCCAGAGGGATTGAATCTTTGGAAAGAATTTTCCTTAGCCTGGCCGATTCGTTGGTACCTTCGATTTCACTGCAAAAAGTTCTCCATGAGCTTCGTTTCGCTCGTTGAGTTTCTGCATATCCCAGTCATTTTCGTTTCGTTTCGTTTCGTTTGGCGGCATTAAAAAGTTTTCTCGTTTCTTTTCTTAAATTGCTAAGCTGAACAGTCCACCAGGGTGGTTTCTTTTTTCCCTTCCCTATACGTTTCAGTGGACAACTTTTCTCAAGGGCGTTACCTAGAATCACTCTGAGTTCTTCAGATACTTGATCGATTTGCTTGGGTTCTTGAATCACAGTGTTACTAAGATTTTTGCTTCTCTTCTCTAATTCCTTATTAAAGAGATCCCAGTTGGTGTTCCTGAAATTCCTATAAGGTTTCGGATTTTCAACTGTGTCATTTATCAAAAACCTATAAGCTTATGGTCTGAGAATGATTCTTTTTTGAGGACCTTCTATTGGTCGATGGAAACTGTATCTGTATTATAAGTAACAGTTATATCGATCACTTCTTCCCTATTTTTAGTAACAAATGTGGGCTCATGGCCCCTGTCGTAAGGCATATGGCAGGATGCCAGGATGAGTGGTGGGAGCCCGATCCGCTCTTGCTTCACGGCAGTCTGATCTATATTGCTATACGTAGATAAAAGAAAGAGATTATACTGTTTCCTAGCTTCAATGCAAGTTCTAAAATTACTGTTTGCTACCGCTTGTGTAGTTTTGAACAGTGTAAGTCCCTTTGAGTGTAAACCCTTAATTTTACCACCTGGCCCAATCCAGGGTTCCTGAATAAGGGCGATATCTATTTGTCTACTCTCCATGAGGTAGACAAGGTTGGCGCTGGCGGCTTTACTGTGTTAAAGATTAATTTGTATTAATTTCATGTTCATATACATTAGAAACCTCCCGCCTCTTACTAACTTGTTTGTTCTGATTGGCCATTAGTCTCAGTTTGCACCGGTTTATCCCGATGCGCACCTTGAAGCCAATTTTCTTCAGAAGTGGTATAGACTGCACAACCACTTCTGTGCCGTCATTCGTCTGCTCCCCAATCTCAAGCACTTTCCAGTTCGCACTGAGTTACTCGGTGGTAGTTGCTCACCTTTCATCAAGACAAGATCTCCTTCCTTGATCGATGGTTGAACTTCTCGTATCCATTTTGGGCGTTTGCTGCAATCTGGCCAGGTATTCATTACTCCATTTTGTCCAGAATGATTGAACCAGTGTCTGCACTCTTTTTCATCTTTCTACATAAGTCCGCGATTTTTTCAAAGTGGTATTCAGGTTGTGGTGGTGCAATGAGTGGTTCTCCTACGAGAAAGTGGCCTGGGGTTATCAGCTGGTAGTCATTGATGTCATCTGACTGATGACACAAGGGTCTCGATTTAAGACTCGCTTCTATTTGAGTTAGAAGCGTGGTGAGCTCTACGAATGTCAATAACTAATTCCCAGCCACACGTTCGAGATGAAATTTCACAGATTTTACACCTGCTTCCCATAAACAACCAAAGTGGGAGGAAGCAGGGGCAGTAAAATTCCATTTTGTTTTTTCATTTGATATCTTCTCTGCCAAATTTCTCCAATCCAGTTTTGCTTGCCGCAACAAATGCTGTAATTCTCGGTCTGCTCGAACAAAGTTCCGTCCGCAATCACTAAAAAGTTCCCGACAAAGACCTCTCTTAGCTACCATGCGTGGGAAAGCCGCCAAAAAAAGCTTGGGTTATCATATCGCTAACCAACTCGATGTGAACGACTTTTGTGGCCATAAAAACGAAAATGACAAAATAAGCTTTAAGTGTTTTTGCATTTCTTCCTTTCCAGGTCTTAACATCGATGGGGCCGGCATAATCAACATCGCCAAACGTAAAAGGTCTGGAAGTACGAGCACCAGGAAGATTTCCCATTTGTTGCACCATAGGTTTTGCTCTAAACCTGAAGCACGTTGTGCAACTGTGAATGTACTTTTTTACGGCCATCCTTATGTTGAATATCCAAAATCGTTGTCTGATGTAAGCAATCACCTTTTCATTGCCTTCATGAAATGTCTTTTCATGAGCATCGGCAATAATGAGTTTTGAAAGACGATGATTTGGTTTTAATAGGATGGGGTGCTTTTTAAAGAATGGAACTGGATGGAAGATTGCATCACTATCTACGAACGGGTTTAATGTATTGTATCCTTTTACTACTTCTTGTTTATCCATTGGAAACATGATTAATTGTACTGCCCTTATGATGGCTTGAAAAAATTCTGTGTACTCTGCAGAAGCTTTATTATTGATTCGCATTCGGAAACAGTAGGCTACGATTCGAATCGGTTTTGATAGTTATGAAAATTTACTTAGCAGTTCATCGATGAAACTGGTACTATCTTCCCCTGGCACGCATAAACGGACTTCCACAGAACGACCTTCCTGCTGTGTTTCTAAGCACGATGGCTGTTCTGGAAATGGAATATCCCACTGCTGTCTCAAAAATGCTGGGCCTCTCCACCGCAAATCATGATCGAGTATCATCAAAGGAAAAATTCCACGTGATGCCACGTCTGCTGGGTTGTGCTCTGAGGGAAAAAGTCTCCAAAATGCATTGCTTGTAAGTTTTTGAATTTCTGATACTCGGTTAGAAATAAATGTCTTCCATTTTTGATGGTGGAGCTCTAATCCAATAAGACGTACTTTCAGAATCAGTCCAAGCCCATACCGTAACTGCATGTAAATTCAGTTTCTGTTTTGTGTTATTAAGGAGCTTTGTCAGCAAAACTGCTCCGCACAACTCTAGACGGGGCAAAGTTATAGTCCCCAAGGGTGCGTCAAACACGACTCTCAACTTCGTACTGATACTGGATTCCTTGATGACGGCATGATGGGGAGTGAACAAATTGAAGGGAGTGTTGCGTTGGACATATGACCACTCCACACGATTCATATGCCCACATTTAATGTATTCTGCCATACACGTCGAATACTCAATCTTTTTTGTTGGACTATTTTCGAGTTTCTTCTCAAGCTGAATAATTTGCTTAACTGCAGCTTGATATGTTGGGCCCATTCTTGGATATTCTCCACCTTTGAACGGGAGACGCTATTGGTAATAACCATCAGGTAAACGTTTTGTATTTTCTTGGAAATGTTTCTCGCATAATTTGTCTTCCTCTGTTTCGTATTTCTCATAGAGTTCCTCCTCAATCTCCCAAAATTTATGCAGTGATGTCTCAAGATCCAATTGATTGCAGAAACTTTACACTGATGGGCCATTAATTGGAAGTTTACCCATAACTATCCAACATAAATCGGTCTTTTGTGCTATTGGGCCAACAAAATCATCTCTTCTGATGACGTCATCCAAAACAACATCAGAGTAGACAGCACTTCCCAATAAGATATTGACTTTTGCAGGTATATGTAATGTCAGATCGGCCAATTGGAGACCACTCAAGTGAGACAATTTACTCAAATTTATTTTTTGAGCCGGAAGATGCCCAGCTCGCATGGTACTTATGAACGTCGATGTCAATGACTTGATACTTTGTAATATGAAAACTATAGTACTCTCTTGGTGGAAGTCGAATGGGGCGACATCTAATGTATGCCGGCAACCCTTACTCTTTTTTTTTGCGGAGAGCTTATGGAGGTTTTAAATGATATTTATTGATATTTTTTGGATGCAATTATCCAAAAAATAGTCTCCTCTTGCTCCTACCACCAATTTTCGACGCTTAAAGACTCACCAAATCGAATTTTACACCTCACATTTTGCAGCGCCACCACCAGGATCCGGGCAACCCTAAAAAAAAACTCGCCATGAGAGTACTATAGTTTTCATATACAAAGCTTGATATTAATATCAACCAGCTTCTGTGCAGCTGCACTACTTACACTTCCCAGACCACGAGTTTGAATAAATGTTCTTTTTGTCAGCCTCAGATCCTGGATCTAGCAAAGTTTTTAACGTTAGGAAACCTCCATTTGATACCCTGACACTGACCAATACTGTGGCTAGTAAAACCTGGGTATCGGTGTGTATGTGGAAGTTTTTTGTTGACCTGTTGCTTGTTGGCTGAAATTCTGGTGCATTCGGATTTATTGCAGTAGTGTGGAATGATTGTTATTTGAATGTGTTGATATATTTTGTAGATTTGACGTCGGTTGTGTATGTGTTGAAATTGGGTTGTGCGTATTCAAGTGTAGTAAAGTATTGTAACGCTGAGTTAACTTCCACATTTCTTGCAACAGTCATCAATCCAAGCCATAAGCTTTGGAAACAAAAAACTAACAGTACCTAATATCAAATTACCTTTCATTCTAGATAAATATAAACATCCATCGGATGCAATATGTAATACCTAATAAGCATTTTATCGTCATCTCGAATGTGACTTTGAGTATCGATGAGATACACTTGGATGATCACTCTTCATTCGGCGGTCATCAACTTCGGTTATACTATACCAAATAAATAGAATTGTGTAATCTTTTAAGTTAAAATTTTAAATAAAGTTTTTTTTTTTTTAAATTAAACCCGAGGAGTAAAACCTTTAATTCGCTGTTTGCTGTAATAACAAGTTTTCGAACTAGGAGAGGTACGCTTAAAATGACTATAAGCTAAAAAGTTTTCACACACTCGTATATTGTAAACCACTTGCTTTCGTTGTGGAATATACATTTGTAAATTTTTTTACAGTCTCTCAATGAATGCTGCCCCTTTTTACAGACCTTGCAATTTGTTTGTCGAATTTGATCTTCTCTAGTATGAAAAACATATGTACCTGACTTACTTTTGCTTGAGGTTGAAGCACTACTTTGATTCTCGACTGCTTTTAAAGCCTTAAATCTGCATTGCAAGAATTCCATGAACTTATTAAGTGATGGCAATTCTTTTGAAAAACCCAATTTTTCCTTCCAAAGCTGTATGCTTAGGCAATTTTTGTAGCATAAGGAAGATAAAAATGGTATCCCAATGTTCTACGGGAAGGCCTAGGTTTTTCAGAGAGTGTCTTGCCTCCTGAGATCTATCATGAATCTGTTTAATACAATCTACTGTCTCATTGTTATGTGCTGGCTGACTACAAAATAAAATGTAACTGCTTGTTAACTAACACCCTTTTATGATCATAACGTTCTCTAATTTTTGATAACTACCTTTTTCGCTGTGCAAATGTGATATTATGCTTTCTGGTGTAACCTTGACGCTGGACTTCAAATAATGCATTTTTTGAACAGCAACTGTAAGTAAAGTGTTGGTGTGAATCAAGGAAAAAATGTATCATGAAAAATTCTTGCCGGCTGCACAACAGGTAGCCTCAGCTTGCTAGCCCTTTTATCTTTGCCGTTGTTGTTTTGTTGAACAGGTTCGTTGCAGCTTTTTGAAGATTGTACTGGCGGTGAAATTTTATCGATGGCATCTATTACAACAGCCTTACATATAATCGGTGTAGATTTCAAGAATTTTGTCGTAAGCCGCAGTCAAAGTCGAAACCTTCAAGTCCGCTTCTAACTTTCCAGCGCCTACAATCTCCCCATTGTATTTTTCTGCCGCTCCTAACAAGCTGCCCATCAACGAAATTCTCATTTGTAAATAATTAATTCTTTTTAATCAATTGCTATCTGCCTTTTTAAAGTTTTCATAGTCTTTTTTTAATGCGGCCTAGTAAATCTAATTGTAATTTTTCAAAAGACATTGTATTTTGTGTTTTTTTTTGTGGATATTTTTTAAATAAAGTTAAATTATAAATATGTATTTTTTGTTACAGCTACCAAAATGAAGTTGGAACGAACTCACTGCAGTAAAAAAATATTTTTAGATTTTGTGTATGATGGAATTCCTTAATTTGTCAATTGATGGATTATGTCTTGCAGTACACACTTCTTGGTTTTCAGTTTAACTGAAATTCTTTGAGCTCAATTGTGATTAAAGTTACTACTATTTTACACAGCACAGAGTGCTTTTTATTGGTCTTTTAATTTTTATGACTATACAATCAAAACACTAAACTCGTAATTAGGTTCAGTTTTTTTTTCTCGAAGGACCAAAAATGTTTCTGTGATGATTTGAAAGACTAAGAAAACCCAAAAGTCTGTGTTGAAAAAAATATGGAATATTAAAAATGCGGGAAGAGGAATAGAAAAACGCAACCTCTTTTTCTTGATAGTTACATAAAAGATATATATTTCTTATATTTTATTAGTTTGAATTTTAAATATATTAAAGGTTGTTGGAATCTTTATTTACTTTTAACCTTTAAAACATTTAAAGGTTATTGGAATGGCATTACAATTATGATTACAATCACTTTATTCAGCGGCGGCGATGAAGATCTTAAGGGTGAGTTCATCTTTTTAAAAACCAATATTTTATTGCCTTGAACACACTAAAACACTTAAACGAAACACTGAACACATAGGGATTAGGGAAAACACGTAGGGTAGGTTGGTAGCTTTTGACCCAACTGGCGCTGTAATTCACCATTTTGATACCATAAATCATTTGACCTAGAAGATTTATAGAGGAGCGTCACAGCGGAGTTTGCTATAGCCAATTGGTCGCATTGAGAAAAGAGATCAGATCTCTGATCTTCATTTCAGATAGCTCGGCGAGGTCAATAAAGAATGCCCTTCCAAAGGATTGGATTCTCATTTTTGCCAAAGCTGCACATTTACAGAGGAAATGGATTACTGTTACCCTTTTCCGTTGGTCCGTTGGTCACAAAAAGTGTTTTGAGGAATCCCCAACTTCGCTGCATATTCTCCTATAGGCCAGTGTCCACTACATACCGCAACGATCCTGGCTGTCTTGCCAGGGCCTGCATAGAAGGTCGTTAGAACGGGTTTTTTTGTAGATGGGTTTTATCTTCCTGGATATAATGCAGTTGGTTACATTGCTCTACGTCCGATTCGATTCTGTTTGGTAAATATAATAGATTTTTCCCTTCAAATGAGCTATGAAGGGCCGATCCTTGTCTGGCCAGCTCATCAGCCCGTTCATTTCCCTCGATACCACTATGGCCCGGAACCCAGATCAGGGTGACGTCGAGGTTAATGCTTAGACTCGTAAGCTCATCGCGGCATTGCTGGACCAATTTAGACGATAATGTGGCCGAGTTAAGGGCTTTGACAGCCACCTGATAGCCGTATATCGGTTTTGGTTTTGTTTAAGTAATTTACGTGCTTCCCTTATTGCCAGCAATTCAGTTTGAAAAAAAAAACGCTAACAAAGTCAGGAAGCCGAAAGGTTTTAGCGACATTTAAAGACTCGAAAAAGATCACTGAACCAACACCACACTCCATCTTTGATCCGTCAGTAAAGGTGGTTGTGTCGATAACGATTTCGTTCTCCCAATCCTTTCAGGACGGGAGAATAACCTTAAAATCCTTACTGAGGCTCAAGGTAGGAATGCATTAGTCATGTTGCTATGGCCGTATGGTTTTGAAAACCAACTATTAGATTCTTTTAGCCTAATCGCGCTGCAAGATTTTAGATACTTAATAAAGAGGTCGAGTGGTAAAGGATGCAGAATAAAACTTAAGGCATCCGTTGGGCAGTTTCGTAGAGCCCCTGTGCTGCGAACGCTAGCTGTTCCCTGAACTTTCTTTAGCTTATCTTTAGCTGTGTACGTCCACAATATCATCTTCGACTGAAGTCCCCACTTTTTGCCGAATGTTTTGCTGCAGGCGTAGAAAGGAACACAGGCATTTTTAACCCGTTCTTCAATATTTAATTTCCAGTTTGTTTAAGGAAGCGCTGGAAGACAATGACAGATTTTGGCCGTTAAGTCGAGGTAGCGTGAAGGGGGATACTTTAGTATTGGTAGTAAAGACCATGAGTTCAGTTTTACTTTGGTTGACCCCTAGTCCACAATTCGTGGCCTATAGTTGCTAACTTTCTTCAAATCCATCTCTGTGATTTCACTAATCGCAGAAGTGAACTTCCCTGACACCAATAGTACCAAATCATCCGCATAAGCAACTGCCTTCACGACACATCGCTCTAATTTAACGAGAATTTTATACATGACTAAAAGCCATAGAAGACTGAAAGAACACCTCGCTGGGGTGTTAATCTAATCCCACTTTTGGTTCAGATTGTATTGCCTAAAGTGGCTCGAATCTTTTTATCACTCAGCATGGAAATAATCTATTTTCGGATGTAGCCTTCTAAACCAAAGTCAACGAGCAATTCTTCTAGTTAAAAGCATCTTCCATGTGGCGTAATCTTGTATTCTTTCATCAAGTTCTATGCACCCATCGATGAAATCGGTCGAGAAACAATGAGAAATAGAAACTAACACATACATATATTTGTTCTATTTTCTACCGTTTCTCGACCAATTTTCTTTATGTGAGATGTTTAAGAAGCAGTGCTGTCATCATTTTATATATATTTGTATAATACTATTATGGGACATATTTTATTTTTAAGTCGTCTGGGTGGCGTGGTAATCGAAATATTAGATTGGAGACTTCGGAATAAGCGTATGCAGCAAGAATATCGAATAAGTAGATAGAGTAAGAGGATCAATTATTTTTATTTTGACAAATAGAGAATGTAAGGTAGGTGGTTGAGTAAGCTGTTGGCGTGATGGCAACAATGGGAAAAATGAAAACAATTTTTATGGGATTTTCTATTTTTCTGTATTGCAAGATTCTAAATTTGAAATACTTTTAATTAAAAGTGTATTATTTCAGAATTTTTTTAATCTATAAATCTAATTTTCAAAATTCTGTAGGTTGTAAACTTGTTTTTGAGTAATTATTTTGGCACTTCAGATTCTTTGATGCAAAGAGTGTAAAGGCTTACCCAAGCCAATGCGAAACCAATTCCAAAAAGCCGTGACGATGATAAAACAACAACAACGTGTTGTTGTCAATCATAGCAACGTTATTATTGTCGTTTCATCGTGCGTCGTATCCGAACTTTTCGCATTGGCCTGGGCAAGTCTCAAAGCAAGCTTCACCTACAACAAGAAGACTCAACAGAAGTGCAAATAACAGTAAACTACTGCAAAATTGCACAATCATGCAAACAAAATATAAAATGCAGTATTACGAACTATAAATACATAAATAGTAGTACCAAAATTATACCAGATACCAGACATAATAATATTAAAATTCTATTCCCAAATAATATTAATTTACGATGTTTTTACCCATGTTTTACTAGTGTTGAAATCGACGGAAAAAGCATTTATATATGCATTAAATGTCTATGAATCGACGTGTAATAATTCAAATCTTCGAACAGTTCGGGAAACTTATAAAAAAGGTGCATAGACAATGTTATGGGGATATTGTCATTTTGTTTTGTTCTGGTTTTCTGGTTCTGGTGCAAGTGCTCTAGATAGTAATATTTTGTAATTAATTTGTAATAAGTAATTTGTATTGTAAGCATTTTTTATTGTATAAAAGAATGAAATGGTGGATGATTAATTGAAATAATTCTCCGTTCCTTGAACAAGTTAAAGTGCTTGTTTATGATTAATAGATTATCAAGTTTAAGTGCTTGTTAATCACAATTATTGGACAAACGAGTCTAAACATTTTGGTGACCCCGACGTGATGCAATTGATCATACCAACCATTGATTTATCTTCATAAGCATCTCCATCTACCGTTCATTGTTGGTTTATACACCCATTTGCTGAGATGACATCGTTCCAGGATTGCATCTTGACCCAGTTGGCATGTGGTCAAGAGATACAACGCATCATCTCCAACTTTAAAAAAGGATTCACCTGGTCGGAAGACTTCAAGGGTCTACTTTAAAGAAAGGCTTCTTCGACTCCAAGAGCAGTGGAAAAACTTCGAATACATGATCCATTTGATAATAGTTTCTTCTACTTTGAGATCATTGAGTGCCTTCTCAATTGCACTTTTATGAACGTTGTTGAAAGCTCCCTAGTGTATTCCTAGTATTGAATATAACCATTCATACTTTGCTTGAACTGGTAGGATATTTTCCAGTCGCCAAAAGCGCCAAATCATCAGCGTAGGCTACCATTATCATACCGTTATCTTTGAGTTTTAACAGGATCTCGTTCATCACCAAGATCCAGAGAAGAGGTGAAAGAATTCCTCCTTGCGGGGTACCTCTAGAAGCATGCATCTTGATCTGTGAGTTACCAAGCTGGCTATGTATCTGTCTATTTTGCAACATATACATGATCCATTTGATAATAGTTTTTCTACTTTGAGATCACTGAGTGCCTTCTCAATCACACTTTTATGAACGTTGTTGAAAGTCCCTAGTATATTCCTATAGTATTGAATATAACCATGAATACTTCACGAAGAATTACTACAAAGAAATATACGCATTGTATCAATAATACATAAACATTTTCGAAGAGACAATACTGTCCTTAGAAGAACTCGAAAAATCGTCTACACCATCAGCAAGCAGCATCGAAGGACCCGAACCATCGAAAATGAGAGTTCTATTCGACGGCAGAGAGCAATCATGTGTTCTCTTGAGAGATTGCTAGATGGGTTATCAATACATGATAATGAGCCATACCAGTACCATGAAGTTAAATTTCGAATCCGTCAACTACACCATATGGATTTTAAGTGAAGACCCAGTAAAAGAAGGTTATAAGCTGTAAATATTCTCTATGCCTTGAAAGCAGAGGGAAATTCAAAAGCTTAGCTCTTTGAATGTAGGGGGGAAGAGAGACTACGGGCGACCATGGGAGAAAACGGAGAGTAAATCGCATAAATCTCCTCTGAATACTTTCTATTCTATTGATATGAACTGAATAGTATGGTGATCATACAATCAATCAGTCAGTCGAATATAGGTCTAACAAACGATACATATAAAAGTTTTAAGACGTATGGATCATGGTTTTGTAGATCTTCTTGAAGTTGTAGACAGTCATTAACTGAAGATATTTCTTTAAAGATTTTTATATCATCGGCATGGATGAGAAAAGAAGATTTTTTAATAAATGAGGTCACATCGTTTATGTACAAAATGAACAATAATGGACCTAAGTGGCTTCCTTGTGGAACACCAGAATTTACATAAAATTGTTTAGAACACTCACTACGGAAGATAACAGTGTTACGTGCCCGCATTGTGCAAGAAAAATACATATCGGTGCAACAGGCAACCAGACCATCATCAACCATGAACCCTCATCATTATGACTTAAAAATAACATGCACCTTAAAACTATTCTACTTAAATAATATCTACATATATAATTAATCTAGACATCTACTTCTATGCATCTACTTCATAATACCTGAGGGAGGAGGTGTTCATACACACCCCCTCGACCTCTCCAAAAAGCATCGAAAACATTTTTTTTTGAATAGTTTTTTTTGTAGACGAGTATGTCGTTGGTACAATCCTGTACACATACATCTTTAGGTGAATTGAGATACGAATGTGGATTCCATCACACTAGACTCAAATCAAAATCCATTAGTATCTAAAAGAAAAAAATATACACGTTAGACAATTAAAGAAAATAATAGGTAAGAAGATGCAAATTACCACAACAGCTTCGGCCAAGATGACCAACTTTTGTGGCGTTGTTTACATCTTCATTTCCCATCAAAAAACAACCATCACTTACCATTATCAAACATATTTCGTCTCCTATGAGCAACTAAAATTATAAAAAAAAAAAAAGAAAAAAAAATAATAAAAGTTAATCAAAAATGAAAATTAATAACACTTACTAAAAAGCTCGTCCTATGTCTTCCACGTTGCAGGTCATTTCACAATTTTACACAAATTAATTTGACGTAAGAAATTTAGAAGGTAGTATATAACGTTGTCTCACGAAAAGAAGAGTAATAATATATCATTTCTTCGCGACGGCGAATTCAAAGAAAGAAAAAAAAAAGAAAAACAATAACACTAAGAATCAAAAATACGACGAAAGTAAGATCAGGACAACCGCTGTAGTAAATTTTTATCTTACCGGAAACAATATAATTTTATCGTTTACTTTTTAAAAAAGATCATAAGTCAGAGGGAAATGCAATAATTATTGGCATTCGATAATAATTTAAGTTAGATCTGTGATAATAGTTATAAGATAGAAAAAGTTTTTAAGTATAAATTTAGTAGTTCGACTTAGTAGTAGTCGGCCTAGTTTATAGTATTAGAAACCTAATTTTGGTGATGAACCCTAGAAGAGTGAAGAGGACTGGTGAAGATTTTTATTTATTTTGAAGATCCAGCTATCCGACTATATACTTATTCGAGGACAAAGAAAAAAATACATAATAGAGTTCGATATGAAGATAGACAAAGGCTAGAAGGCAGATGACTTGCGAATTTGAGTCAAGATTGGTGGATTTTTTTTCTTCTCTACGAAGTTTTAATTTTTTTTGAAAGTGGTTTAAATAATTAAGTCAGATTTTGTCTTTTGAATTTTAACCGGAATTTTGAACCCAAAAGTAAAAAATATCTCAAAAAAAAAAGGAGATCTGCAAGAACACACTGAACATAATTGTTCAGATCTTTTAAAGTTCTAGGAAAGCCATTACAGAACCAAAAAGAAAAAAAAAATCCAAGAATTCAGATCCACATTCAGAGTGGACACAATTAGTGTCCCTGCCCCATTTTAAAGTTAAAGGTGCAAAAGTTTGTGGAATAGAGAAAAAAAAGGGAAATCAAGGTGACATAGTGGAAATCACTATAGTGTCGACAGATAGGACAGGGAATCAAGGTCCAATTGCGAGACGAATAAGGATTGACCTTTATACCGGAGCGGAGGGCCTTTGGAGGATAGAGAACAAAGAAGGAAATAATATTAAAGGATAAATAGTGAAATCAGAACTAAAAAAAAATAAAAAAAATTAAAAGCCAAGAGTGAATTCATTAAATGATAGAAAACAGATTTAAAAATTAATTAAAATAAATTTTTTGGTGAAGATTATTAAATTAACGTAATTAATTTTTTTTGCACTTAAGAGTAACTTAACGTTAGTTTTTTTATTTTTTATAATTTTTTTAAAGTAATTTATAGTTCATTTTTTTTTTGTTCCTTTTTTTTTATCAAATTCAAAATTGTAAGGGGAAAAATAGGAAAAAAAACCAGAGGAAGAAATCTGTTTTTTTAAAAGGTAGTAGTGTTGCTAACGGGTTAAGAAAAATTTTAGTGTTGAGTGAAACATCGTTCCTGATCTGTGCTGCCGGCAGGACGTCGAGGGATGATCAAACGTGAGTACCCTATATGTATATAAATTTTGTGCTGGGACGACCAAAGAAATTCCCCAGGTAAAGAACCACCTATCATTTTTAAGACAGATATCGGTTTTTTTTTTTCTTTCTCCTTTTTTTTTATTGTATAGTTTTTTTTTATTTTATTTCTTTTAAAATTTTTATTGAGTTTTTTTTAAATAATAATTTTATAGCTTTGAAATTTTAATGTTGAATTAATTTTGTTAGTAAAAAAAAAAACTTTAAGCCTTTATGATTCTCTTGAAAGTAGGTTTTGATTTATGAAGATGGACTAATAAAATAAAGCGGTAGGTGTGTGAAGAGCCTTGTCAGGCCGTCTAGAAAAGGAAACATGACTTTCACAGGACGTAGACCTTGAATTAATCTTCATAGCTGAAGATCCGACTAGGGGCTATCTTCCATAATAGCGGCCAAGGAAGTTAGCAAAAGGATATGTCTTTGAGACATATGGGAGGGCTGGCCAAACTGTGCCAATAACACAAGGCAAAACCCTTCTTGGTCTTAGCGAACCACTGTGCTGGCGCGACGATGGAGTGAGGATGTCGTTATCTTGAAGGAAAGGTAGAAACAAAATTTTTTTAGATTTAGATAAATTAGGATTTAAGGGGGGTTAGTTTTTAACTTACTAGGATAGATTAAGATAGTTTGTAGTCTTTTGTTCAGACCTTCTTTTGAGAGAGATCTTCAATTTTCTATTCTTGCGCCAGGGTAGTGGCAAAGGTATGTGAGTATGTGTGATTGCATCTTTCCTTTCCCAATTTTTCAGTCTATCCAAAATCCGTCTTTTCTTTTTTAGTTTTTATCTTTCTTCTCTCTTTTTTTTTTTCTTTCTTTCTTCTATTTTTTTCGGCATGAATCAAAAAAAAATGAAATTTGAGCTTAGTGCTTCTGTGAAGGATAAGAACCACCCCATCCGGCGAGCGTAGCCGAGCCCGAGACCAGCATGCCACCATCCTAAACAAAGCGCAAAGTAGCCCTTGTGGCCAATATTAAGGAGTTCATTTCAATGGCGCCCAACGCATTCTTTTTTATTTCACGAGACCAATTGTAACTCCAAGGGGACAATTTTCCTCGGAAGGTTGTCACCTTGGACTTCTAATAGCCTCTTCTTTAATCTTTTATACATACTTACAGACCGTACATACTCCTGCATGCTTTTTATCCAAACATTTCTGCCCAAAACGTAGGTTTAAAGAACCAGTGTTTCCGTGAGGAAATTTGAGGATTGATTTTAGTGCAGGAGTGGGACGAGTTTGAAAGGCCGTACACTTTACGCTGTCCTGGAAGTTAAGGCTCAGACCAGTTTTCAGAGAGGCGTGAGTGTTAGTCTAGAAAACTCGTCCGTGTTGATGCTTAATTGGAAGGTCATGCCAGCCTTCTATCAAAGTTCTTCACTCGTTGCAAGTAGTGGCATGGAGTAAAGGTTATGAATCAACACTCGCTCTGATCAGGAGGGTTCAGTTATAGTACGGGAGGTAGCGTTAATTTGGAAAAGTGATAAGTACCCGGGCTGAAATTAATAGTACAGATAGTTTTCCACTAATACATAATATATCTGGCCGTCAGCCGCCTGGGTAGCGGTGGACCTAGGTGTGAGGGCGGGTCAAAGTGGTAATTTTTTTTTTCAAAAAGTCATTTTACCCGGCTCCAAAATTTGAGGAATGGTTATTGATGTTCTACTGAATCCAAAAATTGCCGTCAGCCGCATGGACGGCGGTGGAAAGACCGTCAGCCAGGCACCTGAACTTGTAAAAATTTTTGAAAAAAAAAGTCATTTTACTCGGGCTGAGTTTTTTACAGATGAATCTTCAACCTTTCAAGATAATAAAACAAACCGTCAGCCGCCCGGGTAGCGGTGGAAAGACCGTCAGCCGACGTCATCAACATGACGCCCTCCCAGTTGACCTGAGCGTTACTCAGTCACTTTAAATGAAAAACTGACGACTTTTATCCCCATTAACATTCGGTTTATGGCTAATTTTATTTTTGTTAGTAAGCAAACAATCTGAAAATTACAATTTCCATCGATTTAATATTAGTTTCATATTAATTTCGTCACTTTTGCCGAAGGTAACTAAATTAGTCAAGTAAACGGAACTCGAAAAAGAAGATAGTTGCCCCAAAAAAGGTAGGGTAGTGCTATTTTTTTATATGTATGTTGTAAAGTATATATAGTAGAAGAAAAAAAAAATAAATTACACATCCACGCCCCCTCCACCCCTTCACCATTCTCGAAAAACCAATCGCAGAAAATACCACAATTTTCGACTTTTTTCAAGTTTTTGTCAAAAACTCAGAAATTGTAAATTTTTGGGATCAATATTCTTCTACAAAAATAAAGTATATTAAATTTCCTACGAAATACATATTTCAATTACTATTTTTGGTTAAGCCGTTTTGCCGCTATAGCCAGCTGAAAAAACGCCAAAATTTGTCTTTTTTTTAAACCCGTTTTCTCGATTTTTTTTTCATTCAGACTTCAAAAACTGTACTTGTAATTGCAAATATCTCTAAATTTTCTAAAACTACATAAAATTCTCTATGAACATCTTAAGAGCCCTTCACCTAAAAGTGGGAACTAAAAGTAGAACCTATTGATCCGAGTTCTTCACCAATGTTAGGTTTAAACATCAGATATACATTCCAAACCAATCCACAAAAAGAACGCTCACCACCATTCACTAGGTACTCGGTAAAATATCCAATAAGTGAAAGCAAGACAAAAGTTTATTACGATCGCTAATGTTGAAAAGAGTAAAAATATTTCACCAGATTCTTTATGTGTACCTACTCGTATTTTGTTTTCTATATATGTACTCATACCTCTCAAAAACTAGTTTGGTTGGTTTTGGTATTTTTCTGTATTATTCGCTTGCCTGGTGTGACCAAGTAAGCTGCCGTAAAATTTGTTTCATTAATTTTTTTGTGTATGTGTATTTTTTTGTTTTCACTATGTAAGAATGTAAGTCCTTTCATGGACAATTAATTTGTTGTATTATTCTGCAATACGAAAATTATAAATCGCTTTTTGTTCAAGATTTTTAAAATATGAAATAAGCGTTTGAAATACATATGACACTTTTACCCTTTACGTGTCGTAAATTCATAGCAATTGAACATACCAATTTGACTGATTGAGATTTGTTTTTGCTTTTACAAATGGCGATTGAGAAGAAAAAAAATTCAGACGAAAAATATGTATTTTAGACTGCCGAACCCGATGCCAATAATATTGAGAAAAAGTAGGATAATAGGGGTGGATGCATGTTAGGATGTAATGTTTGATTTTTACATTTTGAAGAAAACTAGGTACCAATTTGAAATTGTGACTAAAAAAATAATTGATTGATTCGAAAAAAAAAATTCAGGTCTCATGGAATGAAAGTAAAACCATTCTGTATTTTATATCACGAAGGGTCTTTGAAGTGTCAAAATAATAAAATAATAAGCAAATCGATTTAATTCAACATTAGATTTTATTTCTATTCAATGAATAATTTTACATTTGTTTTAACCTACACCTACTTGAATTTAATAGTTATTTTATTTTAGTTTATTTTTTGTTTCATAATTATAAAAGAAGAAAGACAAAAAGAAACAACCCTTTCTCAGTTATTTGAGGGAGCACGTACTTTCATACCACGAGGGACCCGTGGATCTACTAGTTCTGGTAAAAGCCAATTCATATAAAAAGATGAAAGTTTAGTCACCATTTGAGTTTCCCAAAAGTCGTCATCCTTTTCAACTCTTTCAACGTATAGATCATATTTGCTGCTAGTCCAAACTGCAAAAACACAGACTTTCTTTTGGGAAATATGCAATAAGCAGTCAGCATGAATTTTCTTGTCTCACTCCATTTGATGTTGTTTGTCTGGCCAATTGTTTGATGCTGTAGGAGGAATCGGTTTTTTTGGTTGTCCTCAAGTCTTTTCAGAATAATTTCCTTTTCAGCAGCAAATTCTTCTAGACCCATATCTGGTTGCCTGGAACCATCTCCATAACCAATATCATTCGAAGTATAAGAACGGTTTATTCTGAAATATGTTCTCCGTTTGCCGTAAACTTTTCTTTTTCTCCCTCTTTCATTGCTTCTCAACCGACGTAGCTCAACTTTCCGGATTCTGGTTTCTGGATTGGAACTATAAACTTGAGTATACTTTTTAATTTTGTTATAAATTTCAAATATCACAGATTAACAGGCAAAGTGCTTCCTGGATAACAACTTTTTCTTAAATGAATTAAAAGTTGAAATACCTCCTATATTTAAATAAATTTTGGGACTCTAATTTTATTTAAAAATACACTACCTAGGCAAAATAATTTTTTATATCATAAACCTCAGATTCAAAACAAATTTTGTATTAAAAAATGCAGGTAGTACCTATTTTTTATAGAGATTATAGGTAGTAAAAAGAAAGGGTTTTTATACCTAATGTATCATAAAAATGAATTAGGAGATTTTTGGCAAAATTATACCTAATCAAATTATAGTGACGATTGCCAAAAATTAAAACTTTAATCCTTTAAGTATTATATAATCTTCAATGGATTAATTGTGCAAAAAATCTCTTAGCTCTTTTTATTTTTATGATAGATTAGGTATGAAATCCTTTCTTTTTACTACCCTCCCCATAAAAAATAGTTACCTGCATACCTGATGCAATCCAATAGGTTAGGTTAGGTAAGGTTAAGGTGGCTGTTGGACGATTTCCAACACACATAGACCAAAATTAGGTCCGTTGTGATACCACATGGATCAGTAGATCTACCTCACTCATTGACCCATTTAGAGCTGCGAATGAAGCGTAGGAGACAAATAATGTCGGAGTTTATTAGATCACTAGGATCATTGAAAAAGAAATCTCCAAGATGGAGTTTTCGTCTTTGTGACAGGGCGGGGCAAGTGCAAAGAAGATGAGAGATCGTCTCTTCTTCCTCTTCGTCCATACAACTCCTGCAAAAATCATTTGCAGGGGCTCCAAGTCGAATTGCATGCCTCCCTATTAAGCAGTGACCAGTTAGGACACTTATGACGTAGCCAATGTGCAATCTACTAAGGGAGATCAACTGTTTGGAGCGTTTGGCACTAAGTCTAGGCCAAATTAGTTTTGTCGCTGCACAGGTGGTGATGTTGTTCCATCTGTAGTTTGCTCTCCCTATTGTGTCTTGCTTCAGCATAAGTTTACAAGTAGCTAAAGGCATACCTACGCCAGCTTTGTGAGCTAGCAGAGGTAACGTTGTTCCTTTTTTTGCAAGTTCGTCGGCTTTGCAATTTCCTGGAATGTCTCTGTGGCCCGGCACCCAGCAAAGGTGAATGTTGAACTGTTTGGCCATCTCCGTAAGAGATGATCGACAGTTTAAGGCTGTTGATGAATTCGTAGAGACAGAGTCTAGGGATTTTAACGCAGCTTGGCTGTCAGAGAAGATGCGTATATCAGTTTTTGATATAACGTTTTCTCTAAGCCAGGAAAGGACTTCTTTGATAGCCAGGATTTCGGCTTGGAACACGCTACAGTGATCAGGTAGACGGAAGGAGAGACTTAAGTTTAGTCTTTCGGAGTATACGCCTCCACCAACCCCATCATCCGTTTTTGATCCATCTGTGAAGAAATTAATGGGATCATCGTTCAGAAATGATGTGTCCTCCCAGGTAGACCTGGAGGGGATAGTCACCCTGAAGCTATTATTATTGAAGTGGGGAAAGGGGATGGTGTAGTCGATATTACTGTTAATTGATCTGAATGAATTCAGAATAGTGAAGTGGCCAATCTGATTATTGAACCACTGTGAGGAGGCTTGAAGTCGTACGGCAGTGCTTGCAGCCGTTTGCTTACTGAAAAGGTCAAGCGGTAATAGATGAAAAAGAACATCAAGTGAGGCGGAGGGGGTAGAGCGAAGTGCTCCACCCATACACATGCAGGCTGTTCGTTGGACTTTGCTGAGCTTATCACGATTTGTCGCTATGTCCAACACTGTGATATCGGAGTCCTCGATTTCCGAGGATGACTCTAGGAGAGCATCCTCGTCTCCGATGGTGCAGTCTTCGGTCTCCATTTCGGATAAACCGTCGACGGTGAGAGCATCCACTTCTGCCGAGGATGACCGAGATGCATCATCTTCCATTATAGGAAAGGTGATCGATGCACCTGGCTCCTCAGCAGTCGCTTCAGCTTGTGTAGGGGGGATGGGGGGAGGGAGAGGGGAAGTGGAGGGGGGAAGGGGGATGGAAGGGGGAGGGGGAAGGGAAGGGGCGGGGGAGGGAGAAGGGATTGAGCATCGGCCCCATCTTTCTTGTAGACCCTCAAGGTTATGGCTTCAAACCCACACCTAATCACGCCTTTCAGCTGCGCCAGAGGGGCAAGGGACTCTGTATTGATGACTATAATAGCACCTCTATAGGGTCCCTTAGCCTCTTCCAGTTTCGCAACTTTCCAGTTGTGAGTAGGGAGGGATGGATTTGATAGCCGGAACACCTCCAGGACTTGATCCAGGCCTTCGAAAACGGCCGGAACCATGGTGCGAGCTCTTGGCCGGCAAGGAATGTCTTCCTTGGCGACGACCTCCAGCTTTGCACCAGGCCAGACCTCCCCGAGTCGGCTGACAGCCAGCGTCAGTAGATCACACGACCTCTGATCATCACAGACCATCAATTTGATATGGCCTTGATGCCAACCGCCATCGTTAGTGATAAGCGGTGGTCCCGGATTGTCGGACATAATTCCCAGAAATCTGAGGGCCAACTGACCTTTGACCTTTGTCCATTTCTCGGCAGAGATCGTGCCATCCACGTCGCTTCTATCGATGATCGCGACTACCAATTTGTCTTTTACCACGTCACTAAAAGACATTTTAACCTGATGGTTAGGAGGAGTGCGGATGTTATGCACTTTGGGAGCTTGGGTATTGGGACAATACCCTCCGTAGACCTATCACGCTTGGACGTGGAGTCCTCGCAGGTCGTTTTGTTGGCTTTTGCTAGGAAGCCTTTAGCCCATTTGATTTTAGCGCTATGCTGAGAGTCTTCTCCAGCGCCTGGTTTTTCACCAAACGTCTGGAGAATCCTCTTAGCATTTCGCATGTCCCTGTAGAAGGTCTTGGAGGGTTTGAGCTTCCGTTCGCCCCCCCCACGGCCTTCCACAGGGATTGTATCTCCCTTGATGGTAGAAGGGCCATGTTTCACAACCCCGCTACCACCAGGACGAGGACTTGTGGTGGTAGGGCCATGCTTCACAACCCTACCCCCACTAGGCCGCGGAGTTGAAGTTTTGAGAGGTTTTCTCTCAGTAGTAGTGGAGGGGCCATACTTCACAACCTCTCCACTACAAGAAGGAGGTAGTAAAACTACCTGATCATCCTTACTACAGCTGGCGGCAACAGGGTCATGGGTGTCCATGGCCGTGTTGTCGACAGTGGAGGGAGGATGAGCAGCAGACAGCTTTACAGCCGTACTGCTGGCCGATTCGGACTTTGGTTTGGTTTTTGTTTGTTTTTGTTTTTTAAAATTCATTTTTTTGATCCCACGAGTATCGGAGAAGGGGTGGTCCATCTGTACAGAGATCCGTATATACAGATAAGGCTAGTTAATTCGGAGGTCGCCAGGTATCCGAATACTCCGTTAACGACTGAGCTAGTTTTTTAATTGGGCCCTCAGCCAGGCTGATCATCGGCACGGGTCGTGTAACACCTTAGATCCAGCCCAATTGGGAAATAGACATTGGAATAGGAGAGAGAGGGTCAGGAATCAGACAGTGCTTGCACCGTACTGATGGGGAGGATTTATTACATGGATTGTGAGCTGTACTAGCCCTGGAGGATGAGAAAGGAATCAGTGGAGGGTAACGTTGTATGGTTTTTTCACCATCAACGTGGGATAGGTGGGAGAGGAGTTGGTAACAATAGTCGGCTATTCGCTTCCTATATGGAATGGGATAGGATTGAGGGACGGGTAAAGGGAAAACGTGAGCGACCTTTGGTTTCAGGACTCATCTGGAGATGATCTCGAGAATCATTGACCCTACTCAGCCCCTATAACTCGACAAGTTCGACGCTCAGGTAGGAGTAGGTCCAATAGGTACACAATTAGTTTAAATGTGAGGCTTATGATACAAAAAATTTTTTCGCAATTTTACAATTTTAAATAAAGCCCAAAATTGTATTGAAAGATTGTAGGCAAATATTTGTTTTTTATTTCATTTAAAAAAGTGTTGTTTTCCAATATGCCTGTTCATCTGTGTAAAAAATTAAAAACAATAATTTAACTAAAATAAAAAAGTAAAATCAACAAAACACGAAATATGGGTTGCAGCCAAGTTGGAATCGTAGGGCCCATTGCCAAGCTTCATTCAAAAACAGGGTTTAATATTCAAATTTTAATCGAATCATATTTTTTTTAGTCAATAACCACAGAAAATAAACGGTCGATATACACTTTTTCCTATTGTAGGTAGATACTAAATAAATAATTACTATATTTTTTGTATCTAAATATGCATGAACATATTTCTTATTTTTATTGATTTCAAGACTCATGAACATTTGTTTGCTTATTTTGCAATTGCATTTTGCATCTACTAGTTATGTAAAGTGTAAGTTGCATGATTTAAAATCATTTGCAGTTCAATTTTAACCCAACGCTCTCATACAGGTGTTCTCAATCAAAAAATGTGCGAAATACGGTTAATCCAGTACTTTGTCACTTTATTGTATGCTTAATGGACCGATAGTAAAAAAATAGTAAAAATAAAGTTAATCTTTTCATTCATAAATTTACCTAAGAATCCAATAGCGTAAAAACAAAAATAAAAGGTTATTCTTAGAAGAAAGTAGTTTTTGTTATTTTTGATTTTTGGAAAAACTACAAAACATTTTGACATCCGGTTCTTTTAAATTGCCCCACGCACCTAAACGGGGGAAATAGACCCTCTCCCATAAATTTTTTCTTTTGTCTAAGTTCAACCTGCACGCCCTAGCCTTTTATGACACCTTATGCAAATCAATAAATAAAAATGCTATGACCCTACATATAACTAGGTATACTCGATAATCGAAACGCAATTCTGCGCTAACAAACCAAATGCTTTCAAACTTTTTACTTTCATTATTCAAATATGAAAATCTTATTATGATTTGATTGAGAACAACCTGACCTATAGTAACGTAAATCATAGTTACAGAATATACACAAAATAAAGAGAAAAAAAAACCAACAAGCAGTAAATACAAAAAACAAAAAAGAATAACAACAAAACTTCTACACTACACAAACATCAGGCAATAGTCACCATACCATATAAACAGACTGCATTTGTATTGTTAGGTACCTCTTTATCTACTGCCAAATTGTGTGCATCACACTGTTTGAATTTTTGTTTTATTTTACATGAAAACTCTACCGGTCATTTGGAGAACGAATAGAATCCAATGATTTGTGTCTTAGCTAAAATAAGGAGATTTTATTTTACGCAGACGTTTTAAAAATTCGATGTTTCACATAAAAATACAAGAAAATTCAATATTTTTTTTCTGAAAATTAAATTTAGAATGTCGGTTTGTTATTTTGGATCATAATTTTAGTAAAATTCATTAAACAAATATGTCAAACACTGAATTAAAAAAACAGTATTTTAAGTCAATATATTTCCAAAATTTTTTATTTTTTCAAAAAATCAATTCGACAATTTGAAGATTTGTTTATTACCTTTTAGAAAATATCAAATTTGTTTCACTGAGTCCAGTACTTTTTCTACAAAATTGCGCACCAATTAGCAGTTTTTGCTAATTTCTCAAAATATGGATATACATTTTGTCAAATATAATACGCTGTGAGTCGATTTCGAAAAAAGTAATTCCAACAATTTGAAGATATTGAATCGTTCTTTCATATAGCGTTTAAATTATTGTCATATGCACACAAATGACTTCAGGAAATTGCGCACCTTTTCACCATTTTCTCGTTTTTTCCTCAAATCTAGGGGAAGGCCTCTTAAATGAAAAATATCCAATCATTTTGCCCTATTATGGTACTTATACAAAACTTTACGTAGACTTTGTTCATGATGTCACATTGCACGGAGGTAACCAACTCGTTGTTCGAATGATTCGGCCTGAGATTTGGATACCAAAACTCAAAAATTTAGTTAAAAAGAAGATCAATAAGTGTAAAGTTTGTAGAATTTATAAAGCTAAAATGGCTAGCCAAATAATGGCAGCCCTTCCCATCGAAAGAACTGAACTTTCACTTCCCTTTACAAATACTGGCATCGATTTTGCTGGTCCTTTTACGATAAAAAGCTTTTCGGCACGTAACTGTCGCATGTCAAAGGGTTACGTCTGCCTTTTTGTTTGTTTCGCTAGTAAGGCCCTAGCCATCGATTTTAAACTCTTTATAAACTCATTTGCAAAGGATATATCTGACAGATATCAATTTCAAGGTGTTAATTGGAAATTTATACCTCCCGGTGCCCCACACATGGGTGGCTTGTAGGAAGCGGGTGTTAAAAGCTTTAAAACCCACTTTCGAAAAGTTGCTGGTGATAACAAGTTCACATTCGAGGAGTTCTCGACACTTCTGGCAAGAATTGAATCCTGTCTCAACTCTCGACCCCTCATACCCTTAACTGATAACTCTGACGATATTGTACCTTTGACCCCAGGTCATTTCCTTCGAGGAGCACCTCTTTTAGCTTCACCAGAACCGGACATGACTTCAAGCTCTTTAAATATAAGTGATAGATGGAAAAAAGTAAAAATTCTTCACCATAACTTCTGCCTTCGATGGAAGGAAAAGTATCTTAAAGAGCTCAAGAATAGATACAAATGGAATATGGAAGTACTCAAAACGCGATATAGCTATTAACGATCTCGTCGTTATCCGCGAAGAAAATGTATCTCCAAATCAATGGCTTTTAGGTCGTGTCGTGAAACTGTTCCCGGGTTCTGATGGCAGTGTTCGGTTAGCAGATGTTAAAACGCAAAATGGTATTTTTAAACGTCCAATAATTACTTTGTATTTTGCTAGAAGACGAAAAGGAAGATACACTTTGATCCGTAGGTATAATAATTTAGATATTAAAATATTTTGATAAATTTATGAATTTATTTGACAATGCACAACTCTTCAAAAATGTATGTATTTGTGAAACAAATATACTCAAATTTAATTTTATTTATTATATACTCGTATTATTTAACTTAACTTTGAATTTGAATTTTACAAGCATTTATAATTATTATTATAATTTCCCTGTTCCACACTAACCTTTCCTTCCTAAGGAGTGAGTAGAACCCCTCTACACAAAAGGTTCTCCAACCCTATCTAATAATTTACTATAGCTATTAGATATAATATTATTTACTTACCGAGCTGTTTTGCAGGAATCCTGCAAGGCGGCTGGCAATGTTCAGGTGAAATATATACCTGAGATCCTAGATGGCGCTCAATCAATCTCCTTTTGACGTCCATTAAAGTTCCCATAAAATATCCCGCGCTGCTGTCAGCTCTTTTTTTAGGTGTAGACTTTTTGTAGGGGAATTTTTCGAACGACGGCAATTGGGAGTAGGAGCGAGAAGCCAATACTATTTTCTTTTCTTTGGTTGGGGCTTTGTATATAAAAACTATAGTACTATCATGGCGAGTTTTTTTTAGGGTTGCATAGGTCCTGGTGGTGGCGCTGCTGTCAGCTCTTTTTTTAGGTGTAGACTTTTTGTAGGGGAATTTTTCGAATGACGGCAGTTGGGCGTAGGAGCGAGAAGACAATACTATTTTCTTTGGTTGGGAGAATGCAAAAGTAAAAGGAAGTGTCAAAAAGAATAAGCAAATAAGAAAAATGCCATCTGTTTTTCTGGTTTTGACTTTTCCATGCTGACAAGCAAAAAATATATGTCTGACCTTCATATCTACTTCACTTTGATTTTTCTCATTTTTTATTTTTTTTTTCTGTGCTTTATTTTCAGTGTGCAAGGTAGAATTTTTTTTGTTAAAATTTGAATGCATTGAAATCAATGGCAAGATTTTGAGGGTAGGTAATTATTTGTGCTTTGTTTTATTTGGGAGATTTCAGGATTGATAATTAAATTGATTTTTGTAACTTATTACTGTAGCTGCTTAGATTGTGAGGTAGATTGTCTGTAAGTGAGAACCCCATTATCGGTAGGTACAATGAAAATAATAAAATACAAATTTTAAAATAAGTAGGTAGGTATCTTTCCTGAAATCTTGTGTTAAAATATTACACGTACCTACACCAAAAATAAATAAAAACGTGAAACGAAACACAACCGACTTCTTTTACTCTTTTCCAAAGACAATCGTTGTCGTGCCATTTCGGTGGTCGCAAACCCAAACATTCGCAGTGGATAATCGTCGGCACATTTTAAGAGTCAGCACAATTCAACTATTGTATGATTGCACTTTGATTGACCCAAAACAATATCCGTAAGATGATACCGAATTGGCAATCAAAGTGAACAACACAATTGAAGTGTGCTGAGTTCAACGCACGACGATTTCCTCTGGTAGGTATGGGAGGAGATACAACATCCCTCCCCACCCGGAGGAAGAACTCATGATCAACCGGATGACAATCGACAAGATTATATTATATTTTTTTATTTAACAATTTCTTAAAAATACGTAACAAATATAACTTATATTCTAGGAATTACTTTTTTTTTTATTACATGACAATATTTGTTATTTTTTTTTTTTTTTTTTTTTTTTAATCGAGTTTTTAGTTTTTGTTCTTAACCTAATTTACATCGCAAGTAATATAAAAATAGAAAGAAAAAATAAAAATCCAGAATTCAATACTTTTTTTTTTTAACTAAGAAGAACATTAATTGCTTTTTTTTTTTTTTGAAAGAAAAATAAAAATCCAGAATTCAATATTTTTTTTTTTTTTTTTTTTTTTTATAAAATATTTTAAACTAAACTCGGGCAAACGTTACTCCTCGTGTCGATTTCCTTGTTGCAGCTAAACGATCTGGTAGGGCATCCATCTCGACGGCATCTATCTTGACGGCATCGAATTTTTCTGGGACAACGTTTGTTATACTTGTTGTGATTTGACTCGGTATGTTGGCGGTGCTTGCAAACGAACTTCTTGAAAGGTACCATTTGAACAATACGAGTGCTATTATGAGCACACTGATGGACACAAGAGAGTATCGATGGACGTCGACTTCCAATCGCTGACTGTTCACGCGCTTCCTGTTTTCGATTTGATATGCTTCCTCTTGTAGATCTTCTAACGACTTCTTCCCCTCCTCCAAACTCGCAATCATATCGCTATGACTACCTAAGGATAGTGGTGGTGGTTTTGAAAAGGTCCTCACAGTAAGATTGGCATATCCTTCCCTTAGCAGTTCAATAAGATCCGAATGGTTCACTCTCGGCTGATGGATCTTAAGCTTTGAACTTAAAACCTGCTCGTATGGTATACGCAATTCCTTCGTATTTATTTCACAAGGATGTAGAATGTGCAGAATTCCGAATCCTTCGAGCACTGGAGCATACAGTTCCCCATCGCAGTTAAAATTGAGAGCAATTGATTCTCTCATATTGAAAAGCCATTGATTTTTTGTTGACATCTTCGTGATAACTCCCTTTGTAGATGGTGAGGCGACGTAGTTGCAGTTCATTTGTGAGGTAGCAGAGTGTTGCAACAGCTCTACTAGGCACTCAGAGCTTCCACTGGTATGCATGGGTTTTTGGTGTTCACATACCTTTATCGTTATTGACGAATTAAACGAAACCTCGGAACATTGCATCAACTCTGTACGCGACATGGTGACAAATAAAGCATGATCGTCTGCTTCTGCGATGTATTCAGTCTTAACGTCCAAAACCAAGTCCCAATGGTGATCGAGTTTAGTTCGCACTGGGTATACCTTGAACAAGTAAAACATGGCGGCTTCAGGTAGCGGAACAGTGATCTTTAAAACGATTGAATCTCTTTGAGGATAGGTCAAGAGCTGAACAACTTGGAACAACGCGGCTGGATTAAGAACCATTCTTTCATACTTAGAATTCTTCAGCACTGATGATAAATTGTTTGCGTCCAAAATAAAAGGATGAAGCTTATTTTGGTACAAATCATTAAAAATTGATAGCTCAGTTGTTTGGCGACTTTGGACTTCAAGCAGTTTAGAGGTAACTAATGAGATCATTTCGTTAATCTCCACCTTCAATTTCGTCGCAGCTAACTCTTTCATTGCTGCCGTCGCGAAATTTTCAATATCCGTGGTGAAGTTGTCGAAACTCTTTCCAATTTTTTCCACCTCTTCTGTTAACGTTTTGATAGGTTTACTGAGCCTATCAAAATTGGAATTTGCCACCGTTATCTGTTTCGTAATCAAATTGAGCGCTTCATTTTCGTTGGTATCCAAGTTGCTTAGATGGTCATAAATCTTATCAGAATCCTCCTTGTCCATAGTTCCAAAAGCCCAATGGAAGAAGTTTCCAATTGTTTCTATGGCTCTCTTATTTCTTCGGTGGGAAACCATATGCTTTAATCGCATGTTGTTTTGTCGAAGGTTGGATATGATCGCTTCCAATTCGTTCGTTCTCATGTTGCAATTTGTTTGGAATTTCGATTGTAGAGGTATGCACAGCTGTTTGATCTTAGCGTCACACTTGTCTACAAAATTAAGAACTTCCGAAAAATCCATGGGTGTTATCTTTGTGAATATGGTCCATTTGTTGTTAAAAAACACAGCATTCCCAATGCATTCAAATAGTGCAGGAGTTAAAGTAAGGTTTTCTATTTGATAAGGAGTTGATGCTGTAACGTTCGGTATGTTTGCCACGAGAAAAATAAAACTTAGCTTACACATTAAAGAAACATTAAAAAGGGTTTGTTTGATATTTAGTATTGCGTACATTTTTCTTCTATCGCTTTTTTTTTATAGTGTAACAAGAATAATCTAACCCCTTTTTTTTTTTTTTTTAATTTAGTGAACAAAGTTTGATGTGAAATTGATAAATTTAATGTAAGAGAAAACAATAATTTATAATTTGTTAAAAATAATAATATTGGTTAAAATTTCACACAAAAAAAAGTGTAACAAGAATAATCTAACCCCTTTTTTTTTTTTTTTTTTTTTTTTATTTAGTGAACAAAGTTTCATGTGAAATTGATAAATTTAATGTAAGAGGAAACAATAATTTATAATTTGTTAAAAATAATAATATTGGTTAAAATTTCACACAAAAAAAAGTGTAACAAGAATAATCTAACCCCTTTTTTTTTAATTTAGTGAACAAAATTTGATGTGAAATTGATAAATTTAATGTAAGAGAAAACAATAATTCATAATTTGTTAAAAATAATAATATTGGTTAAAATTTCACACAAAAAAAATATTCGAATATTTGTACCAGTCAGTCAACAATCTAGAAAGAAAAGAAATCAAATTTAATCATTAAAAGAAGCTTTCTGACACCAAAAATGAATTTGTTTAAAATTGTATCAAAATGAATTTGTTTAAAATTGGTGTTTAAAATTAATCACTGAAATAAGCCTTAAGTTGATTGTTGTGAACCCTTTTCATTTTCCTACCTACTAGAATTTCCGAATTTACAGAGTCATTCACTGAGATCACCTCGTAGGGTCCTAACCAAACAGGTGAGAACTTATTCTTCCTTGTGGGATTCTTGAGCATGACTTTTTCTCCAACTACAAACGAAACAGGATTTGTCTGGCGGTCGTATTGCTGTTTCGATTTTCGTTTTGCCAATTCTAAATTTTTCCTCGCAAGTTCGTGCGTTATCTGAAGTTGATGTTGAAGAAGTTTCGGATAATCTTCATCATTATATAGAGGTTTAGGTGTTACTTTTAAATTTGTCGGCATTTCGAACTCGAAACCATACAAGCTCTTCGTTGGTGTCAGTTTAGTGGCGGTATGCACAGTGTTGTTGTGGACATGCATTGCCTGTCTCAGCCACTGGTCCCAACACTGATCATCATTGTCAACAAAACTCCTTAGATATTCCGCTAAGGGTCTGTGACTGCGCTCAAGTGAACCGTTGGCTTGTGGGTGATAGGCGGTAATGTGAATCTTTTTAACTCCCAGAAGCTTACAAGTTTCAGAAAAAAACTTCGAAGTAAAATTTGTTCCATTATCTGTGACTAGGATTTTGGGTATGCAGAACCTTGTAACAATCTCTTCGTAAAAGGCTCTTGCTACCGTACATGCTTCAGCATCAGGAATTGCAACACAGGTCATATATTTCGTTAAGTCGTCCTGGAATGTTAGGATATACCTGTTACCGGAATAAGTCAAGGGTAGAACACCTACCATGTCCATGTATACTTTTTCGAATGGAAGGTATGGGGTATCTGTCAATACCATTGGCATTTTGGTCAATTTGCCCGACTTATTCTTTTGGCACTTGTCACAGTTCCTGATGTAAGTTGTGATATCCTTATGCATATTTTTCCACCTGAACTGACGACGAATCCGTGCATAGGTCTTCGCCATTCCCTGATGTCCTCCCAGTACGGAGTTGTGGAAATCACGAAGAACTGTTTGTATATCATCTAGATTTTCTAGAACCTGAATGTCTTTTGAGATAGTCTGCTTGTTTCTGTCTGCTTCAATGTTTCTTTTCTTACTCCCACTTCTTGTCTGTACAATTTTAACATTAATCCTGCTTAACGCATCTGCATTGCAATTGGTTTTGCCAGGCTTATGTATGATCTTATAGTCGTACTCAGACAACTTGTGATGGAAACGAATAAGTCTTGTTGTTGGGTCCTTTACATTGAATACTCCTATGAGGGGACGGTGATCTGTGACTACTGTAAATGGTCGACCCAGAAGGTATGTTCGAAAATGCTTGCACGCCCAAACTATGGCAAGCAACTCCTTTTCAATAGTGGAGTATTTTTTTTTCAGATTTATTGAGGGAACGACTGGCATAAGCAATAGGCTTATCTTCACCCATCTTACCTTGAGACAAAACGGCTCCCAAAGCATCGTTGCTGGCATCGGTTGTCACGATAAATGGTTGCTTGAAATCTGGATAGATAAGAACAGGTGGTGAAGAAATCGCTTCTTTGAGAAACTTAAATGACTTCTCACAATCTGTAGACCATTCAAAACTATTTTCTTTACGCAGCAGCTTTGTTATTGGAGCTGCTATTTTAGAAAATTGTGGTATAAATTTTCTATAGTAATTCGTAAGTCCCAGAAATGATTGCACCTGTTTTATCGTTTTGGGTCTGGGAAAGTCTGTAACACATTGTGTTTTAGCTGGGTCGGGTGAAGCACCAGCTTCAGAACATACGTGTCCCAAATATTTTACTTCACGCCGTAGGAAGTTACATTTCTCGGTATTTAATTTGAGATTGTGCTGCCTAAGTTTACCAAAAACTTTAGAAAGTTTTTGATTGTGCTGTTCCAGATTTTTGCCATAGACAACAATATCGTCCAGATAAACGAAGCAATCAATGCCATGCAACCCCGTCAGGATGTGATTCATTATCCTTTGAAATGTTGCCGGAGCGCCGGTTAGACCAAAAGGCATTCTATTAAATTCATAATGCCCTGTGCTGGTACTAAAAGCAGTTTTTGCTCTATCGGCTGGATCGATCAACACCTGATGATAGCCGCTGGCCAAATCCAGGGTAGTGAAAAATTGACAGTGACCTAATTGGTCAAGTATTTCTTCAATCCTTGGTAGAGGAAATGCATCCTTGATAGTGACTTCATTAAGTTTTCTAAAGTCTACAACCACTCTCCACCGCTTTTGACCTTCAACCGATTTCTTGGGTACAATAAGCAATGGTGAATTCCAAGGAGATTTACTTTCAGAAATTATATCTTGGTCAAGCATCTCTTGCACTTGCCTTTCAATTTCCTTTTTGTGAATCTCCGGAGTTCTATATTGCTTAGTGTTAATCGGTGCTTGGTCAGATTTCGTGGGTATGTTGTGGGACAACACGGGCGTATAGCTTAAACGATCACCTTTTAGTAGGAAAACATCATTAAACTTAATGCATAAATTTTCTATGGATTGTTTTTCTTCCTTAGTTAAGTTACGATCTAATTTAAGTGAAGATAGAAGGCTATTTTCCCGTTCCTTAATCTGAATCTGTTGAAAATTCGCATATATTTTCGTCCCCGGATTATTATTTAAGACTTTGTAATTGCGCAAATTTGAGTGTGTAGGTATAAAGCTTGTATCCATGAAATAGTCCTCTGTTGTGCTGTTCAAAACCGGGACATGGACGTAACTGTCGTTTGCTTTAACTATTGTGTTTCCTAAATAAATTCCATTATCAATTTCCTGTGAATGTATCAGGAATTCATTTGACTTGGAATTAGGAATTTTTATTTTCACAATAGTTTGCGTACGAGCTCCAACCTTACACTTCACAACGTTCAATGAAGAAATAGTAAGAGAACTCGTTGGTAAGCATTTGAGGGGTAGATCAATTAAAACTTCTTTTTTTTCATCCAAAAATTTTATTCTTTTGGAAACCGCGTCGATGATTGTGTGATTCCAAAGGATATCACGACCCAGTATACCATCAGCAGGTATGTCTTCTAGTCCATCTACCACATTCCACTTAGTCCAAAATTTTCTGAGAAAAAGTAAATTGGTTTTAATTGTACCCAATGTCTTACCTACTCCACCGAAAACACCACCCAATTGCTTTGTTTCATCCATATTTATATTGGTAGCATTTTTTAATGAACTTCTTTTTAGTAAGCTCGAGTCTGCTCCTGTGTCGACCAGAAGAAGTACCTTTTCGGCCTTGGCTATTGACATAGGCAGCTCGACGAACACGTCATGCCTACGAAGATTCCTAAATGCATACAATATTTTTTTATTATTTCTCGGCAAAGCATTTTGGTTAAAACATTTCAAAACAAAACACTTAAAATAAAAATCCAAAAAGTTATAGACGAATTTCATATTTGAATAGCACTTATTCCAAACGAAACGAAGATTAAAAATCAGAAATAAGAGACCAAACTGACCTAGGTCTATATTTGTCCCATAAACTGGTGGCCTTGATTTCTGCTTCGTTTTACGAATCGACTCAAAAGTAAAGAAATTTAACTCCTTCGAGTCAACGTTTTGTATTCTTTTTTCTTTTCGTCGATCGTTTAATACGGGCGCTGATGATTTTAATTCATCTACATTGCTTTTTTTGCTTATCGTTATTTTGGTGGTGGTGGGCGCATTTTTTGGGGCACAATTTAGTGATTTAAATTGGCCCCCGGGGCGTTTCCCGATTGCTCTTTGAGGTAATTCCTTTTAGAGAAACAATCGTTCTCCACATGCCCCACCCTAGAACACCACTTGCATTTGACTCTAGGCTTTTGGGCTATTGTCCGAGTAGCTCTTATTTGTGAGCGGGGACAACTGTTTTGAGTATGCCCATAGTCCTCGCAAGTGTCGCAATATGGCGTTCTTTTACGAATATTGCAATCAACATAGCTGTGGTTTTGCTTACCACAGAATCCACAAGTTTTAATGCGATTTACAGACCTTGTTGGCTGTCTATTGCTGGAGTGGGGGGGATCTTGAAAATTCTGAGTAAATTGCGGTGTTTCAACATGTGTCGGTGTAGATGTTGTGTAATTCTGTAAGTGTGTCATTGTTTGTGGTTGTTGGTGGGGTAGTGTATTATAAATGTTTGAAGGTTGAGGCAGAGAAGGCACAGATTGATATGTGTGAGTCAGGCGTTGGAAATTACCAGGAATTTGGTACGTTGAACTAATACGATCCAACGGAAAAGGTAAGTTTGGTGTTGTTCCAACTCCCATATAGCCTATCGCGGTTGGCTGTATTAGCAGCGAAGTTTTCAAGGCTTCCTCAGAGATTTCGTTGAGGTCCTTGCTTTTGCTGCCCAGCATAAACTGGCGAAGAGCTGGATCGACTAGTCCTATTTTAAAAGTTGTCAACACCGTGTTTTCAACTTCCTTTTTTAGGCCTACTGACTCAGTTGCCGAATATCTCGAGTCAATAATCTCAACAGATGTGGCTTTTAGTGTCGCTAACCGTCTAGCAAACGCTTTAACATCTTCTCCTAGCAATTGATGGCATTGCTTTAATTCGTTAATTACGTTGTCTAAAGTTGTCTAAATAACAATCTTTGAGAAGTTTAGCTAAGTCTGATACGGTCTTTACTTTGTTTGAACGTGTCAGTTCAAATGCATCACCTACCAACCGTGTTGAGATCAATGAAACAAGAATCTCTTCCTCATCTGGTTTTATCATTTTCAATGCCAGATCACAGGCATTTAAGAATTCATGAACTCTACGCGAAAGTTCATGGTTTCTTTCTCCAGAAAACACGGGGACTAAACGTGAAACTATTTTACTGATGTTTTCAAACGACATCTTGACAAAACCTTTTTGTTTTGGTTGGTCTGTTTGCGTTGATATCTCTCTGTTGGAAGATCTTACTACCTCTACTGTTGTGGTTTGAATTCCTGTGTCTACAGAATTTCTTACCAGAGATGTTTTTGGGGTAGAAGTGTGTTGAGGGGTACAGAGCAATGGAAGTAAATTTTTCGAGCTTCCCGCTAAAGTTGATATTGGACCCTTTTTTTCTCTAAGCTCCCTTTGAGCTGACAAGCTTTTGTTTAACTCAACAGTTAGCTGGTCTATTTCTTGATCAGCTTCTTCTGACGCTTGCCAAAGTCGCTTTTCAGCTTCTTTACGACAAAGTTCGCTTTTTTCGAGGTGTTTAGTCAGTTCTTCTGTCTCTCTAGTGTGTTTTTTCAATGAAGAGCTGAACTCAGAACTGACTAGTCTATAAACCTCGGGGTTCAAAATCACCTTAAGCTCTGAAAGAAGAAAATCATTCAACAACTTTAACTGTCGTTGGCTTTCTTTCTTTTCTTTTTTCAAAGACTCTGATTCCTCAATTAGATCATTAAGTTGGGCCTCTATTTGTCTTTTGGCCATCAACTTAATACCAACTAATGGAACTCAACAAACAAACAAAAATTAAATGAAATCAGACTACCTACCTCAATAAAATCGAATCAGACAGAAAAGTTATAACAACAACAAACAAAAATAATGACTGATGAATAATACTCGACCTATCCCAAAATCTAAATTAACCTTGAAAACCGAGAGCCTGAAACAAATTTTATTAGGGCAGAAAAACAAAAACAACCAAATACCATCTGTAAAACTAAGCCCTATGTAAATCAAAAAAAAATTAATTTGATACAAAATTTAGACACTTACAGAATATGGGTACATACATACATATAATTATACTCACCTGTATCTCCCACTGTTTAAAATAAATTTTAAAGGTATTTATTTATTTTTTTTTTTTTTTTATCACTTCACCGCACTCGATTTGTTTCGTGGTTAACAAAAAACACTCTTTTTTTTTTTAGTTTAATCCTTTTTTTTTTTAAAGTTCGCGGACCGGCTGCGCCAATGTTAAAATATTACACGTACCTACACCAAAAATAAATAAAAACGTGAAACGAAACACAACCGACTTCTTTTACTCTTTTCCAAAGACAATCGTTGTCGTGCCATTTCGGTGGTCGCAAACCCAAACATTCGCAGTGGATAATCGTCGGCACATTTTAAGAGTCAGCACAATTCAACTATTGTATGATTGCACTTTGATTGACCCAAAACAATATCCGTAAGATGATACCGAATTGGCAATCAAAGTGAACAACACAATTGAAGTGTGCTGAGTTCAACGCACGACGATTTCCTCTGGTAGGTATGGGAGGAGATACAACACTTGCAAAAAAAAACTATTTTTATAAGTAGGCACTTAAGGACATTTACATCCACCCTCAAATCACGCAAAAAATCTCTGATTTTATATGCACATAGCACAAAGCCCATATACCTACATATAAAAAGCTATAGGAATATTATTTAACTTTTTTTCAATCTGTAAGTGAGAACAAAAAAAATTAAATTTTCAAATTTTCTGTATTGTATTTTCTAAAATACATGGATAAACATTATTAACAAGAGACACAATGCAAACTATAACATTCCATTGCTTTTTCAATCTAACATTCAATTTAAAAAAAAATTGAAAAAAATCTACTGAATTGAATTCGATGATTCAAACGTTTTTTAGTCATAAATTATGTTCTCTTTCTGTTTTTAGAAAAAAAATTAGTAAAAAATTAAATAAGTAAAATTCCGAAATTTTACTTATTTCGTCAGTTCAATGACCGGAAAATGAAAAAAGAAAATAAATTAAATTTGTATGGCTATTTTTCGAATTTTTACTAAAATCTAAAATGGTTTTCAAAAACACACAGAAAACATTATTTAAGACTAGTGAACGTTTTATTTTCAGAATTCAAAATGTTGTAGTGTAAAATTGCAATCAAAATCCGTTTCAATTAGAATTACCAGACAAGTGCTTTGAAATGATAGCTGTATTGCATTTCAAAATTTAAAAAAATCTATTTAAGATGCTACGAGTGTTCAAAAGTCGAAAATTGTATAATTGATGTTCTTTTTTAAATAATTCAGCAAAAATCAGGTTCTTAACTGATGTTGATAAAATTTATATTTTTAGAAAGTTAATGGAAAAATAATTTTCAATAACATTTGTAGGTACCTTTTTCGTGAATTTTCTATAGTTTTTGATTTTTTATAATTATATGAAGGTATGCGTACATTTATAAAATTTTTAGAAGCATGTAACTTCAAAAATGAAATACATACTATTTTATTAAAAACCTGACCTCAAGTCAGGCGTTTTCAATAATCTTTCTTAAATTACCTCCCTGTCATCTACCATTGAAACTGAAAAAATAAAATAAAACATTTCGTATTCTTTTCGTTGGGCGATGTTTTATTGCCCAGCACTGTGCCTCACAATTTTTTTATTTTATAACTTCAAAAATACCAACCAAAATAAAGAAAACCAAAGCAATGCTGTCAATTTTCTCCATCTCTTTGTGTACCAAGTACCTGCAAAATAACGACAGAAAAATGTAAACAAAACCAACAACAACTATCAAAACCCACCAAAAAAAAGGAAAAAAACGAAATCCAAACAGATTTTCCCTTATTCCCATTTATCTTTTCTTTCATTATAGCCATTTCCTTATATTCTCCCTTATTTACTCCTACTCTCCTAAATACTCAATATGCCTTCTCTTTCTTAAAATATTCTATTCTACACTCCACACTGGCAAAAAAAAATGTCTACAAAATATCCCCTCTTCGAATTTGAGTTAGGGTTGCATAGGTAAATTAGATGTCGCCCCATTCGACTTCCACCATGATAGTACTATAGTTTTTATATACAAAGTCTTTTCTTAAGTTGCTTAGCTCTCTTTTTAGAGCTTCAAGACAAATTAAAACCTTCTAAAACCTTCATACAGATTCCAAACGCACTTCCGCTGTTGATATTCCTTCTCTTAAATCCTCCTCGTCTCACTGTATCAAACTACCTCCTTGTGATACCGATATATTTCATGGTGACTACCTTTCATGGCCGGCGTTTCGAGATATGTTCGACGCTGTATACATACAGCACCCGAAGTTGGGTGAAGTCGAAAAGTTATTCCATCTCCGTTGCAAAACAAGAGATGACGCGTCAAGGACTGTTAACCAGTTTCCTTTGACCAACTCAAGTTTTTCCCTCGCTTGGGAAGCTTTACGCAGTACTTATGAAAATCAATCAAGTAAAAAATCTCTTTAATTTGCCTATAGCACAAGATGAATCCGCTAAATCTCTTCGAACATTACAATGTAAAATCAATGATTCCTTAACTGCCCTTTAAGTACACAATGTCAGCACTGAAAATTGGGACCCCATACTTGTCTTCGCTTGCGCAAATAAATTGCCCAGAAACACGCTCGCCCTCTGGGAACAATCTTTAGAAGATCCCACCAAAGTTCCAACATGGAAACAATTAGACAAATTCTTAAGTTCTCTTTTCCAGACTCTAGAGTCCATCTCGGACACCACTTCCTCAAAGACCACTGCAACAAACCAACAAACATCTCGAAAAATTTTTCAAAAACCTAACAAAGTGAACACTTTTCTTGCGAAGGCGGGAGGATCCAAGTGTAAGATCTGCTCAGCAGCCCATTCTATTTATGAATGTCCAAAGTTTTCTGCAATGCCTGTCTCTTCGAGAATCGAAGCAGTACGTCAGCACAAAATGTGCAATAATTGCTTAGGCACCAGTCACTCCAAATCCTCTTGCTCCAGCAAGTATTCTTGTAGTTATTGCAAGAAACGTCATCACACGTTACTCCACATTGCAACAAATCCTCCAGTTACAACTAGTTCAAGCAATTCTAAAGTACAGTCCACATCTCAACCTACATTTGCAAATGACTCTCAGATGTCTGCCTCTTCGCAGCCATTTATTCCTCAATCAACCGTTCAAAATTATATGGTGACTACTCATAAAAAAGTTTTGTTGGCCACTGCCCTTGTTGGTATTGTAGGAGCGGAAACGGAACACGTAGTCAGAGCTCTTATCGATCCTGGTTCTGAAATTTCCTTCATTTCAGAATCTGTTCAAAAACGTTTGAACCTTCCCTTCGTCCACACGAATACTTCTGTTTCTGGGATAAGCGGAAATATGTCTATCACTTCCAAAAAGCTTTGCTTTGCTTACTTCCTTTGGAAGTCCTCATATTAATTTATCAGCCCAAGCCATTGTGCTTAAAACCCTCACAAACAATCTTCCAAGTTCACCCTTTTCTATCGTAAAATCCAACTTCTTTGTTGGCCTCAAGCTTGCCGATCCTTCGTTCAATAAATCGGCTCAAATAGATCTTTTGATAGGCGCTGATCTCTATCCATTTATCATCCGCAATGGCGTTAAAATTATTTCCGACTCACTCGTTGCACAAAATACCATTTTCGGATGGATATTATCAGGCCCAGTTCCAGATTCCTATCAGTCATTTACCACTTCGGTGATGTCCGATAACACAGCGTGCAATTTGGATAGTCAAATTCGAAAGTTCTGGGAGATAGAAGAATGGCCTTCTACCGCCGTTCGCTCCCAAGAGGACAATTTTTGCGAAGATTTGTATGCAAAATCTACTTTCAGGCGCGCGGATGGTAGGTTTGTAGTCCGCCTTCCATTCAAACCTCAAACTTCAAAAAACCTCTTAGGTTACTAGAGATTCATTGCCCTTAAGCAATTCTGTAGAAAGGAAAAATCTTTAGCCTTAAAAGCAGATCTTAAAACTCAATACTCAAAGGTGATCTCAGAATACCTTTCACTGAATCATATGGAAAAAGTCACTCCGGGAGATAAAGTCGAAAATGGACAGGTTATGTCATTTTATCTTCCGCATCACGCGGTTATAAAACCTGAAAGTACTTCAACCAAAGTACGTGTCGTTTTCAATGCATCTAACTCTTCCTCAAACGGAAATAGCCTCAATGACTTATTATATCCTGGGCTAATTTTGCAACAAGACTTGTCTTACTTAATTATACGTTGGAGATTTTATAAGTTTGTTTTTAATGCAGACATAGAAAAAATGTATCGCCAAATCTTGATCGACCCTCGTGACACTCCTTTTCAACGTATCCTCTTTCGCAGTTCTCCTCATTTAGAAATCGAAGATTTTGAGCTTCTGACGGTAACTTTTGGTGTTAATTGTGCCCCTTATTTGGCAATCCGCACTCTTCTCGAACTTGCAAAGCTTGGGCAATCTGAATTTCCACTTGCGTCAAAAATCCTCCTCTCTGAATTTTATGACGTTTTGTCCGGCGCTCACTGTATCTCTTCTGCACAAAAGTCTCAATCCGAACTAATCAAACTCCTTGATTCGGCGGGGTTTCCACTTCGTAAGTGGACCTCCAATTCTCCGTGTCTACTCCAACACTTGCCTCGGGAGCATATTCTAAACGAAAACTTCTTGAAACTTGATGAAGACAGCAATACAAAAACCTTGGGAATACGGTGGAATGCGAAAAATGATAATTTTTATTTTACCACCCAAGAAATCATTCTATCGAAAAGTCCCACCAAACGAGAAGTCTTTTCTCAGATTGCTCGCATTTTCGATCCTGCCGGTTGGTTAGCCCCCATTGTAATAGTGGCAAAAATGTAAATGCAACGAGTTTGGTCTGAACAAACGACTTGGGATGAACCAATCAAATGTGAAACTTTTAAAATTTGGAAACTTTTTGCAGAATCATTGCCTCAAATACAACTCATTGAAATACCTCGGTGGGTAGAGTACTCACCTTCGTCAGAAGTCCAATTCCATGGTTTCTGCGACTCCTCTGAAAAGGCCTATGCTGCCGCGCTCTATATACGCATTTGTCAACGTGATGGAATTACTAGCTCTCATTTGCTTTGTGCAAAATCAAAAGTTGCCCCTATCAAGTCGGTATCGTTACCTCGCCTTGAATTGTGCGGAGCACTTTTACTTTCAAAGTTAATCAAATCCTACATTCCAAATTTTCCAGTTCACTCTTACAATACCTTTTTATGGACGGACTCATCTATCGTCTTAGCGTGGCTTAAAAAACCTCCATGTGTTTGGAAAACGTTCATAGCAAATCGCACCAGTGAAATTTTGGATAATGTGGGTAATGTTCCGTGGAGACATGTCAAATCGGCTGACAATCCCGCAGATTTAGCGACTCGTGGTGTAATGCCGTCTGATTTGAGACTTAACCCCCTTTGGTGGAGTGGCCCCTCATGGCTTTGCCAACCAATTTCTCAGTGGCCAGAAACACCTCCAATCGCTCCACGCGTCGAAGATTTGGAACAAAAAACAGTCGTTTCCTTTGTTGTGCAACAAGTCCCAGAAGATATTCATGATCGTTTTTCATCACTACCTCGCGCAATGCGTGTAATCTCTTATATATTTCGATTTTTCTTCAAAACCTCAAATTCACCAATATACTTCCTACGACATTACCTCTCAGGAGATTAATTTTGTCCAAAATCGCTTAATACTCCTAGCCCAAAAATCGTTCTATCCTAAAGAACATTCTCTCTTAATGGAAAGTAAATTCATCCCTCCGAAAAGTTCAATCATTTCATTTAACCCATTTCTAGACTCAAATCATCTCCTCAGAGTCAACGGCCGATTATCTCAGTCTGACCTCGCATATAATGAACGACACCCTCTTATTCTGCCTCATAACTCACGTCTTTCGTATCTCATTACCCAGTTTACTCATGAAATTTCCTTGCACGGAGGAAATTCTCTTATGCTTCGGCTCCTTCGACAAAGTTTTTAATTCCCAAAGCTTAAAAATCTTATTAGATTTTGCATTCGCAATTGTAAAACATGTACAATTTATAAAAAAGAGATTAGTAAACAATTAATGGCTGCTTTACCTCCAGAGAGATGCACTTTTTCACCTCCTTTCACTGTTACAGGAATTGACTTTGCAGGTCCATTCGTAATAAAAAGTTTCAACGCACGAAATTGTCGCCTGACAAAAGGCTATGTCTGTGTATTTGTTTGTTTTTCAACAAAAGCCATTCATTGCAAGACGAGGTTTACCAAGTGAAGTTTATTCTGATAATGGTACCAATTTCATTGGCGCTGATGCCATCTTACGCAAAGAATTCAAAAAATTCCTATCTTCTCTTCCTCAAGAAACCAATGCTGTATACAGCGTTCAAGGGTTCAAATGGAATTTCATTCCTCCTGGTGCACCTCATATGGGTGGCCTCTGGGAGGCAGGTGTGAAAAGTTTTAAAAGTCATTTGAGAAAACTGGGGGCCAGTTCAAAGTTCACTTTCGAAGAATTTTCCACAGTCCTAGCTCGCATCGAAGCGTGTTTAAACTCCCGTCCAATTTCAGCGATGTCCAATAATCCCTCTGATTTATTGGCCTTAACGCCCGGTCATTTTTTACTTGGAGGTAATCTCTTATCATTTCCGGAACCAAACTTGGTCGATGCCAATTTGTCCTTAATTAATCGGTGGGAAAAAGTTCGATGCCTACAACGGCAATTCTGTCGCCGCTGGAAAGATGAATATCTGAAAGAACTTCATCAACGTCAGAAATGGCAATCGTCCCAAGAAAACATCAAAATACATGATTTAGACGTGATTAAGAATGAAAATTTACCTTCTACAGAATGGCGATTAGGGCGTGTTATCAATGTTCACCCCGGCGCCGATGGTAGAGTAAGAGTTGCGACGTTAAGAACTCAAAATGGCGAAATTACTCGCCCAATTGTCAAACTTTGCCATTAAAACAACTACGTTTTTATCTTTACTTTAAATACTAACATTATATGCCTTTCAATTATAATAGAGCCTTAGACTTAGCTTTTTTGCTTGTTTAATCAATTTAATTTTTTTTTATTAACTTAACTTTTGAATTGACTTTCATAATTTTCAATCTAATAATTAATTTTTTCTTTATTTTTTCATAGTATTGGCGCTTTTCGCCAAGAGGGGGCAGAAAGTTCGGGTGCCTTTTCACCGTCTACATCTTTAAGCTCTTTATATTTCAATTCATTCTACGTTTACCACTTGGCCGGTTGGCATTTCCATTTTTTAAGTTCTTAAAACTAACTGAAACAATAAAATTATAAAACTAAATTAAAAGAGAAAATAAAAGAAACCAAAATTATAATAGTGTTTAATTAAAAACATAAATTACTTTTTCTTTATGTCCACTTGATAAGTGCATAAAGGGAATTTCTTTTTCTCGAGTCATTCTTTGCACAAGAGCAAGAAAAGACACAACGTGGGAACTTCTTCTAATAATTCTTTTCACAAGAGCAAGGAAAAGACAACGTGGGATTTTTCACAGTAATTCGTTGCACAAGAGCATCGAATTCAAGCCGTGGTAAGCGAATTGTTCAATAACCCCAGCCTTTGGCCAATAAGTGTGCCGAACACTGACTTTCTTGATCTCTCGCAGACTGAATATAATGTGGACCTATATTTGGTTATGATGGTTATGTTCTGCAGATTTCTATAAGAATGATGACATTCTCGTGTTTTAGGAGTTGCAAAAACTAGAAAGCAGATATAATATTAATAGGAACACCATCATGAGTTATTTTTACAATACACTTTACTTACACTATCTTTTTCTTTGGCCATGAGGACTTTCTTCATGGCCAAAAATAACTTGTTGCTCTTCTTTTCCCGAGCTTTAAACACTTCACTAGGAATATAAGTTACAGTAAATTTATATTCTGATTTTAATTGTAGGATATTGAAGCACTTACCCAAATATTCCTTGGCCAATTTCGGCAATCTTTCCGTATTTTCCAGATTCACCTCAAACTTCTACGTAATTTCGTTTTTCGGCCAGAGATAGTTTTTATGATTGTAGAAGATCTTCTCGGCCACATGAAGACATTTTTTATGGAATGTTTTTTTTTCACTTTATTGTAATCAATATAATTTTTTTTTTATTTAAAAACAAATTATTCACTATATAATTTATAAAAACTGAAAACTTTAATTGATTGAAAACTAATGTACGCAAATTTAGAATAATAATAATTGAATTGTCAAATTTTTTTTTACTTCTTTGATCTGTCACCAAAACGTCAAAACTGGGTACCAACTCAAAGAAGTTCGGCGCGTACGCACTTGTCGCATTATCTACATTTAGGACGCGCTTATACTTTTTAGTTGGATTTACTTTTTTTTCAGCGAAAACAATAATAAATTTATAGAATTTGAATGCCAAAAGCCACAAAAGGTTATATTTAGACCGATATACACTGAAAGTGAGTAGAAACAGGCATTTTTATACAAAAAATCTATATTTGTTTTCAATTTTTGAATTCAACGGATTTTTTTTTTGAAAAGTGAGCCAAAACCCTTAAGGGGACTGAGCAATTAGCTCAATTTGATCTAAAGCAACAACTAATACATCCATAAATGCTTCATCCCATAAGAAATTTATTGGACCACTAACGCATTCACACCTCTATTGCCTTAATCAGCTTGTAGGGGGGAAGAGAATGAACCCCCTGAGTGGGTTCTCTAGGTATGTAAGTAATTTCTCTATGATCAGTCGTATCACCAGCCACACCAGCTTGCCGGCGTGGCGGCGGCGGCGCGTTCAAAACCCAGAAGCGTGTGCGTGCTTCATACGTTCTTATCGTGGTTATCAGTACCTATGGACGCACTGTTTCAAACCCACATAAGTATCGATTAACATATACATAGGTAATTGATGAATATTGTAAACTCTTGTGTGATCAGCGATATACGAAAAAAAGAAGAATACAAGAGAAAAGTTAAGTATTGCAAGTAAAATAATAAGAACGTTCAATTGTTTTAAGATTTTGTGTCTTTAATTCTTTAGCGTTTAGCCAACAAGTCAGAGCGATCTTCCACGCATGGTGTGCAAATCATCGGCGGAGCTACCAGCCAACTTGGATTTTTCTAATAATAAGCTTACTAAAGAAGCATTCTGGCGAGTCCAATTGTGTTTTATTTCGTTTACAATATCTTAAATATATTGAACAAAACAAAAAAATAAAAGAGAAAAAAAAACAAACAAAATAAAGAGAAAGGAAAGAGAAACTAGTTTCGAACAGTGTTAAAGACTAAATACAATTTCAAGAATAAAAACAAAAGTAAAACCATATTTAACACTTACAAATGTATTAAAACAAATAAAACTTACAAATGATTAAAATAAATAAAACTTAAAATTAATATCACAGATCGAGTAAATATAAAATATTGTTAGTAAAGTAGTTGACTAGAATCTTATTTAAAATAAATTTGAGATATTAGGTGTTGAAAACCTATGTAGAGTAGCATCACCGCTGATCACAAAGAGTGTAGCTAATTAAAATAAAAACGTGGTAGATTTAAGAGAGGTTGATACTAATTGAATTTATATATTTGAGAATGAAATAAACCTTGAACAAAAATGAAACTAAATTTTCGAATTCTGATAATTATTATTTATCGCTTGACATGATTTATTGAGAGATTGTTTTGTGCTAGAAGGGGGAGTGCAATGAGAGGGTACACTCGACGGGTAGTGAGTAAATTCTAATAGTTTATTCAACTTTGCTTTAGGGGCTAATGTAATAGTATTTGCGAGACATTAGCCAAGGATGGTCCGGTTTTAGGGAACTCGACTGAGGGTGGGTTCGCATTGGAAACTTTCTTCATCTCGTGGTTTCCAAACATACATACAGTTTAGGTAAAACAACTTCGTGTCTGGTTTTTATTGTGAGTTCGAATTGAAAAATGAATGGTTAATCATTTCTAAGCAAAATAGGTATGCAAAATTCAACGTGCAGTGCAAGATACCACGACTATCCGTCGAGCTAGAGTCGCGCATTTGCAAGCATGCCTGCCGCACTTACCTACCAGGACAACCTATCCTATGTCTTATCGAACCTTAAGAGGGTCCTTTTTTTGTTATATCCTGAAGGAGTTCTTGAGACGACTAGAATGGTTGGGACAAGATACCTTTGTTCGCAACGCGCCTCTGTTTTGTTTCGGCGATATTGACTTCAAATATTTAATAAACTATAACATACATCGTGGCCTTTCAAATTTAATACACATTTTTCTCGAACCTTACAAACTTTAAAACCATAAACAAGGTATACTAATTTCTACATAAAATTATAATTCGTCTTCCATTGAGAATTATTATTTTCATTGACACTGCGTTTAAAATTTTGAGTGTGCTTTGAAGCATACGTAACCATCTTTTTCTATTTTATCCTAATCTGAATTAAACGTCGAATACTTTTCTCATTGTACAAACCCTAGCACCGTTTATGAATTGAATACAAACAAATTAACAAATTATCTTACCTTTTTATTATTTAATGAATTATTCTTGGAGATATAATTGTGTTCGTTTACCGATACAAACCAAACCAAATAAAATTTTTTTTCGAACAACATAAACAACCTAAAAGATAACCAAAATCGAACGTCCACAACTATCGTACCCATACAACCATATTAAAATTTTCTAATTTTTCCATTTTTGTCATTGGTTTCGCGGATTCAAACAAAATATTACCTTGGCGAAATCAAATAGCCATCAATAGAATATACTTATTCGGTGAGGCTATAGAAAAGAATCCAATTTGAATATTTTGTTGGGGTTTTAAATATTTCTATTTGAATCCATCAGTTGCTTTCATTTCTAACGTAAACATGCCACCGAAAAGGGGTAATGTGCAAAACAATAAATCGGGGAGTACCCCAGGTGTAGTTCCAAAACCCATTGGAGACGAAGGTATAAACCCAAGTCAGAACGATGATTTCCAATCTGGGTCAAATACAGTTGGTATCAACGATAACATTCGTAAATTACACAATGAAAGATTCACAGAACATATTCAAACCGTAGTTAATGCAGCGATTGGCCTCAGTAGGGCTGATGACCTTCGCAGAAGACAAGAAGAGTTCGCAAAAGAAAAAGAAGAAATGCAACAAATGTTTGAAGCCACTGTTCAAAAATATTTAAACGTACCGAATCCTGCACGGAACGCAGTTGAGGATTATGACGTAGTTAGAGAGCAAAATCCCCGATAAATAAAACCTACAATTCAAGCTGCCGCTTCGAAGTAGCATTGCACTTGGGTACACACCAAGTCTATGGAGAAGAGCGAAGGTAATTTTTATCCCCAAAGTGGGGAAAAAAGATACAACCCACCCAAAGTCATTCAGGCCAATTAGCTTGACATCTTTTTTACTGAAAACTTTGGAAAAGGTAATTGATAACTATATAAGAGTAGAAATCTTAACTAGCATGCCTCTAAATCACCATCAGCATACTTACAGAGGGGGTAGATCCACAGAAACTGCTCTGTACGAACTTACAAACACTGTACAGTTAGCTTTAAATGGCAGGGAAACTGCCATTTGTGCCTTCCTTGATATAGAAGGAGCCTTTGACAACACTTCACATGAAGCTGTCGAAAATAGAGAAATTACTTAAGTAAGTAATTTCTCTATGCTGTATTGCTGTCGACAGTGCTCTTAGTAGAAAGGGGGTACCCATCACCATAACTAGAAGGATAGGTAGAATGCTATGTACAAGAACAGCGGAAGCAAACGCAGGACAAAAAGTCATCACAACAAGAGGGTGTCTTCAGGGAGGGGTACTTACTGTGGAGTCTGGTAGTAGATGAATTACTAGAAACTCTAACTTCTCAAGGTATACGCTGTATTGGCTTTGCTGATGACATTGTAATAACAGCCTTGGGAAAATTTTAAGAAACTCTTTGTGACATAATACAAAGAGGACTCACTGAAACTTGGAAATGGTGCTCTTCAGTGGGCTTGAACATCAACCCCACGAAGACGACAATAATACCATTTACCAAGAAAAAATTTCTACGACGAATGAAACCTATACGGTTGGCTGGGGAAGTATTCGACACCCAAAAAGAGGTCAAGTATTTAGGCATTACACTAGACAGTAAACTCCTTTGGAATAAACATTGTTACGAAATTTACACTCGCGATGGGATTAGTTACACGTTTTTATATTATATTTATGATGGCAGAACAACAATCTGCATAATACAATTGGATTAACAAATCCACAAAATACCCGAACAAACGATTCAATAAAAAAATATTGCACGATAACCGCGGCGTGCGTCGCGAAGTAGAAAAATCAATATGAAATGATTAAGTTAAATGACAACTGTCAGATATTGGATAATGGGCGCGTTTGATAACTTCGTAACAGGTAGCCTTAGAGTATTTATATAATATGGAGTGCTTGTACCTATATCAAATACATTGTAACGCCAGAAGCACAGATAGAGGGCGCTAGTATCTACTTTCTTACAGTTTCGGGAAGCACCAGCGCGGACCTGTCAAACTTCCATCATAGCTTTTTTTGTATTTTTTTGAAGAGGGATGGAAAATAAAAAAAATTAAGTTAAATTTAATTAAATTCTGGAAAGGGATAACCACTAATCAGTGGGGATAACGCACTCTTATTCGAGGTCCGCCCTTTTGCTTCCCGAAATTAGTGAAACTAGCGCCCCCTATAAAAGCTTCACGTTTGAAATTGAACAAGCACTCCATGTTATATATGCTCTAAGCAGGTAGCACAGAAATGTGCTGCCACCTGGATAGCTCAGCGACGGGGTGGGTTCAGCGACGTGGGGATCTTTTCGATCGAACCGCGATTAATACAAAATTGAAGAATTAATTAAAATGGAAATATTGATATGGAAAAAAATGTATATACAGGGTGTACCTGTAATAGAATGGGCGCCAGAAAACTTTTTTTTTATGGTAGTTTGCCATACCAATTAGTAAATTAATCTGAAAAGTCTTCAAGATTTTTAAATAAAAGAGAAGGTTTAATTTCCTTTAAGGAATTTCAAAAATTTATTAATGGTAATAGAATGCCCGAGAAACCGTGCAGAAGCCTGGATAAAAACTCGGGATCTTTTCAAGATGAGTTACAATAAATTAGTTTAAATTGGCAGAAGGCCAATTGCAAAATATGGAAAACAAAAAAAAATAAAAAAAATGAGATTTGGAAAAAAAGAACAATGGTGTGTCACAAAGGACACAAAGAAAGATCACCTTGAAAATTACTGGACAAGTAACCGATCGCGAGTCCGTTAATTTTCTTCACAAGGAAAATTAAGGACAAAGAAAAATCAAACAAAGGTCAACCTGTCGAAAATTACATTTTTTTTGCTGCCAATTTTCCAGCCGGAAACACACAAAAGAATAGTATAGTATAGTATCTCCGCCCAATGTGCGTCGACACTCTCAACCGCCCTCGAGTTGTTCCTATTAATTTTCCTCACCAAAAATCTCACTAGCACCAAAAACTAGAAATTTTATTCCCTTCCTAATCCAAAGGAAATAAAATTTTCACTTTTCAACAACCAAAATTTTTTTAACTTCCAACAAAATTAAAATTCTCGCAATGGACGTTTTTAGTTGTTCGCACAAAATTATCTTTTTTCAATCTCTCTCCTTTAGTAATCTAACAAAGATTGGCTTTTCTTTGTTGAGAAGGCTGAACTTTCATCCCCCTTACGACCACCATTGGCCATCCCTTTTTGATCCATGGTGAAGTGTTCTGTCTCAGCCGTTCAGCAGCATTCACCCATTTGGTTGAAATGTGCGACTGAGATGACCAGAACTCAACCAACCCCCCCGATCTTCACGATTGGTGAAAGTTTCACCAGTAGGTTAATGGATGTGTTCAGCGATCTAACTTCAATTTTGTTGGTAAAATTTGAGCGAAAAACTACGACGCGTTAAATCAAAGTCCCCAATCCCAAACCGACCCAGACTACAGAAATAGTGAAGAGGACACCAACTTCGAGCCGAGTTGTTATCAGAAGCGCAGTACCAAATCAAAAACATATCAAACTCGTAGATATTTTTTTGTAGTTGACCCTTGTTTGTGTTGTTTAACAGGGAAGAAAAGCGGGTTCAAGGTGAACTTCCTTTGATGTCGGACATTTAAGTTGGGCACTCAGCCATACTATATTTACGTTGGTGTGGTTATGATTCACACATTGTTGGACATGGGTAGTTCTTCATGCCGTTTTCCCCGTGTGGCCAACTGTCGTACACCCGTTGGTTTTGTGGACCGCCTGTCGCACAACATCAGGTTCACTTCCGGGTCTTGTGTTATCTTTCCAAAGATGCAAAAAAAGCAGGACTCCGGCTGATGGACCAGGTTTCATCTGAACTCCTTTGGCAGTTTGGAGCCATAACGGACTGTGACAGGGAAAAAGGAATGTTGGAAAAGGAAGGAAGGGAAGCGAAACTTGTTGTGGTAAAATTTACCGCAACAAATCCCACATTTTGTATTTGTAACACATTTCCAGAAAGCACCCAGGTACAATTAGAAATTTTCCCATCAGAAAAAAAAAGTTAAAAAAAAACAAAAGAAGTGAAAAATCAGATTATAAATTAGCATTAACATGGACAACTTTTACGCTAGAAAGAAAAAAAAACCGTGAATTATAACAAAGATCTACGTTAACATTAAAATCAATTATCTTCGGATGCATTAGTATACGATTTCAAATCCTTAAAGTGCCAAGTTCCGCGCTCTTTATCATTATTATCTTTTAAGACGTATACCCAAGGGGATACACGCTTTTTAATTATAAACGGACCGACAAACTTCGGTGCTAATTTGGCTGCATAATAATTCGCGGCATCCGATAAAGTAAAGTTTCTTCGCCAAACAAGTTCGCCGGGGTGGTATTGAACATCACGCCGTCGAAGATTGTAGGCTTGTGCAGATCTTTTCGATGCTGCTTTAAGTTTTTTCCCTATATCCTCCTTCAGTTTTTGAAAACGTTCTCTGACCCCATCTAGATCCTGAACGTTCTCAAAATCACCCTCAACCGATGGTTCTTCTCGACCTGAAGTCGCCATGTTTCTGCCAAAATTGGCATAGTACGGTGAAACACCCAACACTTCCTGTTGAGACGTGCGAATCGCGCAAGTTAAGTATTGGTCCTAAACCATACTTATTATCAAATTGCTGCCATCGTAAATTGCTTCACAATAAATGACATCGTTAATTATGCATTTTATTGTTTCACAATAAATGACCTAGTGAAGAATTTACGATTGCGGCAAACTAAAATCAAACCGATGCATTCGGTTAACCTGTTGAGAAATTGAAGGCACACTTGAAAAATTAAACACAAGCAATATTAATTGTGGGTCATAATTTCTCACAATCATTATTGCTTGGGTATGCTATATGTTCCCACTAGGAAGTGAATGCATTGGTTCGGTTAAGAATAAAAAAAAAAGAATAAAGTAAACAAAAGAATATCGATTCATATGTATATTCGATATCGATATTCTTCTGATATAGTTTTCGCCTCCTCCGACAGCTATTTTGTAGTTAGTTTTTAAGAAGAACTCAAAGAAGCAATACGGTGCAGCCCCGCATTGAGACAGCGGCCGTATCTTCCAAGATAACAAAAATTCAGAAGAATAAACACGGAATATACAATAGAAAAATATCTCTTGTTTTATTTTAAAAAAATATTCCGCGATTCGGGAATTTTTCTGGCGCAGTCGGTAGGATTAGGTATAAATATCCTGATCCTGTAAACGAACAATACGTGAAAAAAAAAATATATAAAGTAAATACTACAAACGTTTTGTCCATTTTTATAGTATAAAGACAGTGAAAGTGAATTTTTTTTTCTTCACAACTAAAGACAGTGAAAATAAAACTAAGAAACAAATATAATATCCACTTATATAAATATGGCGGAACAAGATGTGACAAACCGGGAGTTGTTGAATAGCCTAATGGCTATAGTGGAGAGAATCCCACCAGCGAGCATAGGAAGTAACGTAATGAGAGAAATTCGTTATTTACCTGAATTTGAAGGTGAGAGCAAAAACCTGACTAACTTCCTAGTCATGGTGGAGAACCACCTTGCCAATTCGGCGGGAGATCGTCAACAAACGTGGAGGATAATCCAGCAGGCAAAGATCAAAGGCAAGGCGATGGATCTTCTCATAGTGAACAACGTCACAACATGGAACGAAGCAAAGGAACTGCACCCAGAGAAAAAACTGTGTTAAAATTACCTAAATCAGGGTATAGCCTATGCAAGCGCTAAGGCAGATATGAGCCTACTTATTTTTAGGTTAGACTAACCTATTTTGCTAGCGTAAATCTGAAAAAATTCTGCATGTGTTAAATTGCCTTATATCTATGTTATTTTGTGTTAGTCTGCTTAGGTAATTTTACCTTAAACTTTTACCATTTTACCTAACAGCTTACCCTAGCTAAGTATGTACTAAGTACTAAAATTTATTTGTACTTTTTACCAATATAACCAATTTTTACCCTAGATATAGGTAAAAATACCTAAGCAGCTAAGGTAATATCACCAAAAGTTTGCCTTATCCCTAGCGTAATTTATGCCTGTTCGCATAGGTAATTTTACCTTTCAATAGGGTGTTTTTTACCAATTTTTACCCTAGATATAGGTAAAAATACCTAAGTAGCTAAGGTAATATCACCAAAAGTTTGCCTTATCCCTAGCGTAATTTATGCCTGTTCGCATAGGTAGTTTTACCTTTCAATAGTGTGTTTTTTACCCTAGCAATAGGTAAAAATGCCTAAGCAGCTAAGGTAATACACCCAAAGTTTACCTTATCCCTAGCGTAATTTATGCCTGTGCGCATAGGTAATTTTACCTTTCAATAGGGTGTTTTTTACCAATTTTTACCCTAGATATAGGTAAAAATACCTAAGCAGCTAAGGTAATATCACCAAAAGTTTGCCTTATCCCTAGCGTAATTTATGCCTGTTCGCATAGCAATAGGTAAAAATGCCTAAGCAGCTAAGGTAATACACCCAAAGTTTACCTTATCCCTAGCGTAATTTATGCCTGTGCGCATAGGTAATTTTACCTTTCAATAGAGTGTTTTTTACCAATTTTTACCCTTGATATAGGTAAAAATACCTAAGCAGCTAAGGTAATATCACCAAAAGTTTGCCTTATCCCTAGCGTAATTTATGCCTGTTCGCTTAGGTAATTTAACCCTCCAATAGGTTGTTTTTTATCAAGATGCATTTCAAGATAATTTTTGAAATTCTATTATATTACTCATCATGTTAAAATAATACAATTTCAAATTTATCTCCAAACGCGTATTGAATTGGTAAACCGAACAGACATAAATTACTCTAGATTTAAGGCAAACTCACAAAAATTTAACAAAAATAAACTATTTTAAAGAAAAGCGATGTGAAAGATATTGAATGTTAAGACGTAAGTCAGTTTTGAATAAAAATCGATGCTTTCTAAATAGGACTGCATTTTATACTTACGCTGTCTATTGAAACATAAAAATCTTTTTAATGGAACTTTTCGCCCAATAATAAGAGGCTGAATTCTTACTTTTTTCTGGATGCACTTTTCTCTTCTTTCGTTCAAAAGACTGTCTATGTCAGCTGCCTGTTTCACCTCTAAGGTGAACGCTGAAACGATGTCAATGGTAAACTTTTTCGATTTCCCCTGAATCTTCCAGCTGGAGAATGTCGATATCATTATATTCTTATAGATCTTTTTTAATGAAAACGTTAACATGAATTTTATATTTAATTTTTTTTATTTTAAGGATAAAAACATATATTGTTAGCTTAGACTATTACAAATATTATGACATTTAAGGAAGAAAATTTAATTTTTTCTATTTTAGGTATCGAATTTTAAAATTTACTAACGATCAATGAGCCTCAAATTTAACAAAAAGAAATTATTTTAAAGAAAATCGTTGCTCAATGTCGTTTAAAAAAGTTTCCACTAATGGGATTATGGGACCATCATTAATTTCAAAAAAATAAATTTGTATAAATGTCCACACCAAATGACATTGAGGAGGATATTGAATATTTAGAACGTAAGTCATTTTTAAATAAAAATCAATGCTTTCTAAATAGGAATGCATTTTATACTTTACGTTGTCTATTGAAACATAGAAATCTTTATAATGGAACTTTTCGCCCACAACAATAATAAGAGGCTGAAGTCTTACTTTTTTCTGGATGCACTCTTCTCTTCTTTGGTTCAAAAGACTGTCTATGTCAGCTGCCTGTTTCACCTCTAAGGTGAACGCTGAAACGGAGTCATCAATGGTAAACTTCTTCGATTTCCCCTGGATCTTCTTAGCTGCTGGGGTCAATACCCCATGAAGAAGGTTGAAATATCCAATATTGACATTATCTGTAAGTAGGTAATGTAAACAGAGAATTAGTTTTTTTTTGTAATGTTAAATTTAAGAATTAGCAAGCTGTTCATTAAAAATAACTATATGTGAGTGGAATTTAATCAGCTTTAAATCGTGTTAAATTTCCCTATTTCTTTCTGATTTTTAAATCGATCGCCTTAAGTCATTGTTTGTGGTTAAGGTTTATAAATTATAATGTTACACTAACGTGTAACATTTCTTGTTCATTTCTTGGACTTAGAAAAATTTTAATATTTTAGGACTTAGAAATTCCTAGCGATCGGTAATAGTTTTTACCTTGGTGTAAGGTAAAACTCCCTCTATGAGAAGTTAAATTTATAAATGTTCACAGAAATCAATAAAATATTTTTTACTAGAATCTTAAAGTAAGATCAGTCATACATTTTTTTAGTAGAAAGTATATTTTACTCTTCGTATAGCAAATATTGCTTTAGGCAAGGGGTTTACTACTTCATTTTGTTCACTATAATTTTCTTGTTAAAATTACTTTACGGATCCAATAAATGTTCAATACGTAAGGTAAATTTTATTAAAAATCTAGGGCTTTTTACTTTAATTATCTTACTAGTCAGATGGAGTAAAAAATACTAGATTCATTTTTTTCCGTTTAAATGTAAAATATATCGCTATTAGTAAAATAAATTACGTTAAAACTTACCAATATCAAGCACATCTAGTTTGTCTCGGAATTCCTGTAGATAGGTTTTGAGGAAGCCCGTTTTTATCCTTTCGGAAAACAAATCAATGGCATGGTTACAAAAAGTCTCCCACTTATTAAAATTAAATGATTTGCCGTGCTTCATGAAATTAAAGTCAATTTCAATCTGTTGAGAATAGAGAAAATACTATTAAAGAAAATGTTTAGATGTTGCCAAGTCAATAAAGGTGAAAAATGTGAAGGCTTGAAAGTACTATTGTAGGTATGTGTATGTGTATGTAGGTCCCATGTTAACGATATTTTTTGTTTTAATGTACCTATTATGTAAATTTGTAATTTTTCTGGAAAGGACAGTAACTGTGTTTTTGTACAAGTCGTTTCAGAGAGACAACAATATTTGTCACAACTGTAAGCTTTCTTTTTTAAAGCCAGAATAAAAATGTTTCTTTGTTAGAAAAATAAATATCTCTTTCGCTCATTACTAACGAAATAAAATAGAGATATTTTTTAGATTGGTGTTCAAATAGGAGATGCCAGATCCTGATTGTACCTTATGGATCTGGATCTTTGCAAAAATAAAGTAAGTTAATCTTGTTTCAATATGAGTGTTCGTCGTTTTGTTATATTTTAATTGTTAACTAACTACAGGAGCGTTACTAACTAGTTCTTGAGCCTTTGAGTATTTATAAAGCGGCCAGTCCAAGAAGATTTGTTGAAGACCTGGGTCATTATTTGAATCTATCATCTCCCTACGCAGTTTCAATGTATCAACCCATTGTTTAAGAACTATTTCCCAGTTTCTGTTGTGTTTTAGCTGGTTACAAATACTTTGCAGCTCACGCTCACTTAAAGAATCTAGAAAAATGTTCTTTGTTATTTGTTTTACCTGACATAAGCAAATACACACCTTTGTTTGTATCATCCTCGATAACTTGAACTTTAGTTTTTTTGGATTTGGAAGTGGAAGAGCACCCATCTACATTTAATTTTTTCATTGCCCTTCTTTGTCCTCTGTATCTATCATAAAGTTTGCCTTTTGGGGGAGCTCTGTTGACTCCTGGAACAAAGTAGGTTGCCTGTGTTGGAATAAATAGCATTATGACAAAAATAAACTTTAAAATATATAGTTAATCTTATAAATAACTTTTTGTTCAGACGGAAAAATTCTAATAATTTGATCTGCGAGCCTGTCACATCCCTTCACTGAAAGATTTCTGTTGTTTTCGGTATAGTATTGAATGATTTTCCTTACAACATTGGTTCTGTCTTCAGGTTTTAAATAATTGTTTTGCTTGTAGTTCGTTATTAAAGCTTTTCCTTGCTCAGTTTTGTTCAATACGTCATAAACCATTATCTATATCATATTAATTTATGTAGCAAAATTGTAAATATATTATTTAGTAGAGTAAATGAAGCTCAGAAAATAGCAACACTAGGGAACCCGGCCAAACAGCTCCGATTTTGATTATCTGATGATTCAGAGTTTGAAGACCAGTTTTTCCAAAACTCTTCAATAAATTTAGTAGATTTAAATTTAACAGTTAAGAATGAGCTTGTGGCTTTCTGAAAAATGTTTTTTAATATTGTAAGTATTGCCGTTTTGTTCAAATTATTTTTTCTTGTATTTGAAGTCAGTTTGTGAGAAAATTGCATTTCTCACTTAAACGACTGTAACTTGTTCCTATATATTTTTTTCCCTTTAATAACCTAAACAATGTATTGGTTTAATTTAATTTATGAAATTTAAGCATTAAAAAGGTTTTGTTAAAAAAAAATTTAATTTGAAAAAACAATACGGCAACATTGACAATTTTTAATTTATAGAGGTTAAAGTATATTACCAACGTATAAAAAAAGATCATCAAAATCGGAACTGTTCGGCAGAGTTCTCTAATAATTTGCTTTAGCTACTCCAATAATTTTGCAGGAACTAATTAGAATCTTAATTGTTTATTCTTTTGTAATTTTTAAATCTATTTTTTTTTTCAATTTATGACTCAGGAACGTTTTAATCATCGAAATGTTTGAGACTTATAAGAATTTCAAGGATAATCATACGACTTGTGTGTGTTGGTTATGACACGATTTAATTTCAAAATTTCTTTTTCGGATTTTTTATTATTGAAACGGTTCTCAATCAAAGTCCTTTAACTGTTTTTTAAACCCATTTTGAGTAAATTTTTATACGAATACACGTCTTGATTTCAATTGTAAAAGTATGGAAGATTTTTTTCACGGCATTTTATGGTTTTCGCAAACGATAGAATGCGTGAAAGAAACCTGCCAGCATAAAACAACATACCTTCTCAGATTTTGGTTGTACAATCTTTTTATTTTTGGGCAGTGAATTCAAGTGAGATTTAGAAACGAATGAATTAAATTTTTATATATATGTATTTTTAATATACTCACATCACTTTCTGAAATATTACTATTTGATGATGGACTACAAGATGCGGTATTACTTTCATGAATCCAAGATGATATTGTGTGATTTGTTAAATTAGGCTGCGATGTCAGATTAAAAATACCCTAGAAAGGAGAAGCAATAGAAATTTTCGTAAAATAATTCTTAACATAACGATCAAAATTAAGACTTACGTTAGCACTTTGCCAGATGCCAAGTTTGTGCTCAAAAATAATTCTAGCATTAAAGTTGTCAAATCCTTCAAACAATTTATCTATGTGATGTTTCTGAATATATTTTAGACCTTCTATATTTATGTGCTTGCCTGATAATATTTTAAACATATTTACATTAGAAGTATCAAATAAGAATATAAAAGATTTTGTATTAGTTTTACCTTTTAAAAAAATATAAAGTTCGTCATATAAATTAAAAGATTTTAAGAGACTAGCTAGCTCATCATTCTGATTTTCTTCTGATATTAAAAAAATACCATCACTTGTTTCTTGAATGTTTTGTGGATTCATATCAACTTGATTTATACATCCTGTTCCATCAATCACATAAACTGTTTGCTGGTTGATTACTAGCTCAGTACCATTGCTTGAATCTAAATCATTCTGCTCTGATGTTATATTTTCAAGGGATGCGTTCGGTACACTTGCACTTGGGATAGGGTCTTGAAATGTGATTCGATCATCCTCAGATTGTGAATTCATGATGTCTGAAGGATGTGAAATATTGTTTTAAAAAAAATATTTTCTACGAATAAAAGTACTGCCACACAGGATAAGGTGTGAATTAACTGGTGGTCCGTCAAATTCTTCGATTGATTTTATATGTAACTGAATTGGACGTACCGTTGAAAGTATTTCATAGGATAAATAATGGTCATTAAATGTTGTTGACATTTCTTGACATATTATATACGCCTCAGAATTATTAATAATAATTCTGTTGATTAAATAAAATATAACATATGTAGCATTACCAATTGATAAATAATGACCTTTCTTATACTCAGTGCCCAGTAAGACAATTTTTTCATATTGTTTCGAATTTTCGTTCAAAATAGTGGAATTCAAATAAGAAAGGTTTTCTTCAACATTTGTTATAAGATCATGATCTGAATACTGCAGATGGTCTTCCTTATGTTGGAGAATCCTATAAGCAAATTTGGGCTGAAATTTTCTTGCAACAGATAGTAAAATGTTTTTCCGACTATTTGTAACTCTCGCATAGGATTTGAGTTCTTGGTGTTTAGCTTCAAATAAGAACGACCAATAATATTTTGGTAGTCCAGAGTTGCGTATAATTCGTGGGTAGTGAACCAAATGATGGTGTTTCGGTTTTAACGAGTCGCCAAATAATGTCTGATATAAGAGATTATGATTTTCTACAAGCAATTCAAAGTCATGTAATGTAGCATCGCTGTATCGCGGAAGAAGTAAAATGTCTAGTATTTTAATAAAAATTTGTACAAATTCCCAAACTTTATCATTAGCTGGAATTAAATGACCAATAATCAAGGGAATGTGATGAACAAATGTCCACATTTCTCTTGCCGTTGCGTTTAATCTCCTTCGTTTTATGTGTGCTGCAGTGATACCTTTGAACAAATTTCCCTTTTCGGTATCCCCATAAGAAAAAGTAGTTTTGAAACCATTTAATTCATCCAATGTGAAAATTTTATTTTTAATATAGTGTTCTAAAACATGTGTCAGGTTGTAATGTGCAACACCTTCAAACACATCATGCATAACATCAACCGAAAAATTATAAACAACATGAAAAGATGGTATGGTATTTAAAATTGAGTTCTTATAGACTCCTGTAGAATTAAAATCAGCCGATAGATTTTCCTCATAGTTTTCTTGTGTTCGAATTTTTGTTAAGTCTTCTTTGCACATTGTTTTTGTCAGGTTACTTGGTGCAGTGCAAAATCTACAAAAGTGGTTTGCAGAAAAAGATTTACTAAAGTCTAAGATTTGATTAAGGCCCAAGTTGTCTCCCAAAATTATAGCAACTATAAAACGTATAGATGTTTTTTCGTTATTCAAAGTGATCTCAATTCCTTCTTGTTCCAAAGAAATAATTTCTTGAACTAGTATATTAAGCGTCAAATCATTTCCATACACTTTTGCATCTTCAGCTTTGATTAAGGAAGCTATATGAATATCATTGACCTTGTAGGAATTTTCAAAAATAGGGATTGAAAAGTATATGCCTGTTATCTTATGTATACCAGTATGTGATCCCAAGGGATTATTGATTTCAAAATCATCTGTATAAAGGAAGTATGGAACTACATTTTTATTTTTATACATTTCTTGTTTTTCCTGCCATAGTTTTCCATTTATGAAATGTCCTTTATTTGAAATATTTTTCGAAGATAAATAATCTGTAAGTACCTTTTGATTTCCTTCTTTTTCCAATATTTTTCTAAATTGAAATTTTAAGTTCATTATTATACCTTTATCAACCTTTTCATCTAAAGTGCTTTGTCCACCTCTCATAACGTTTGCGATTTCCCTATTTATATCAAATTCCATTGGCTCCTTATATAGGTCATGGTTTTCCAACCATTTTTTTAGTTTGTATTCAGAATCTACTTCTTTAAAAAGCCCTTTGTATTTATGAACGATTGAATTTATTTTTTGTTTGTCACCTTCACACATGGTAGAAGCTATGTCACTTATATTTTCTAATAGAGGTAATATAATAAACTTTTCAATTCCTTTTTGTATCTTATTGACATCTTTTCGTGCAAAGTTATTGTTATTGTGAAGACTTAGAATAAATTGAACTAGATTGTCTTCGAAAGTCAGTTTTGGGTTTATGAGTCTAATTGAGGGTGCAGGTATTTGAAAATTTTCATGATCCAAATCAACTTCCGAACCTTGCTCTAAATCCATTGGTATGGATGAGTCATTATTGAACTCTAAGGGGCTTTCAAACACGCAAGGACTTTTCCTACTTTGTTTTTCGTCATTACTACATAACTCTTCTTTCAAATGAATAGATAAATGCCTTTTATATGATGACATTCCTTGAAATACTTGACCACATGATTTTTGGAAACATTTTAGTCTACTATTGGTATCACATCCATGTATTATTTTCAGATGACTTATAAGACTATGTAGATTTCGAATACACCATAATCACCTTGTATTTACCCAAGAGCTTGCATAAAATTACACCGACTAAACGAACCAACTTGATCAAGCGAATCATTTTTGAAAAATTAATTTTCAAGATAAAATTAAAAAAAAAACAATTATTTTTTTTTCAACTGATTTTACGTTAAAAACTATTTTGCTTTCAATATTCAATGAACTTTAAATTAAATATATATAAAGATCTTACTTTTTTGTGCCGGTATGTTCTCGTAGGTGGCAGCTGCTTGTCTCGTCGCTGTTGTTAGGTTTCTTTTTTTTTTGTTTTGTCTTGGTTTCTTGATTTTTTTTTGCTAATCTTTTTATGTATGCTCTTTACTTTTTATTACTTTAAGTTTATTTTTTAATTAATTTATTTTTTAATTGCTTGAGTTTCGTTTCACTTTAATTTTACTTTTCACTTTAGCGAACTCGTGCCAATGAGAGTGCAACATGTAATGAAAAATGAATCGAACTGATGACCGCAGCCGCAAGCTACTAAAAACAATTACAAACGGTAAATTCATATCACCCAGCACATAAATAAGGCATTTTTACCTAAGGGCTAACGTAAAGTTGCCTTAGCTTAGGCATTTTACCTAAGGGCTAACAAAAAGTTTCCTTAGCTTAGGCATTTTTACCTAATGACTAGGGTAAATAAACACATGAGAATTATGGAATTGTAGGAAATCACGATATATTAAAGGCAGATTTACATAAGCTTAGGTAAAATCACACACACGAGCTTTATATACGTATATATGAAATTGGAGAGAAACATAACTTGAACTAACTTGATCAAACGAAAAATTTTTGAAAATTAATTTTCAAGTCAAAATTTTAAAAAAAACAAATATTTTTTGTTCAATATGCAATATATGCGACAGGAATGGGGTGGTTTAAATATATATAAAGATCTTACTTTTTTGTGCCGGTATGTTCTCGTAGGTGGCAGCTGCTTGTCTCGTCGCTGTTGTTAGGTTTCTTTTTTTTTTTTTGGTTTTATCTTGGTTTCTTGAATTTTTTTTTGCTAATCTTTTTATGTTCTTTACTTTTTATTACTTTGAGTTTATCTAAATTTCTTGAGTTTCGTTTCACTTGTAATTTAACTTTTCACTTTAGCGAACTTGTGCCAATGAAAGTGCAACATTTAATGAAAAATGAATCGAACTGCTGGCCGCAACCGCAAGCTACTCAAAACAATTACAAACGGTAAATTCATATCGCCAACACATAAATAAGGCATTTTTACCTAAGGGCTAACGTAAAGATGCCTTAGCTTAGGCATTTTTACCTAAGGGCTTACGAAAAGTTGCCTTAGCTTACGCATTTTTACCTAAGGTCTAACAAAAAGTTGCTTTAGCTAAGGCATTTTTACCTAATGACTGGGCTATACATATATATGAAATTGGATTTGATCAAACGAAAAAATTTTGAAAAATTAATTTTCAAGTCAAAATTAAAAAAAAAAACAAATATTTTTTTGTTTAATATGCAATATATGCGACAGGAATGGGGTGGTTTAAATATATTTAAAGAACTCACTTTTTTTTGCTGGTAAGTGGTGGGCAGCAGCTTCCCTCTTCGCTGTCAGTAGGGTTTTTTCTTTTTGATTTATTGTTTTTTTTTCACTGTTTATTTTGTTTTCTTAGATTTACTTTATTTTTGAGTTTTTATATTTAGGTTTCAATTTTTTTTTTTACTATTTGACTTTTTATTACACTTTTTATTATTCCTTTTTTTTTACTAGGCGAACCTCTGTCACTGACCGTAGAACACGAAATATTAAATTAATAAGATGGCTGCGCACTCAGTAAATTTATACATGGTACGCACAAAGGCCTCAGTGCTGTCGAACATGATATACATACTACAGTATAATACAATATAATACAGTAGTATAAGGTACATGATGATAATAAAGAAAAAGAAGAATTTGGTATAAATAAATTGAGTTTTTAGATTTATGAAAGCGAAGTCTTTTAGAGAATTATATTTGTATAGTAGCACAACACTTTAAGCCAATCTATTAATTTATTCTACTGCATTGCGTAGTATGCAGCTCGTGCTAAATTTCTATCTGAACGTTAGCTAAAATCGAAACTAAATTTTGACTTATTAGATTTGAAGAGAATATGAGATTTCGATTTGCGTTTGCCTCTGATAGTGATGGAGTTCTGTTTGCACTTTTTTACTCTTTGTGAGATTTGTTTGAGTTAAATCTATTGTTTTCAGCAATAGTTCATTAACAAATTAAAATGAAAAAAATTACAAGAAAAAAGATACTGACATTTTTCGAAAATTTGAAAGATGTATTGAAATATACAAAAATCAAATACTTCAAACATGTCAAAACAAGGTAATAAGTTAAGGAAAGAACTTAATATAAGCAAAAATAAAATTGACAAAATATCAAAATTCTCAAACCTTGGTCAAGGTATTAATTTAATTTAATTTTTCAAATTAAAGTAGGGAAATTGTGCTTACAGTGAGACAGTTGGAACAGTGAGACAATCCAACAACAGAAACGTTAGTTTAGGTCAAAACGTTTATTTCACCTTCTGTGCATATAACACAAAAAAATCAATTTAATGGACAGAACTTTTTTTTACATTATGATTTACATTTCATCTACATTAATAGTGGGCTCAACCAGTGTGTTCTGACAATAAACATCGTAGAAATTATTTTTGAAACCCGATTCATTGAAATAAATTTTGCGCAAAAATTGGATCAGAACAGAAACTATTCTTTTCATAATTTTTACCTAATGCGCTTACGTAAATTAACACAGAAAATTTACCTTAGCTTAGGAAGAATGACCTGATGGGCTAACGTAAAGTTACACAGATCTAGGTAATGGGCGGGAAAATTTACCTTAGCTTAGGAAGAATGACCTAATGAGCAAACGTAAAGTTACACAGATCTAGGTAATGGGCGGGAAAATTATCTAAGCTTAGGAAGAATTACCTAATAACTAGCGTAATTTCACACATCAGATTTTTGCAAAACTTGAAGATTTTGATGTACTGAAATATTTTTTTTTATAGTAAAATCTGAACTTTTTATTTTGAATAAAATATTATATACTATGCATTTTATAAATATACAAAAATTTAATACTTAATATATGCAAAAGAAAAAACACGTTTTTTGTTTTTACCTGCGGTTCCTACTTTTTAGGTGAAATCCAAAAATCTGTAGAATTATACCTTATCCTTCTGTTTGTTAATATTTCAGTTCACAATATTTAAATTATTATGAAATAATAATATTTGTTCATTATGTATTTTCCAATAAGAAATATGAGTTCAAAGTTGAAAAATATTGCGAACAGAAATAAGTAGGCTCACAAAATATCCAATTTATCAATTGCTTGAAAGTATTACTTTGTGAAAAAATAAATGAAACAAATCCATATTCCAAATTTCAGTTTTAGCATTTATTTCGGCAAAAGCAGCACTGTGTGTACCTACCTATAAGTTATAAGACTTAAGCCAAAAACATTATGCGAGGTTTTATTAGATCTTTTTCTTCTTTTTAAAGCATATAATCCAAAGGTGAAGCAATCAGCTCTATCATGATCAATTGTATAAGCTATCAAGAGCTTCGCCACAATATAGCGTCGAATTTGATTGCAACCACAAACAAAAACTTATTAAATCTCATCTTTTTTTACTTGAAACTCATAGAAAGGAAAAAAGTACTATTTCCCTGTCTTCTACACTTCGACTACGAAGTACTGACGAAAATACAAATGAAAGCTTTCAAGATGTATTCTGTCCAATTTGAAACTGAAATAAAAAACAACAGGTAGAAAGACTCGAAAAAATCTTTTGAAATTATATTAAAACTATAAACAACTGAAACTCTGCTCTTGAAATTGAATCATTTATGTATTTTCAAAACATGATAAGTGCATTTGCTAAAGAAAAGTTTCTCACAACATATTTTTTTTATTTAATAAGTTTGAGCTATACTTTAAAGGCAAATATTATCTTTATATACCAAAGTATCTACTAATTAAGATTTGAGGTCATAACAGTTAATAATATTAACCTTTTTGTGTGTTTAACAAAAAATATTCAGAATGGACTTATCATGTTTTGAAAATAAACGATTCATTATCAAAACGACAGCACTGATTGAACGCAATCCGCAAAACCATTTAAACTTCTCTAGTGTAATTTAACTCATTCGCACTGCATGGTGAGAAAGAGATGGCATAGTGAGGCAGGATTTTTGTTTTCTCTTTTAATCCATGTATTCTGTTTGACATTTGATGTTCGTTGTTTTCTATGTTCGTTGTTCGACTAAGCTTGGAGCGAAAGAAAATATCGAAATTATGAAAATGAGTGTGTTCATGTTCACAGAACTTTGGGTAAGAAGACGATGGGGTGGCTTTATGTGAAAATTAATCTGTTGCCTGAGTTCAGTTTGACATCGTCATATAAAAACAGCTTTGGCAAATATCATCACATATATAAGGTATAATTACATAGAAAATTGGCGGGAAAATTAAGCTGTAGGAACTCAATTCATATTCAGAAAAAAAAAAATAATTTACCCTAGCATTTTAAGGCAATTTATCCTAGCTTTCACTTTCCAAGCTTACATAAAATATGTTATTTCCTGTGGAAATTTTCCCTTAGCTAGCAAATTCTAAAAAAACAAAATTACCTTAGCATTTTAAGGCAATTTATCCTAGCTTTCACTTTCCAAGCTTACATAAAATATGTTATTTCCTGTGTAAATTTTCCCTTAGCTAGCAAATTCTAAAAAAACAAAATTACCTTAGCATTTTAAGGCAATTTATCCTAGCTTTCACTTTCCAAGCTTACATAAAATGTGTTCTTTCCTGTGTTAATTTACGCTTGGCTAGCAAAATCTAAAAAACATAAATTACCCTAGCATTTTAAGGCAATTTACCCTAGCTTTCACTTCCCAATAAAATGTGTTATTTTCTGTGTTAATTTACGCTTGGCTAGCAAATTCTAAAAAAAAGAATTTACCCTAGCATTTTAAGGCAATTTATCCTAGCTTTCACTTCCCAAGCTTACATAAAATGTGTTATTTCCTGTGTAAATGTTCGCTTGGCTAGCAAATTCTAAAAAAAATAAATTACCCTAGCATTTTAAGGCAATTTACCCTAGCTTTCACTTCCCAAGCTTACATAGAATTTGTTATTTCCTGTGTTAATTTACGCTTGACTAGCAAATTCTCCAAAAAAAATAATTTCCCTAGCATTTTAAGGCAATTTACCTTAGCTTTCATTTCCCAAGCCGTACATAAATTGCCTTATTTCTAGGGTAGATTTACACTTGACAGAAATTTCCATACAAAAAAATTCACCCTAGCAAATTAAGGCAGTCTAGCTTAGCTTGCACTTCCTAAGTCGCATGTAAATTATGTTATTTCTAGCGTGAATTTATGCTTGACATGCATTCTCCATACAAAAAATTTCACGCTAGCAGGTTTAGGCAATTTTACACAGATTTTTTCTCTGAGTGTGCTTAAACAACATTATCGACCCATCGTCAACAGCACCGATCTCACGAGAAAGATTTTGAACATGAAAGTAAGTTCAATTTACGACCTAGTTAATAAGATAGAATATTTTTTGAGTAAAATTAATACTTATGTTATTTTTGCAACAAACAAAGAACAAGAAAAAACACTTTTATATAACATAATTATAAATAAACTTAGGGATATAACTATAGGTAACTTAGCTAGGGAACTTAAAGATAAATTTGATATGCTAGAAATTAAAAGAATTCTCTTCTCGTATATAGGCTACGATAATGGTAATCTAAATATCAATAACAATAATAATCAAGTAAGAAACTATAGATATAACCACTTTAACAACCAAAATAGGGACACTTATAGAAGACAAGATTTTAGTCATAATGCTAGTGAGCAAAGAGGTTCACGACAGGTTAGGCAAAATGACAATCGGAACGAGACAAGACCCTCAGGTATTAGTAGACAAAATAATTCAAGGCCACAACCAATGGATACTAATAATGTCTTCACAGATCAAAAACCTATCCGACAGGAACTTAATGCAGTAGAACCGCCGGTTTTTCTGAATTGAGCCTCGGATCAATAATGATGGTACCAGTAGAAATAGAAAATCAAAGACACTATATTTTAATTGATACTGGTAGCGCAATGACAATCGTAAATACGAACAAACTAGACATGACAAAATACAAAATATTAGATACAAAACTAACGAAAATACAAACTATCAACAGTAGCTCAACGCAAGACACAAATATATACCAGATTCCCTTTCCAAAAGAATTTGGCTATGCAAATAATACCGACATACATCAAAGCATATGGTCATAAATTAGAACACAAAAATTATACCATGTTATTCGGCATGGATGTTTTAGAAAAAATTATAAAGACCATTGATATAGAACAAAAAATTATAGCCCTGAAGAATCAAACAATCGTAAAAATCGAAAAATCTTTGGAACACTCTTGTAATTACTTAGAAGAGGACAGTCCTGACTTCGGCAGACTTAATCGCGAAGAACAGACAGCACTGACCTCCCTTCTAGTAGAATTCGAGAGCATTCAGTACAAAGAAGGGGACACATTAACTCATACTTCAGGAATAAAACATGAAATTCGTCTTCGTGAAGACAAACCATTGCATGCTAAATTATATAGATTACCAAAGAAACATGAAGAAGAGGTAGCCCGACAGGTTAAAGAGATGGAAAGACAAGGTATAATTCGGAGAAGTATGAGTAGATATGCTTCACCCATAGTAGTAGTGTCCAAAAAACCCGATAAGGATGGACAAGTACAATACCGCATATGTGTTGACTATAGGGCTTTAAATGAAATAACTGAGGATGATAGATTCCCTTTACCAAATATCGAAACCTTGTTTGATAAATTAGGGAAAGCAGTATATTTTTCGACTCTTGATCTAGCTAAGGGTTACCATCAAATTATGATGCATCCGAATGACATTGCGAAAACTGCATTCATAACTCCACAAGGACTTTACGAATATGTTCGTATGCCTTTTGGACTTAAAAATGCACCAGCAACGTTCCAACGGTTAATGAACCACATACTTAGAGATTATATAAATAAAACTTGCGTCGTATATTTAGACGACATTTTGATATTTTCTGCATCGCTGAAAGAACATATGAAAAATCTAAAAGACATTTTCAAAATCTTAAGGAACAATAATTTAAAATTACAATAGGTTCATTCCTTAAGAAAGAAACTGAATTCCTAGGTCATATCCTGACGGAAGAAGGATTAAAACTTAATACTAATAAAATAAGTGCGATTAAAAATTTTCCAATTCCTCATACGGAAAAACAACTTAGAAGTTTTCTAGGGGCTTCCGGATATTATCGGAAGTTCATTCAAGATTATGCAAAAATAGCACAACCAATGACTAGATATCTTAAAAAAGGAACGAAAATAAATACTAATGATCCCGAATACGTGAGTGCTTTCGAGACTCTTAAATTAAACTTAATAACTTACCCAATTTTAAAATTTCCACAATACGAAAAACCTTTCCATTTATATACAGACGCTAGTAATTACGCAATAGGAGCTGTTTTAACACAGAACAAACAACCAGTTTGTTATATTTCAAGGACTCTTAACGAGCATGAGAGAAACTATTCCGTTACAGATAAGGAATTTCTATCAATTGTGTGGAGTGTATCGAAGTTAAGACCCTATTTGTGGGGAAACAAATTCAAAATAACCACCGATCACCTCCCTATCAAATATCTGAACAAAAAATATAATGGTGCAGAGTTCTCTCAGCGTAATCAACGGTGGTTACTCAAATTAAAAGAGTTCGACTATGATATTGAATATCTGAAAGGACCAGAAAATAAAGTTGCTGATTTTCTTAGTAGAATCGAAGGTCAAAATACTGAAGTAAACCAAATTTCAGACAACGCAACAATTCATTCTGGAATTGAAGAACAGTTAGATCACATACCCATCAAGGAAGGCATTGTTAATATATACAAGCAACAAATTATTTTATGTTATGACAAAGAATCGAAAATAGAACACTTCATGGAAAAAGAATTATGTATATTAGAGCATCCGACCCTCTGGATTCGATAACATACCGGTTAAAAGAAATTGTTCCGGGAATAATTGGAATATATTCTGAAGTTAGAGAGTCAGACTATAATAAAATTCAACAGGTAATCATACATTTATACTCAGGAAATACTAAAATTAAATTCATTAAACTAACACGAAGAGTAAGAGACTTAAGGACGGAGGAGGAAGCTAGAAAACAAATATCCATATATCATATAAAAGAAAGTCAACACTCAGGCATAATTGAAACTTATAACACTCTAAAACAACAAATTTATTTTCCCAAATTAACACGAATAATTACACAAATTATAAATAACTGTGACACATGCCAAACGGCTAAGTATGAACGGAAACCTATTAACAACAAATTTAAAATAACAGAAACACCTAATAATCCTAATGATATAATCCACATAGACATTTATCACTTTCACAAACACATATTTCTAACCGTGATTGATAAACTCACCAAAAAAGGATATGTCTATAGATTAGAAAGTAAAAATCATATACATAAAACAGATGCTATCATAGAACACTTTACTAGAGAAGGGACACCTACAAAAATTGTTACAGACAAGGAGTTTAATACAATATACATTAAAGATTTTCTTAGGGAACGTCAGGTACAAGTACACTTTACTAAACCTAATTCACATACAGGGAATGCAGATATAGAAAGATTACATAGTACAATAGCAGAAATTCTACTTTCAATGAAACAGGAAGAGTCAGTTAACGTGAAAATGTTTAAGGCTTTCCAAATTTATAATAAAAGACATCATTCAACAATTAACATGTCTATAGAACAAGCACAAAATACAGACATAGAAAACCTAGTACGAGAACTCAAGAAAAAAAGAGAAAAAATTATTAATAAGAAAAACCAGACAAGAGAAGATTATATTATAGAAACAAGACAGGAAGGCTATATAAAAAATTATAAACATGTTAGACACAAGAACGAGCCTAACTTTAGATATAAGAATCTTGATAGAGTACATACTAAGAACATTAAACGACCAAGAAAATTCGCAGGTACTCGAAAGTAAGAATGGGTTCACAATAATTAACATGGGAGAAGGAAAAATAATCAACCAAACCCAGACTGTTATCCACATCGTCAACACAAATAATTTAATAGATACCCTTCAGGAAATAAAAAAATATGAAATTGTAAATCAAGATCAAGAATTAAAAAAAGAATGTTCTACAATGTTCACAAATATATTAAGTATTATGCCCCCAAGACACGTACAAGACGAGGACTCATAAATTTAATAGGAATGGGTCAGAAATGCTTATTTGGTACCATGGACAACGCAGATAGGGAAGAAATAGACGAACATTTAAGAGTAATAGAGACTAACGACAAAAATGCTATTCAGGAACTTAATAAACAGATTAAAATTAATACACAACTAGAGGAAAATATGAAAAACATTAGAGACTTAGTTTTGAAGGACAGACAAGAAATAGAAATGTATCAAAACGAAAGTCAAAAGTTACAAAAATCAGTATTAACTAGATTACTGATGTTTGAAAAGTTAATCGACAACCTAATAGATACTATAGCTGCTTCCAAAATAGGGATAACACACCCTAGTTTACTGACTAAAGATGAATTGGTTATGACAGACATGAACTTTAGCAAACTGAAAAATATTAAAACAGGAGTAATGAAATATACAAATGGAGCCATTATTATAGCCTTGAAAATACCTGAAGAAATAATAACACTTCCTATTAAAATAATTTTACCTGTAACAAACCAAGAAAAAGAAGAAATCGATTTAGAACCATTTTTTGTAATTGCATATAAAAGTAAAGAATACATTTTTAATAATGAAAAAAATAATGTCAATGATTTAAGAGAAAGAAACGATTGTATTATTAAAAAGAATTGTCTAATGAAAATAAACAAAAATTTTGAAAAAATTAACCTAAATCAGAGAACGTTTATTGTTAAAAATGCTGACAATACAACTGTACAAAATAATTGCGATGCCAGAGAATTAACTTTAACAGGAAATTATATTGTTAATATCCATAATTGTAATATTAAAATAAATGATGCTATTCTCAAAAATAAAGAAACAAATTATACCTTTCAACTGTATTATGAAGAAATAATTAAAGAAAATGTAACAATGAATACTATATTTAAAAAAATTGAAAAATGGCAAGAAATTGAAAATAGACATACAATAGAACTATTAAAATACAACAAGATAAAAACATATGTTATATCTGGTACATTCATGTTTATTGTAATAATTGCAATAATTTTTATAGCATATATAGTTTGTAAGAAAGTCGGAGGAACAGGCAAAATAAAAATAAAAATTCAAAATACAACAGATAAAAAAAGTGAAAAACTTAATAATCAGAGTAATTTCCAGGAGAAAATTGAATCTAAGGAAGGAGGAGTTAAGTATTGGTCCTAAACCATACTTATTATTATTATCAAATTGCTGCCATCGTAAATTGCTTCACAATAAATGACATCGTTAATTATGCATTTTATTGTTTCACAATAAATGACCTAGTGAAGAATTTACGATTGCGGCAAACTAAAATCAAACCGATGCATTCGGTTAACCTGTTGAGAAATTGAAGGCACACTTGAAAAATTAAACACAAGCAATATTAATTGTGGGTCATAATTTCTCACAATCATTATTGCTTGGGTATGCTATATGTTCCCACTAGGAAGTGAATGCATTGGTTCGGTTAAGAATAAAAAAAAAAGAATAAAGTAAACAAAAGAATATCGATTCATATGTATATTCGATATCGATATTCTTCTGATATAGTTTTCGCCTCCTCCGACAGCTATTTTAGTTAGTTTTTAAGAAGAACTCAAAGAAGCAATACGGTGCAGCCCCGCATTGAGACAGCGGCCATATCTTCCAAGATAACAAAAATTCAGAATAATAAACACGGAATATACAATAGAAAAATATCTCTTGTTTTATTTTAAAAAAATATTCCGCGATTCGGGAATTTTTCTCGCACGCCACTTTGCTTAACTGCAAATCCCAATTTCTATGGTTTTCTGCGACGTAAGCCCTCAACGTCGTCTTAATGATCTGATTTATTCTTTCCGCAGGATTCGCCTGCGGATGATAATGGGCTGTAAATTTCAAGTGTGACCCGTACGCCTGGCAAAGCGTTTTCAGTTCCTTAGATCGAAACTGGGGACCGTTGTCAGTTTGTCACTGACGGTCACCTTAGGTACGCCAAATAGTAAAAGACATTATCTTCGAGTTCCCTACAAACGGATTTCGCGGTTGCCGACCTCAATGCAAATAGTAGTGGAAACTTAGTGAAGTAATCCACTACCGTCAGAATATAAGTGAAACCCCTACTAGATTAAGGAAGCGGACCGACCAAATCTATACAAATCATCTCCCAAGGTGATTTGATTCCTACTCTCTCAGACATCAATCCAGCAGGCTTTTCATTCAACGGTTTAACTTGTTGGCAAAATTTGCAATTCCTAACATATTTTGTAATATCAGCCCTCATCTTTGGCCAGTAACACTTTTCCGCTATCCTGGTAAAAATTTTCTTAACTCCCATGTGTCCTGCTAATGGACTATCATGGTTTTCCTCTAAAATTCCTGTCCTCTCATTCCTACCTATCACTCTCTTCCATTCCTGATTTGTTTCATGTACTACAACATGAGTTGGCTTTACCAGTTTGAACAACCTTCCTTGTTCAACTCTCCAAACCGGGTACCTAAGCGGATTAGAATTGACGGCCGAAATCATTTTGGCCACCCAGCAGTCTAGATCTTCGTCCGAAATACCACCCAACTGCGGCATTCCTCGAGAAAGCATATCTGGGACCACATGCTCTTTTCCCTTACGGTGAATGATTTCAAAATCAAACTGTTGTAACCTAATAGCCCAACGGGCTAACCTACCCTGTGGATCTTTCAAATTACTAAGCCATACTAAGGAATAATGATCAGTTACGACAGTAAACCGAACACCTTCGAGATACGGTCGCAACTTCTCAATAGCCCACACTACAGCCAAGCATTCCTTCTCTGTTGTGCTATAATTTCTTTCGTTCCTATTCAAAGACATACTAAGGTAACAGACAACCTTTTCCCCTTCCTCAAAGTTCTGCGAGAGAACTGCACCGATTCCATAATCCGAAGCGTCTGTTTGAACGACAAAAGGTCGTTTAAAATCTCGGCAAGTAAGTATAGGTGCTGTCACCAAACACTCTTTTGCCCGCCTAAAACTATCCTCACATTCTTTACTCCAACTAAACTTTTTATTCTTTTTTAATAAGTCTGATAATGGCCGAAGAAGTTCGGCAAAGTTTGGTACAAAACGACGGTACCACGAAACTGTCCCTATAAAGCTCCTAACTTCCTTAACATTCCTCGGTGCTGGAATCCTAACCATACTATCTACTTTCTCTGGGTCAACATGAAGCCCATTGCGATCCACGATATAACCTAAAAACTTTAATGAAGGTCAGTTGCACTTCTCCTTACTAACCTTAAGTCCGGCTTCACTTAACCTTTTCATAACCTCATAATTTCGAGATGTTTCTCAAAAGTTTCTGCTATGATGATTATGTCGTCTAAATAGACAAAAACAAATGGTTCGAGATCAGCACCCAACACTGTGTCGATAAAGCTCTGCCATGTTGCCGGTGAATTGTAAAGCCCGAAAGGCATTCTCCTAAATTGAAATAAGCCTCTCCCCGGTACCGTAAAAGCAGTAGAAGGTTTGGACTCCTCCTGCATAGGTATCTGCTAGTAAGCTGACTTGATATCTAGTGAGGACAAGAAACTTGCACCACGAAGCCTATCTAATATTGAGTTGATATATGGTAACGGGTAAGCATCCCTATCTGTACTCTTATTAAGCTTCCTATAATCAACACAGAATCTGTAGGAGCCATCTTTCTTTTTGACTAATAATATTGGAGACGACCAAGCACTCATCGATCTCTCAATAACTCCTGCCTCTAACATTTCGTTAAGTTCCCTATCTATATGAACCTGCATTGCTGGAGAAACCGGGTAGTATCTCTGCTTGATCGGTTCCGCCGACGTCCTAATTTTATTCTCAACTAGTGTTGTGCAACCTAAGCCCTCTGGCATCTTCCTAAACGATTCCTCTACTAATGTTTCTAAAGCTTTAATTTCCCTAACACTCAGTTCAGATCGTTCTGTAATAGAACATATCGAAGCAGAACTAAACTGCTCCAAAAAAGCTCACTCTCGTGATCTAAGATCCGGGACAATACCCGACAGCGCCCAAAAATCTGCGCCTAAAATCACGTTGTGTGGTAAATTAGGTATAACAATACACAATAGGGGTATTCATGCAACGGTGGAAAACTCGGATAAACGCAGAAACCAGATAATTTTATCTCCGCAGAAACGAGCTGTCAAAATTTGTATGGGAAAAAAATTCTGCAAACCAGATAATTTTATCTCACAAAATAGATGCAGAAAGTGAAGAAAGTTTCGAGAAGTAATTTGTGACGTTTAGTTGTGGCAGCTGATTATTTCTCACATTAATGCAAGAATTTTTATGGGGTGCTCATGCAAACGTAAAGCGGAAAATTATATCTTTCTGCAAAACGGAAAATTATCTCGTTGCATGAATACTCTTAATGTAAACAATAATAAATAATAATAGAAACAGAAAGAATGTAAACATTCATGAACTCAATGCATATCGACCTACATATGATTGTGTTTATGATCATCAGCTGTCACCAAGCGACACCATCGTTCATTGAACTGATCATATTACACATCAGCATGATCGGCCTCTATGCACCGAGTGCATTAAAGTAAATCGATATTGAATTTCTGTGAACAACAACAACAACTTAAAGGCACTACCACCAATTGTTTTGTATGAATTAATTTTCTATTAATTCATTTATATTTTATTTTTGGCCGGAGTTATAGCTATTTCATGCTTGCCAGGCAATCATCAGACTCCTTAGTGGTGCTGAGCTTTAATCCAATATTATTTGAAGAACACTTGTAGGATTCGAACCCACGCATATCAGATCTGCTCAGTCTTTGTAGTTATGTGCACTTGAGCACTACACCACTTCAGACCACTGATGCTACGTGTCCAGATGTCGTACTTGTTCATCAAATGCATTTGGAGTCACAGCATTTTTATAAGCGCCTTAAAGTATGCTATCTTGTTCCGCCTCCACTTTTTCTCCATGCCTTACTTCGATAGACTACATATCGTAGTACGTAACAAAGGGGGAGAGTTTCGGAAGAATCGGCCACTGGCCAGTCACAATTTATTCTTATTTATATTTTATTTTTAAGTGTACACTTGTACATAGAATGTCAGTTAATTAGGTAGGTAGGTAGAGATGGCAGCCGCTAGCCCTGGCCTTGCGGCTCAATTAGCGCTGGGAAGCGCCGTTTTGATACCATTTACTCGTGTCAACCTAAGGATTTAAAATAGGAATTATATGGTTTTTTAGACTTTAAAGAACTTTATTAAAGCCATTTCGTCGCATTCAGAAAGATAATCAGATCTTTGATTTTCTTCCCAGAAAGCTCACTTGGGTCGTCGAGGAATGCCTTCCCAAAGGAAGTCAATCTAGAATGGGCTAGAGCGGGGCAGTTGCAAAGAAAATGAGTGACAGTTTCTTTTTCTTGTGGGTCTCCACAGCTCCGACAGTGGGAGTTGTAGGGGATTCCCAGCTTTCTTGCATGCTCCCCTATGGGCCAGTGCCCAGTACAAATTGCTGTTACCCTGGCTATGTCGTGCCTGGGTCTACATAACAGATCTTTAGAACGAGAATGGTTATAGGTAGGCCAGATCTTTCTTGATATGACACAGTTTGTAAGACTGCTCCACCTAAGTTTGGATTGATTGAGAAAAATCGAGAAAATCCTTCCCTTCACAACACCAAGAGGGATATTAACATTAACCGCTAGTGAGCTGTGAAGCGCCGAGCCTTGTCGAGCCAACTCGTCAGCCCGTTCGTTACCCTCTATGTCACTATGACCTGGAACCCAGATAAGAGTGACCCGGCGTTCAGTGCCTAGACTCACCAGTTCGTCTCGACATTGTTGGGCAAGTAATGAGGTTGATGTAGTTGATTTGATGGCCTTAATGGCCGCCTGGCTGTCGGAGCAGATTGCTATGTTTCCAGGTTGATTTTGGTTTAATTTGAGCAATTTGCATGCTTCTTTAATTGCTAGTAGTTTAGCTTGAAATACACTTGCAAAGTCTGGTAGTCTGAAAGACTTGGAAATGTTCAGTGCCTCGGAAAAGATTCCTGAACCAACGCCGCACTGCATCTTAGACCCATCAGTAAAGATTGTGGTGTCAAAGTCTTTTGTCACGCTATCGTTTTCCCAATCAACTCTTGTAGGAAGAACAATTTTCAAATCTTCGATGAGTCTGAGAGGGGGTATACGGTAGTCGGTGCTAGCCAGGAAAATATCCGAAGGAATCAATTTTGTGATATTTCCATGGCCATAGGGCTTGGAAGACCAGCAGTTAGATTCTTTTAATCTTAAGGCACTGCATGCCGATAGATATTTAATGTGAAGATCGAGTGGTAGAAGGTGCAGGATAACATTAAGGGCATCTGTTGGGCAGGATCGAATAGCCCCCGTAGTGCCAACGCTAGCCGTTCTTTGAACCTTCTTAAGTTTATTGATGTTATATTGTTTGCTAAGTGCGGGCCACCACACAATAGATCCGTATGACAAAATTGGTCGAACCACTGCAGTGTACGTCCATAGAATCATCTTAGATTGGAGGCCCCACTTCTTACCAAATGTTTTTCTGCAGGAAATAGAAAGCTATGCAGGCTTTCTTGACCCGTTCTTCTATATTTGCCTTCCAATTCAATTTGGGGTCAAGAATGACTCCTAGGTATTTAGCTTTGGAAGATAGAGATAGAGCTTGGCCGTTTAGCCGAGGTGGGTTGAAGGTAGGTATTTTAGTCTTGGTAGTAAAGAGCATCAGTTCCGTTTTACTCTGATTAACACCAAGTCCACTACTTGCGGCCCATTTGCTAACTTTTTTCAGAGCCGCCTCAGTGATTTCACTAATCACTGTGGTAAACTTTCCTGAGACCAATAAAACCAAATCGTCAGCATACGCTACTGCTTTAACACCACTACCTCTTAACTTGACGAGTATTTTGTCCATGACTAGAAGCCATAGAAGAGGGGAGAGAACACCACCTTGAGGTGTTCCCCTACTAACATATTTAGTAGCAGTAGTGTTTCCTAACGAAGCCTGAATCTTTCTGTCACTTAGCATAGAAATGATCCATTTTGTTATGAAGTCATCTACGCCGAAGTGAGTAAGTGATTCCCGAATGGGTTCAGTTAGGACGTTATTGAATGCACCTTCCACGTCTAGGAAGGTTGCGAGAGTATATTCTTTGTAGTGAATTGTTCTCTCGACTGTACTCACAACTTCATGCAGGGCAGTCTCAGTAGACTTGCCTTTGAGGTATGCATGCTGAGATACATCAAGAGGACAACCCTCCAATAAAACTCTTATATGAGTATCCAGGATGCGCTCTAGAGTCTTTAAAACAAAAGATGTCAGGCTAATAGGTCTGAAATCCTTCGCGGTTTCATGACCTCGCCTACCAACCTTCGGAATAAAGACCACTCTAACCTGTCTCCATGACTCGGGTACATGATTGAGATAGAGGCAGCCTTTGAAGATCATTTCAAGCCAGGGAACTGCTGTGTCTTGCAGTTTCTGCAGCATAATTGGTATTATGCCATCAAGGCCTGGTGATTTATAAGGTGAGAAAGTATTTATGGCCCGTGAAATACTATCTCCTGTAATAACTGAATTGATTAGCTCCTTCTGAGCTGGATCGATGCTTATGGTACTCCGCATTTCGGGGTTGCTGTTCTCGCAGCCCGGAAAGTGCGCTGTCATTAACACTTCCAAGGACTCAGCAGGAGACGCTGTCCAGAGACCGTCAGATTTTTTTAAGAATGAGGGATTGCAATGTTCCCTCGATAATACTTTACTTAGTCTGGCAGAATCCTTAATGTCTTCTATGGAGTGACAGTATTCTCTCCAGCCAAGCTTCTTGGACAATGCTATGGCTTTCTTGTACTCTTTAAGACAATCTTTATAAGGTTGAAAGAATTTCTCCTTCTGACAGATATTGAAGATCTTTCTGGTCATTTTCCTTAATGCCGAGAGATCTTCGTTCCACCAGGGAGGAAATTTTTTACGGCTATATTTAACTGGACAAGAGACCCTGAATGCAGTTTTAATGGCTGCCTCGAAAGTCTTTACCTTAGATTCAAGAACTTCCACAGTTTCTACTCTAGTAATTGGTACTTTGCCTAGTTTGGATTTAGTGATCTGACTGAATTTCTTCCAGTCAGTTCTTTTAGGGTTTCTATAAGGGGGAGGGGTTTCTAACTTGAAACCTATGTCAAAAAGGATCCATCTATGATCCGAGAAGGAGTTTAAAGAGGATACTCTCCAGTTTTCTACCATCAATTCACAGTTGTTTGTAACAGTGATATCAAGTACATCTTCCCAACCGTCGTAATTTTCCGAACTTGGAAAAACGAAGGTGGGTGTATCACCTCTGTTACAGACAATTAAGTTGTTATTAATAATAAAATCAAAAAGAGACTCACCTCGTTCGTTGATTTCAGAGCTACCCCAGAGAGAATGCCGTGCGTTCGCATCGCATCCAATCAGGAGATTCGTTTTTTGCAGTTTTGCTGCATCCATCAGGGTCTTCACCTCCTCAGGCGGTGATTGTTGGTTGTGGTCACAGTAGCCAGATGCCACCAGTAATCCAATAGTTTCTTTACCTTCCAGCCTGACAACTGTCAAATCGGGAGTACTAAAATTGGGACACAAAAAAGCTTTTAAGTGTTTTTTAGCTAAGATACAAGTTCTAGGATTACCTTGTTCAGGGGCTACTGGTTTATAAAACAGGTCGTACTGGTTATCTTGGAGGCCCCTCACTTTGAGGCCATTAACCCACGGTTCTTGGATGACGCCGATGTCGATATTTTCCTCACTTAGGAAAATTTTTAGATTATCTGAAGCACATTTAGAGTGCTTCAGATTAATCTGGACGACCTTCAGCGCGTTTTTAATTTGATTGGTTTCCCGGTTCATCAGGAACCCCCGATTCGTCGACAGCGGCGCTGACCTCAGCGCCATCGTCCACTTTATCGGCCTCTGGTCCCTGATTCTCCAGGATTTTGATTTTGGCATGTCTGATGCCGAATCGCAGTTTAAAATTGGCCTTCTCAGGAGCCCCTCTGCTGTCCTCGCTGATCCTCAGAAGGTATGAAGCACTGGTCTTTTGCGGCTCCTCCGCTTTGATCAAAACCCAGTCTTGCATGGGGATCAGTGGATTCAACCTCTGAAGGCCTCGGATCAGCTCTTGCCCGCTCGGTTTGATACTCATGAGAGGCAACCAAATGCGAGCCTTGGGTTGTCTTGGGATCTCCTTAGCCGGGATGAGCTTGAGCTTCAAGCCCTCCCAGTCATTGCTGACCTCAGCGATGCTTTTCCTAAGGAAATCCTTCGAAAACGCATTCTCGCACTTGATCACCCTGTATCCCCTGAGCACCTCACCCGAGTCTAGGATAGGGTCCTTCACTATTGGTCATAGTGTAAGAGAAAACCATCTCAGAGAGCTTAGCTTCGATGGAACTCCACACCGATAACAAACCTTTGTTATTGGTGGAGAGCTCATCTACAACCGCTACCTGGAGGTCGTCTCTGACAACCTCGCTTGAAGTAGACGGTTGCGCCGCTCTGGATGATTTGGCTCCCCCTTTCACTGTTTTGCCGTCAAATTTACCCTTCTTTTTAGAAGGTAAGGTCTCTTCTTGAGACCTATTTCGTTTGACGGCTTTGTCTTTGTGTGCCAGAAGACTGTTGTACTCTTCAACAATCTTCTGGTACTTGATTTTATCCACGGCGTCCCTCTCTTGACCAGTTCCCTCAGCCTCATTCTTAGCAATCTTGCCAAGAATAAACGAAGCCTTTTGGACAGTTAATTAGACTTGAGCATTCTTTATTCCGTCAATTTCATTGAATTTTTGTGAACAACAACAACAACTTAAAGGCACTACCACCAATTGTTTTGTAAGAATTAATTTTCTATTAATTCATTTATATTTTATTTTTGGCCGGAGTTATAGCTATGCTTGCCAGGCAATCATCATGACTCCTTAGTGGTGCTGAGCTGCCCCTTTGATACGTACTACGATATGTAGTCTATCGAAGTAAGGCATGGAGAAAAAATGGAGGCGGAACAAGATAGCATACTTTAAGGCGCTTATAAAAATGCTGTGACTCCAAATGCATTTGATGAACAAATACGACATCTGATGATTGCCTGGCAAGCATGAAATAGCTATAACTCCGGCCAAAAATAAAATATAAATGAATTAATAGAAAATTAATTCATACAAAACAATTGGTGGTAGTGCCTTTAAGTTGTTGTTGTTGTTCACAAAAATTCAATGAAATTGACGGAATAAAGAATGGTCAAGTCCAATAAACTGACATTCTATGTACAAGTGTACACTTAAAAATAAAATATAAAATCGATATTTGTTTATACTGATTTTGTTTATGTCTGCAATAATATGTGGCACATTGACTAAGCACTCGGAATGCCTTTGAGGAAATTCAACCGAAAGGTTTATTTTGTCAAGTGGACATTTAATTCTTACGTCATGTGTTATATTGTATTGTATTGTATTGTATTGTATTGTATTATTTTTGTCAAGTGGACATTTAGCTCTTATATCATATGCATTTTTGTCAAGTGGACATTTAGCTCTTATATCATATGTTATATTGTATTGAAAATGGAATTTTTGTAAAACTAGTTGTAAGTATAAATAGAGGAAATTACAGAAAATAAAGTTAGTCTAGTTATAACCTTAACCTCGACTCATTTCATTTAATCGTTCATTTATGCTCGGAGATACAAGCGGCTGTAATGGCTCAGAAATCTAATTCTGTTCTCAAGAACTCAAGAGACTGCCTCACCAAACATTACATGGCGATCCTGCAAGTCTGAACCACAATAATAACCTTAAAAAAAATAAAAATATTTTCTCCCAAAGACTGTCAGATAGATAAATAGATGACTTCTTTAGAAGAAATAAATATATTATTCAAAAAATGGGAAGAACTAAGTGAGTATCGACCCAATATAAAACATATACCAGAAAACATTCCCGTATATACACCAACTCCAAAAGAAGCTGGTCAAAAAGCCTTGAAAATAGAGGAATATAGAAAAAGACAGATTATAAAAGTCCCAGAAGCGGCCAAAATTGAACAAAAAAAGAGAGGTGGCAAGAAGAGGCAGTTCCAACGCAAGTGTGCGGAACTACAAAAGATAATAAACATCAACAATAGATAATAAACTAATAGAACAAATAAAAAAATTAAGACATGATGGGTGGAAAAAATAGTAAAGAAGAAATAATTAACAATAATGTAGCAGCAGCTACATCTGCAACGAACAAAACAGATCCACTCATTCCATCAGAAAAAATAATATATTTCAATTTCTTTTTTTTTAAATTATAATAATATTATTTAAAGTTAATTCTTATTATAAAAACTATTTGAGAAAACATGCTCTAAAAACACTAAATGTTTAATAAAAAAAAAAAAAAATAAAATAAACATAAATATAAAATACTTTTAAATATATGGAGTTTGAAAGTTTAAGAATATTACTTAATAGATTAAAAAAAGCACGTAATAGGACGTGTACTAAAGAATATGTACAAAAGGTTGAAAAGCAAATTGGACAGACATGGTTGGCAATACAAAACACAGCTAACGTAAAAGACATTACAAAACTAAAACAAAAATTTGACTTATTAGTTATAGAAATTCGGGAATATTTAATAATTAAAGGTGAAAACGAAAATCTAGGAAATATAGAAGAAGACGAAAGGGGTAGAAAGTACAATAGCAAATTTTGATTTAGTAACAGCAACCAAGGTGATACCTGAATTTCAGGGTAGTCAAAAAGAGCTGAATAATTTTCTAGGTTTGATAGAATTCTATCACAATACTTTAAATGATACAAACCAAAAAGAAACACTTAATAAATTCATTTTGGCAACTAAGCTATCGGAAAAAGTAAAAAATAAGATCCAAGCAGAAAAACACCGACAACCTTTGATGATTTTCGACAAATTTTAAAATCATCATATAAATCAAACAAAAATGCTTTTAGATTACATACTGAGATTTCGCAAAGTTTTCAAGGAAACAAAAATGTTTCAGTCTTTGTTTCACGAATAGAATACCTACTAGCATCTTTGAACGATTTACAAATTTCGGAACAGGGTAAGGTACACAGAGAGACAATAGCCAAGCTGAATGACCAAATAGGAATAGCAGCATTTAAAAATGGTTTATCAGAACCTTATAAATCATTAGTAATGGCTGCAAGACCAACCAAGCTTGCAGAAGCAGTGCAAATTGCTTTAGAAGTTAGTCCTCAGCATTCTAGCCAGATAATGTATTTTAATAGGATGCAGAGAGGTAGAAGTAACCCCAGAAGAAACTTTAACCGAAATTATTCAAACACAAACTCTTCATATAAAAACATACAACTCAGGGTACAAAATAGTAACAACAGAGGACATCAAAGAACACAAAATTATAATGACAGAAAAAATTATCAGGGAAACGGGTACGTCCCCGGCCGACAAAACCCGGGGCCCACATCCAGAAGAAGATAATTTACATAAAAAATTCTAACAAAGATACAAACTTTATAAAATAAAAAATAAAAAGCAGAAAACGACCAATAAGTTTATTAATAGATACAGGAGCCGATATTTCAATAATTAAGAACAGCATAGTCAATAGTAATTACAACATAGAATAGATAACAATTGTCAGATAAATGGAATAGCAAAAGAATCTATAATAACTTTAGGAACTACAAAATTAATTTTATGGTTCGAAGATAATGAAGTTGAACATAAATTTAGCATAAGTGATAATAAAATAAATCTAACTACTGATGGAATACTAGGAAGGGACTTTTTAATAAAGCATAATTGTTAAATTGATTATGAGACGTGCACATTAACAATTTCCCTAGATGGAGATGATATAGTATTGCCAATGAACATGAATACAAGAGATATTTATGTAAATATAAAATTACCACCAAGATTTAAAAGAAGATAGTGTAATATATGGAAAAGAAATTAAGAAAGGGATATTCATAGCAAACGCAATCATTCCAAAATAAGGAAATCAGCATATAAAAATACTTAATACAACAGAAAATGAGGTTAATTTAAAACATATTTCATTAGAAGTAGAACCAATCTCTAGCTATCAAATACTACATTTTAAAAATAGTTTAGAAGATGAAGATAGGTTTAAAAAAAAAATAAAAAATGAAATAAAAGTAAATAATTTAGATAGTGATGCAAAAAAAGAAGTTTTTAGAATATGTAAACAATTTCAAAATATATTTCATTTAGAAGGTGAAGAATTAAGCAAAAACAATTTTTATGAGCAAAAAATATATGTATATATAAAAAAATACAGGTTACCACATGCAAATCTGCATGAAATAGAGGAACAGGTTGACAAATTACTGGACGAGGACATTATTGAACCATCAACAAGTCCATACAACTCACCATTATTAATTGTACCAAAGAAAAGCACAGGAGAATTAAAGAAATGGAGATTAGTTGTAGATTTTAGGTCTCTGAATAAAAAAGTAGTTGATGATAAATTTCCATTAACCAGACTAAGAGATGTACTTGATCAGTTAGGAAAAGCTAAATATTTTTCAACTTTAGATATGACAAGTTCATTTCATCAAATACCACTAAATCCCAGATCAAGACCATTAACAGCTTTTTCAACTGATTCGGGACACTTTCAACGAATAGCTTTCAAAGGATGTTATCAATTGCATTAAGTGGTCTACAAACATCTGCATTTCTATACGTAGATGATATAATTGTATTCGGTTCAAATCTAAAAGAACATAACAATAACCTTATAGAAGTGTTGTGTAATGAATGAAGACAAAGGAAAAGTTCCCAAGCTCGCGAAATTTAACAAATCATTCAATAAAAAACACAACCTATATTTCGATGAAAGGTGGGCAATGTTTTAATTACAGTGCAATGGCAATCGGCAATAGCACTTTATAAAAGAACCCAAAATTAATCAACCAGCAAAACACAAATTTACCACGTTATAATTTTGTTTAATAAATTCGATTAAAAATATAATTTGATATTTAAATTATACTTAGCCAAAAAAAGTGGTGTGGTATGGTTAGCGATCTCAATCCAAGTGAAAGAGAAATTAAGTATGAATTTAACAGAAAGGCAAAAATACTCAAAGTTCTGACTCAAGGTAACTGCAGTTTTCCAATATACTGACTTGTTGACTAACAACTAGGTACATTTACCGTAGCCAAAGAGAGATGCTATTGCATTTAAAATTAAATCAAATGAAAAGATTACAATAGATTACTGCAAGTACAGTGGGTCAGAATTTAGTAAAAAAGTTAGTGATTTTTTAGATTTAAATAAATGATAATTAATTATTTTAATAAAGTTTACAAATTATGGAATTTAAATTGATTTTAAATGTCTTTAAATGATTTTAAATAATTGTAAATGATATTAAATGAAATTTGAATAGAAAAATTTTAGTTGATTTTAAGATTGATGATTTTGGTTTCCAAACAAGAAGTATTTAAGAGATTACAAAAATACAATCTGAAACTAAATCCAAATAAATGTACCTTTTTGCGACCAGAAGTAGTTTATCTTGGACATCTAATAACTTCACAAGGAGTAACCACAGACCCGAGTAAATATAATGTTATAAAAGAATACCCAAAACCAGATAATGCAGATGAAGTTCGAAGATTTGTAGCATTTTGTAACTATTATCGACGTTTCATCCAGAACTTCGCTGAAGTTGCAAAACCTTTGAATCAATTATTAACGAAAGATCAAATCTTTAGCTGGACACAAAGTTGTCAAAATGCTTTTGAAAACCTTAAAATAAAATTAATGACACCTCCAATACTAAACTATCCAGATTTTTCGAAACCGTTCATATTAACGACAGATGCATCAAACTATGCGTTAGGAGCTATTTTATCTCAAGGAGAAGTAGGTAATGATAAACCCATTGCCTATGCAATTAAATCTTTAAACAAACATGAGCTTAATAAAGCAGTAATAGAGAAAGAATTGCTAGCTATACACTGGGGAATAAACCATTTTAGACCATACTTATACGGTAGAAGATTTGTTGTTTATACAGATCACAGACCATTCGTTAGTCTTTTTACTCATAAAAATCCTTCATCTAAATTAACTAGAATTAGAGTAGATTTAATGGATTACGATTTTTATATAATTTTTAAGCAAGGAAAAATGAATACAAATGCTGATGCATTGTCTAGAATTAAGTTAAGTTCAGAAGAGTTGAAAGAAATGATACCAGTAAACAACATAAATGTTCTAACCAGAGCAATGAAGTTGAACGATAAGGAAGATATTAGTGAAAGAGTAGAAAATCCGGAAATTATGCCTCCAGTGGAGACTGTACACCTCCACATATGGGAATGCATATCTATCTCAGACAAAAGAAACATTAAGAAATTGCAATTTGAAAGTATAAAGAATTTAATGGGGCCACCAAAAGAAACAATATATGCAGTTAAAGATATAATACATGTTGGATACAATGATAATTCTCTGTCAGAGTTAAAATTGATTTTGAAGAAATTGTTATCCTATACAACGCATGTGAAAATAGAAAAGCTAGCGCTAGCAATGAATAATACAATTTTTGAAAAGATATCAGTGCACAAATTTAAAAAGATATTTACAGAATTGCAAAAAAATAAGAAAGAAAATTGTCTAGACATTATATAATATGTATAATTCACCAAGAAAAATAGAGCATGCGAGTGAGATGAACAATTTAATAAAAGATTATCATGATGACAAGTTAGGAGGACATATAGGTATTAGAAGATGCATTGCAAAACTTAAGCAGAAATACGTATGGAAGAATATGAATAAGATGGTTAGAAAATATATTAATAGTTGAAGAGTTTTTAATGAAGTTAAAATTAATAAATATGCTAAAGAACAGTTCGTAAGAACAGAAACACCCTGCACATCATTTGAAGTAATAACGGTAGATACAGTAGGCCCACTCAGACCATCGAATGGATATAGGTATATTCTGACCATTCAATGTGAGTTAACCAAGTTCATAGAAGCATTTCCACTAGTCACTAAAGACGCCATTTCGGTAGCAAAAACTATTGTAGAAAAATTCATTTTGAAATATGGTTGTTTTAGGAAGCTAAAAACAGACAAAGGCACAGAATTCACTAATGAATTATTAGTAAATATCTGTAAATTACTAAAAATAGAAAAAACTACGTCTACCCCATATCATCATGAAACTTTAGGGACAGTAGAGAGAAATCATAGAGTTCTCAATGATTATTTAATGACCACAGACGGAAAAGACGATTGGGAAGAATTACTACCTTATTATACTTACACATATAATACCACACCACACAGTACAACCAATTATTCACCATTTGAATTAGTATAAGGAAAATTATGTGCTTTACCTTGTGAAATCATTAAAAGTAAAGAAAAAATATACAATATTGATAATTATGTATGTTAGCGAACTAAAAATAAAATTGAAATATGCCTATGAAAAAGCTAAAGAAAATTTAGAACAAAGTATAAATAAAACATGTACAAATCAATCTAATGTAAATAATTCAAATTTTAAAGTTGGAGATTATGTTTATCTAAAAGTTGGAAATAAAAAAAAGTTAGATAAACCATTCAGAGGTCCTTATAAAATAATAGAACAAAATTGTTATTGTAAGTATTGTAAGAATTGTCAATGAAAATAAAGAAGTTCATAACAATAATTTAATGAAAGCAAAAAATAAATAAAAAATTAATAAATAAAAAATATACACACACCTATATAAATTATAAATATAAAAGTTAGAAGATTTTTTTTGTTTTTAATCTCTATATGTAAGAAGATATAATTTTAAAAATAATTTTTTCATTTAAAGATAATAAAATTGTTTTTTCTAAAGGGTGAGGGTGTTTTGTGTAACACCCAAAACCAAAACAATACACAATGTAAACAATAATAAATAATAATAGAAACAGAAAGAATGTAAACATTCATGAACTCAATGCATATCGACCTACATATGATTGTGTTTATGATCATCAGCAGTCACCAAGCGACACCATCGTGCATTGAACTGATCATAATTACACATCAGCATGTTCGGCCTCTATGCACCGAGTGCATTAAAGTAAATCGATATTTGTTTATACTGATTTTGTTTATGTCTGCAATAATACATATGTGGCACATTGACTAAGCATTCGGAATGCCTTTGAGGAAATACAACCGAAAGGTTTATTTTGTCAAGTGGACATTTAATTCTTACGTCATGTGTTATATTGTATTGTATTGTATTATTTTTGTCAAGTGGACATTTAGCTCTTATATCATATGTTATATTGTATTGAAAATGGAATTTTTGTAAAACTAGTTGTAAGTATAAATAGAGGAAATTACAGAAAATAAAGTTAGTCTAGTTATAACCTTAACCTCGACTCATTTCATTTAATCGTTCATTTATGCTCGGAGATACAAGCGGCTGTAATGGCTCAGAAATCTAATTCTGTTCTCAAGAACTCAAGAGACTGCCTCACCAAACATTACATGGCGATCCTGCAAGTCTGAACCACAATAATAACCTTAAAAAAAATAAAAATATTTTCTCCCAAAGACTGTCAGATAGATAAATAGATGACTTCTTTAGAAGAAATAAATATATTATTCAAAAAATGGGAAGAACTAAGTGAGTATCGACCCAATATAAAACATATACCAGAAAACATTCCCGTATATACACCAACTCCAAAAGAAGCTGGTCAAAAAGCCTTGAAAATAGAGGAATATAGAAAAAGACAGATTATAAAAGTCCCAGAAGCGGCCAAAATTGAACAAAAAAAGAGAGGTGGCAAGAAAAGGCAGTTCCAACGCAAGTGTGCGGAACTACAAAAGATAATAAACATCAACAATAGATAATAAACTAATAGAACAAATAAAAAAATTAAGACATGATGGGTGGAAAAAATAGTAAAGAAGAAATAATTAACAATAATGTAGCAGCAGCTACATCTGCAACGAACAAAACAGATCCACTCATTCCATCAGAAAAAATAATATATTTCAATTTCTTTTTTTTTAAATTATAATAATATTATTTAAAGTTAATTCTTATTATAAAAACTATTTGAGAAAACATGCTCTAAAAACACTAAATGTTTAATAAAAAAAAAAAAAAATAAAATAAACATAAATATAAAATACTTTTAAATATATGGAGTTTGAAAATTTAAGAATATTACTTAATAGATTAAAAAAAGCACGTAATAGGACGTGTACTAAAGAATATGTACAAAAGGTTGAAAAGCAAATTGGACAGACATGGTTGGCAATACAAAACACAGCTAACGTAAAAGACATTACAAAACTAAAACAAAAATTTGACTTATTAGTTATAGAAATTCGGGAATATTTAATAATTAAAGGTGAAAACGAAAATCTAGGAAATATAGAAGAAGACGAAAGGGGTAGAAAGTACAATAGCAAATTTTGATTTAGTAACAGCAACCAAGGTGATACCTGAATTTCAGGGTAGTCAAAAAGAGCTGAATAATTTTCTAGGTTTGATAGAATTCTATCACAATACTTTAAATGATACAAACCAAAAAGAAACACTTAATAAATTCATTTTGGCAACTAAGCTATCGGAAAAAGTAAAAAATAAGATCCAAGCAGAAAAACACCGACAACCTTTGATGATTTTCGACAAATTTTAAAATCATCATATAAATCAAACAAAAATGCTTTTAGATTACATACTGAGATTTCGCAAAGTTTTCAAGGAAACAAAAATGTTTCAGTCTTTGTTTCACGAATAGAATACCTACTAGCATCTTTGAACGATTTACAAATTTCGGAACAGGGTAAGGTACACAGAGAGACAATAGCCAAGCTGAATGACCAAATAGGAATAGCAGCATTTAAAAATGGTTTATCAGAACCTTATAAATCATTAGTAATGGCTGCAAGACCAACCAAGCTTGCAGAAGCAGTGCAAATTGCTTTAGAAGTTAGTCCTCAGCATTCTAGCCAGATAATGTATTTTAATAGGATGCAGAGAGGTAGAAGTAACCCCAGAAGAAACTTTAACCGAAATTATTCAAACACAAACTCTTCATATAAAAACATACAACTCAGGGTACAAAATAGTAACAACAGAGGACATCAAAGAACACAAAATTATAATGACAGAAAAAATTATCAGGGAAACGGGTACGTCCCCGGCCGACAAAACCCGGGGCCCACATCCAGAAGAAGATAATTTACATAAAAAATTCTAACAAAGATACAAACTTTATAAAATAAAAAATAAAAAGCAGAAAACGACCAATAAGTTTATTAATAGAACAGGATCCGGTCTCAGGTCTCTGAATAAAAAAGTAGTTGATGATAAATTTCCATTAACCAGACTAGAAGATGTACTTGATCAGTTAGGAAAAGCTAAATATTTTTCAACTTTAGATATGACAAGTTCATTTCATCAAATACCACTAAATCCCAGATCAAGACCATTAACAGCTTTTTCAACTGATTCGGGACACTTTCAACGAATAGCTTTCAAAGGATGTTATCAATTGCATTAAGTGGTCTACAAACATCTGCATTTCTATACGTAGATGATATAATTGTATTCGGTTCAAATCTAAAAGAACATAACAATAACCTTATAGAAGTGTTGTGTAATGAATGAAGACAAAGGAAAAGTTCCCAAGCTCGCGAAATTTAACAAATCATTCAATAAAAAACACAACCTATATTTCGATGAAAGGTGGGCAATGTTTTAATTACAGTGCAATGGCAATCGGCAATAGCACTTTATAAAAGAACCCAAAATTAATCAACCAGCAAAACACAAATTTACCACGTTATAATTTTGTTTAATAAATTCGATTAAAAATATAATTTGATATTTAAATTATACTTAGCCAAAAAAAGTGGTGTGGTATGGTTAGCGATCTCAATCCAAGTGAAAGAGAAATTAAGTATGAATTTAACAGAAAGGCAAAAATACTCAAAGTTCTGACTCAAGGTAACTGCAGTTTTCCAATATACTGACTTGTTGACTAACAACTAGGTACATTTAACGTAGCCAAAGAGAGATGCTATTGCATTTAAAATTAAATCAAATGAAAAGATTACAATAGATTACTGCAAGTACAGTGGGTCAGAATTTAGTAAAAAAGTTAGTGATTTTTTAGATTTAAATAAATGATAATTAATTATTTTAATAGTTTACAAATTATGGAATTTAAATTGATTTTAAATGTCTTTAAATGATTTTAAATAATTGTAAATGATATTAAATGAAATTTGAATAGAAAAATTTTAGTTGATTTTAAGATTGATGATTTTGGTTTCCAAACATTCCGGGCCCGCTGAAACTTGTTTCAGGAAGTAGGTAGAACTGCAAGCTTTGCGATCGGTCGAACGAATATTCCTCGGGTTGTTTGAAGTGTTGCTACTCTCACAAGGCCATCTGAACCAGGATGGACGGCTGTTACTCTGCCAAGGAACCATTTAGTAGGAGGTAGATTTGGCTCTTTGACCACAACCAAGTCTCCAGGTTTCACATTGGTTAATGTCCTTTGCCATTTTGGACGCTCCTGTAGGGTCGTAAGGTACTCGTTCTGCCAACGTTTCCAGAAACCCTGGACCATATTTTGCAAATGATTCCAATGTGACAATCGGTTAATTGGGACATCTAGTAAATTTGGCTCTGGAACGGCGGTGTTCGGCTCACCTATAAGAAAATGTGAGGGGGTTAGTGGGTTTAGGTCTTCATCAGATATAGAACATAAAGGTCGTGAATTCAAAATAGCCTCAATTTGGGTTAAGACCGTATAGAATTCTTCAAATGTCAATAGAGAAGATCCTATAACGCGTCTCAAATGAAGTTTTATGGATCGAACTCCCGCTTCCCACAACCCACCGAAGTGCGGAGTGGAGGGAGGAATAAAATGCCAAGAAATTCCATCCATGGCAAGGGCTGTTGCGACATAATCGTTGTGAGCTTGCGATAAGACAAGTTTGTGCATGTCATCAAGGCAGCGACGCGCTCCTTGGAAGTTTGTCCCATTATCGGAATATATGTTGGAACATTTACCTCGACGAGAGACAAAGCGCCGAAAAGCTGCTAAAAAGGCCTCTGTAGTGAGGTCATTCACCACCTCCAGATGGATTGCCTTTGTGCTCATGCATACAAATAACGCGATGTAAGCTTTGGATGTTTTCGGGTTTCGCCCTTTAGATAGCTTTATGGTGAAAGGCCCAGCGTAGTCGCACCCAGAATTGGAGAACGGCCGGTTAGGAGTGATTCGCTGGACAGGTAAATCACCCATGGCTGGTCCTTTTCCGTTGCATAAAGCACCTTTTACACATATGCACGATTTTTCTTATCTGGTTTCGACTACCCAAAATCCAGTATTGTTGACGAACCAGAACAAACGTCGCGGTCAATCCAGTATGTAAGTTATTTAGATGGATATGAGTAGCTATGAGAGAAGAAAGATGATTATTATCAAGTAAAATAGGATGTTTCAAAGAAAATGAAAGGTTGGCGTGTTTGATTCGACCTCCTACTCTTAAAATTCCATTTTTATCTAGGAATGCTGCATATTTCAATAATTTTGATTTTGGCGGAAGTGTTTTATGTTTTATTAAATGGCCGATTTCCTCATCGAAGGAACTAAGCTGGATGTGTTTAAAAATAGATTTTCGAGCCAGTTGTATTTCACTAAATTTTAGTTCACCGATTGTTCTATTTGTCTTATCAGCCTTTTTTATACGACAATTTAACACGAAGCGAACACAATATGCCACGACACGTTGCAAAGAGTTCCAAGAAGACGATTTTTCAATGATGTATTGAAGACGATTCGAGTCGGTGTTAACAACTAGTGTGATTTTTGCTGTAGATCGTTCCTCTGCTATTACTTCTGCGTCAGATGATGTTTGGACTGATAACTTGGATCTGGGCCAACGAATTTGATCCAAGGATAGCCAGGATGGCCCAGTCCACCAAAGATAATGATCTGCAAGCTTTGATGGAAGAATTCCGCGGGATGCACAGTCAGCTGGATTGAACTCGGAACGTATGTGATGCCAAGAATGCCGTGGAATTTCATCAAGAATAGCTGCGGTTCGATTTGCGACAAACGTAGTCCAACGACGCGGAGGCGAAGATAACCAGTGAAGGACAATTTCTGAATCACACCATGCAAAAATTTTAGTAAATTTTGTTGTAAGGTTAGCGGTTACATTATGAACAAGGCGGCTGAGAAGAAGTGCTCCACACAGTTCTAGGCGAGGTATCGAAACTGGTTTTAAAGGTGCCACCTTCGTTTTTGCGGCAATGATTCTGGTGACGAATTCTCCTTCTGCTGTCTTCGTTCGTGCGTAGATCACTGCAGAATACGCCAGTGAAGAGGCGTCTGAAAACCCATGAATTTCAGTATATTCTAAGGCTGCGAATAAGTTTCTCGGAACCTGAATCTGCTCGAAATACATTAGCTCCTGCCGATAGCAACTCCATTTGTTAGCTAATTGGAAAGGTAATGGATCATCCCAAGTTAATTTGTGCTCTGATGCCCATAGCTCTTGGAACAGCATTTTGAATAACACAACAGATGGAGCTAATAAACCCAAGGGATCGAAGATTCTTGAAATTTCAGATAATAGAGTACGCCTAGTCGGAATGAGGGATGGAAGCTTCTCAGTCATTTTGAATGAAAAGTTATCACTGGGGGGATTCCAATACATTCCCAGCACTTTGATTAAGGATTTTGATCTTTCAGTATCAAACCACGAAAATTCACACTCTTCCTTTGGAAGAGTAGCAACCAATGGCCAGCTGTTCGAGTTCCATTTTCGTAACTCGAGCTTGGCTTCTGACAAAAGAGCAACTAATTCAGACCTGAGACTTATGAGAGTTTCCTGGGAGTCTGATCCCGTCATGACGTCATCGACGTAGACGTCCCTGAGTAAGACACGCGATGCATTCGGATAAGTTGATTCATAATCTTGCGCCAGCTGTTGCAGGACACGAACTGAAAGAAAGGGAGCCGAAGCTGTTCCATATGTAACGGTACGCAAGCGAAAGTGTTGTATATCACCAGATGAATTTGCACGCCAAACAATGCGTTGGTAGTCAGTATGTTCATTAGCCACACAAATCTGCCGGAACATTTTAACAACATCAGCCGTGAAGACGTAACGATGTTCACGGAATCGCAAGCTTACACCAAAAAGGTCACGCTGAATGGGAGGACCAATTAAAAGGCTACTATTTAAAGAGTTTCCATTCGAATCTTTTGCGGAGCCATCGAACACGACGCGAAGTTTGGTGGTTTTACTATCAGGTCTTAAAACGGCGTGGTGTGGCAAATAAAAATGAGATCTTGTGGTAGTTTTAAGTTCGGATGGTGGAATTGCTTCCATATGACCGAGGTCAAGATACTCTTTCATAAAGGTTGAATACATCTGTTTTAAGACAGGATCACAAGCAAAACGACGTTCCATAGCATACAAGCGAGAAACGGCTGACTTGTAGGAATTCCCAAACATGGGTGTACCATTTTTAAATGGTAATTGAACCACGTCAGGGGTTCGAGAAAAAGTATTAATGAAATGGGACTCAGCTTCATCATTAAAAACTGATTGGACGCTGGGGAGTGTTACTTCCTCAATTTCCCAAAACTTCTGCAACAGGCTATCAACGTCTAACGAAGCATGTAACGACGACACTGAAGGTTGATACTCAATTAATTCACCAGTAACTATCCATCCAAATGAGGTAGATTGCGCTATAGGAATCCCTTTTGAACCTTGTTTACGATCAGCTTCCAAAATGTTCCACAACCTATCTGCACCTAGCAACATATCGATCGAACCAGGAATATTGAAAAATGGATCTGCCAACTCTAGATTCTGTATGTGAGCCCATTTTGAAATATCAAATTGTGAGGAAGGCAAATTAGAAGTGATCTTACCGAGAATTAAAGCGTCTACGAGTACTTCAATCTTATCATTGAATCGAGAGCATAAACTAAATGAAACACGACCCTTTGTATGACCAGCGTCTGCTGCCGAGAGACCAGTTATAGGAATCCTAGCATGTTTACGAGTAAGTCCGAGTTTTTGAACAAAAGATTCGACGACGAATGACACGGTAGACCCAGTGTCTATAAGAATGCGACAATTAACTGGACTGCCTTGCCTGTTTTTAACTGTAGCCAAAATAGTTGGAAGTATGGTTTGTTTTAAACAATTATTTTTGAGGGAATGGTTGCTTATTATTTGGGGAAGCAACGAAGATGACGAAGAATCTACTGCTGAGTCTTGCGAATTTAACCATGACGGTGGCGAAGAAGAAGACGATGATGACGAATCTGAAGGATGGACCAATGAGTGATGACGCGACTTGCAAACACGGCAACGGGACGCGGTATGGCATTTGTACGACGGATGACCACTTCTCAAACAGTTGAAGCATAACGTATTTGATTTAACAAACGCATGGCGTGATTCTATGTCAAGAGCAATAAATTTAACACATTGAGGTAGGTTATGGTTTTCTTTACATTTCGGACAGGAAGCTTTTGCCTGACCGGTTTCGGCATGGTGCGCTTTAATATTGTTGCTATAAGCTTTGTTACGCGAAGGGAGTAGTCGGGCCATCGGTTGGCATGACTCCAATGCATTACACCGAGATTTTAAAAAAACTAATAGTTCATCAATTGAATTTTCTTTTTCTTTGTCCTTATCTTTTTCAGAAAAACCTTTTGCTGCCCATGCGCGTTTTGTATCGTTGTCAAGTTTTTCGAGTAGAATGAAAATCAACCACGGATCACGACCGGTTGACTCAAGTGCATTGAGACCGCGAATTACCTCGTCCGCGCTGTCAGTTACTTTTCGTAAAGCAGTAACGTTGTTGCCAGTCACCGAGGGCAACGACAAGAACATATTTATAAAGGAATGAGAGATTAGTTTTTTACGATTGTACCGTTCTTCAAGTCGTTCCCATGCGTCGATATAGTTTGCCTCTGTGACGCGAATATGTTTCACTAAATCAGCAGCGTCACCCCTAAGCAACGACTTCAAATACCGAAATTTCTGAACCGCGGTGAGTTTATTGTTAGAGTCAATTGACCCTGTAAATTGGTCTTTAAAACTTGGCCAATCTTTAAAGTCCCCGGAAAACTCTTCAATATTCATCGTAGGCAACTTAATTGTATTAGGCTGATTATTTGAATTTAGTTTTTCTAAAAACGATGCCTGTTGATCCGCAAGTTTTTCTACCACGAGATGATCGGAACCAACAGACGCGCGTTTTCGTTCGCGAAGCGCTTTCGAAATTGTTGACTGAGCAAAGAAATACTTATTTTCATATTCTACAAAATCGGGTTCAGGGTCAACGAAGTCTTTAGTTCCCGAAAACGCCAAGAGTGCAAAATGAATTTCTTTAAAATTTGTCCATGCTTCTTCCAATTTTTGTAATTGGATTTCAAGCATTTCAATGGTCACTTTATCGTCTATACCCCCCGCGAATGTCTCTGAACGCGTAATGCATCCCTTGAGGTGACCACGTTTTGCTTTTTGCTCATTCATTTTTTACGCACAAAAAAAAAAAAAAACAACCCACAAATGTTCTGCACCTAATCCAAATGAGGATTCTTTCAATCTGACTACGAAGGACCAATTTTTTGTTGTGTAATGAATGAAGACAAAGGAAAAGTTCCCAAGCTCGCGAAATTTAACAAATCATTCAATAAAAAACACAACCTATATTTCGATGAAAGGTGGGCAATGTTTTAATTACAGTGCAATGGCAATCGGCAATAGCACTTTATAAAAGAACCCAAAATTAATCAACCAGCAAAACACAAATTTACCACGTTATAATTTTGTTTAATAAATTCGATTAAAAATATAATTTGATATTTAAATTATACTTAGCCAAAAAAAGTGGTGTGGTATGGTTAGCGATCTCAATCCAAGTGAAAGAGAAATTAAGTATGAATTTAACAGAAAGGCAAAAATACTCAAAGTTCTGACTCAAGGTAACTGCAGTTTTCCAATATACTGACTTGTTGACTAACAACTAGGTACATTTACCGTAGCCAAAGAGAGATGCTATTGCATTTAAAATTAAATCAAATGAAAAGATTACAATAGATTACTGCAGTGCAGTGGGTCAGAATTTAGTAAAAAAGTTAATGATTTTTTAGATTTAAATAAATGATAATTAATTATTTTAATAAAGTTTACAAATTATGGAATTTAAATTGATTTTAAATGATTTTAAATAATTGTAAATGATATTAAATGAAATTTGAATAGAAAAATTTTAGTTGATTTTAAGATTGATGATTTTGGTTTCCAAACAAGAAGTATTTAAGAGATTACAAAAATACAATCTGAAACTAAATCCAAATAAATGTAACTTTTTGCGAACAGAAGTAGTTTATCTTGGACATCTAATAACTTCCACAGACCCGAGTAAATATAATGTTATAAAAGAATACCCAAAACCAGATAATGCAGATGAAGTTCGAAGATTTGTAGCATTTTGTAACTATTATCGACGTTTCATCCAGAACTTCGCTGAAGTTGCAAAACCTTTGAATCAATTATTAACGAAAGATCAAATCTTTAGCTGGACACAAAGTTGTCAAAATGCTTTTGAAAACCTTAAAATAAAATTAATGACACCTCCAATACTAAACTATCCAGATTTTTCGAAACCGTTCATATTAACGACAGATGCATCAAACTATGCATTAGGAGCTATTTTATCTCAAGGAGAAGTAGGTAATGATAAACCCATTGCCTATGCAATTAAATCTTTAAACAAACATGAGCTTAATAAAGCAGTAATAGAGAAAGAATTGCTAGCTATACACTGGGGAATAAACCATTTTAGACCATACTTATACGGTAGAAGATTTGTTGTTTATACAGATCACAGACCATTAGTTAGTCTTTTTACTCATAAAAATCCTTCATCTAAATTAACTAGAATTAGAGTAGACTTAATGGATTACGATTTTTATATAATTTTTAAGCAAGGAAAAATGAATACAAATGCTGATGCATTGTCTAGAATTAAGTTAAGTTCAGAAGAGTTGAAAGAAATGATACCAGTAAACAACATAAATGTTCTAACCAGAGCAATGAAGTTGAACGATAAGGAAGATATTAGTGAAAGAGTAGAAATTCCGGAAATTATGCCTCCAGTGGAGACTGTACACCTCCGCATATGGGAATGCATATCTATCTCAGACACAAGAAACATTAAGAAATTGCAAATTGAAAGTATAAAGAATTTAATGGGGCCACCAAAAGAAACAATATATGCAGTTAAAGATATAATACATGTTGGATACAATGATAATTCTCTGTCAGAGTTAAAATTGATTTTGAAGAAATTGTTATCCTATACAACGCATGTGAAAATAGAAAAGCTAGCGCTAGCAATGAATAATACAATTTTTGAAAAGATATCAGTGCACAAATTTAAAAAGATATTTACAGAATTGCAAAAAAATAAGAAAGAAAATTGTCTAGACATTATATAATATGTATAATTCACCAAGAAAAATAGAGCATGCGAGTGAGATGAACAATTTAATAAAAGATTATCATGATGACAAGTTAGGAGGACATATAGGTATTAGAAGATGCATTGCAAAACTTAAGCAGAAATACGTATGGAAGAATATGAATAAGATGGTTAGAAAATATATTAATAGTTGAAGAGTTGTTAATGAAGTTAAAATTAATAAATATGCTAAAGAACAGTTCGTAAGAACAGAAACACCCTGCCCATCATTTGAAGTAATAACGGTAGATACAGTAGGCCCACTCAGACCATCGAATGGATATAGGTATATTCTGACCATTCAATGTGAGTTAACCAAATTCATAGAAGCATTTCCACTAGTCACTAAAGACGCCATTTCGGTAGCAAAAACTATTGTAGAAAAATTCATTTTGAAATATGGTTGTTTTAGGAAGCTAAAAACAGACAAAGGCACAGAATTCACTAATGAATTATTAGTAAATATCTGTAAATTACTAAAAATAGAAAAAACTACGTCTACCCCATATCATCATGAAACTTTAGGGACAGTAGAGAGAAATCATAGAGTTCTCAATGATTATTTAATGACCACAGACGGAAAAGACGATTGGGAAGAATTACTACCTTATTATACTTACTCATATAATACCACACCACACAGTACAACCAATTATTCACCATTTGAATTAGTATAAGGAAAATTATGTGCTTTACCTTGTGAAATCATTAAAAGTAAAGAAAAAATATACAATATTGATAATTATGTTAGCGAACTAAAAATAAAATTGAAATATGCCTATGAAAAAGCTAAAGAAAATTTAGAACAAAGTAAAAATAAAACATGTACAAATCAATCTAATGTAAATAATTCAAATTTTAAAGTTGGAGATTATGTTTATCTAAAAGTTGGAAATAAAAAAAAGTTAGATAAACCATTCAGAGGTCCTTATAAAATAATAGAACAAAATTGTTATTGTAAGTATTGTCAATAAAAATAAAGAAGTTCATAACAATAATTTAATGAAAGCAAAATATAAATAAAAAATTAATAAATAAAAAATATACACACACCTATATAAATAATAAATATAAAAGTTAGAAGATATTTTTTTTTCAATCTCTATATGTAAGAAGATATAATTTTAAAAATAATTTTTTCATTTAAAGATAATAAAATTGTTTTTTTCTAAAGGGTGAGGGTGTTGTGTGTAACACCCAAAACCAAAACAATACACAATGTAAACAATAAAAAATAATAATAGAAACAGAAAGAATGTAAACATTCATGAACTCAATGCATATCGACCTACATATGATTGTGTTTATGATCATCAGCTGTCACCAAGCGACACCATCGTGCATTGAACTGATCATATTACACATAAGCATGTTCGGCCTCTATGCACCGAGTGCATTAAAGTAAATCGATATTTGTTTATACTGATTTTGTTTATGTCTGCAATAATACATATGTGGCACATTGACTAAACATTCGGAATGCCTTTGAGGAAATACAACCGAAAGGTTTATTTTGTCAAGTGGACATTTAATTCTTACGTCATGTGTTACATTGTATTGTATTGTATTATTTTTGTCAAGTGGACATTTAGCTCTTATATCATATGTTATATTGTATTGAAAAATGGAATTTTTGTAAAACTAGTTGTTAAGAAATGAATACTAACGTAAATTTATTTAACGTAACATAAATTAAATGATAATAATTGAAAAATAATTAATATGAAAAAATGATTTGAATTTGCATATAAATATTTTTTCTGAAACCAAACATTGCATATTTTACCCTATAGAATTAACTTTGAGTCCAGCAAATGTGATACACTGACTAGCGGGTCCTCTCTCTAAGCTGTGTATTGTATTTGCATGTACTTTTTTGTTCTTCTATACGGGACTTATTTACTTACTTTGCGCTTGCACTTTGAAGCTTGTCAACTGTTTTTCTTTCCTTTTTGATTGCAACCACCGCGAGAACAACATCTTTTGCTTGAGGCCTTCAGCCTAGATTATTAGCATTGTCTTGGTCAATAAAGAAAATTATAAACTAAATTGAAGTTTTTTCGAATTAATTTCTTTAATCGGAACCAAAGTTGGTCCTTCTAGCTGTCGGATATTTAAAGCTTAATTTATTTTGTTTGTTCACACGTAAATCGGGTGGTTGCTTTCGACTTTTGGATACAGTCCATTTATAAAAATCCTCATTGCATTAGAGGATAGGTAAATTTATTGGGTAATAATTGCTGGTTGCTGTCATATTTTGTTAAATTACTTTGTTCGTTGCTGCTGGCTGTGTGGTTAGGTGATTGCGCTGTCGTTAGATTGTTGCTAGTGAGACTCCTAGAGGCAATTCCAATTGTGTTTGAGATCGATCCACGTGATTTATAACTCTTGTCATGGAAATAATAATGCAATCGCGTGATCATATTAAAGCTTCCATAAATCGCGTGTTTAGCTTTAGTAAAGCAATTCCCGCGGATACTTTAGTCGAGGCTATAGAGGTTAGGCTGGATTGTTTGGAGGATGCATGGAAAGATTTTAATGCCAATCAATATGAACTCCATCAATTTCACGCTGAAGAGGGCTACGTCAATCTAGAAGCTGAGTTCGAAGAATTTGAGGACAAGTTCATAACAGCCAAATCTTTGCTTCTGAAAGCTCTAAAGGGACAATTTCGCGCTCGTGATTCGGTTGGTAGGAAATCCTACTCTCGCGATCCTAACAACGGATTAGAAAATGAATTACCCAAGGACAATAGTCAATCTTCGTGCAGTCCACGTTCCCAAGGGGCTATAGAACAGAAAACGGCTGATCAACCTGCTCTAAAGTTATCTGCGGAGGTTGAGCTGCCAGCCTTTAAAATAACTCCGTTCGGGGGTGATTATCGTGAGTGGCCCTGTTTCCGCGACATGTTCCTAGGTAGCATAGACTGTAGAAAACATTTATCGGGTTCGCAAAAGTTTCGATATCTTAAATCTTTTTTGCGCGATGACGCAGCTAGTTTATTAAACGGTATATAATATATATCTCGGATGCAAATTATCTGCAGGCTTGGGATAAGCTTGAACGCAGATATAATAGACCTCTATACATAATCAATCAGTTCATTGAAACATTCCTGAATATGCCATCGGTGAATAATTCAGATCATAGTCAGCTGCGCAAATTGATTGACAATGCAGACGAGGTTATTCGTGGTCTAGCTGCTATGCAGTCAGAGGGTAGGGATCCATGGTTGATCTACATCTTAATTCATAAAACGGATAGTGATACTCGTAAGGCTTGGGCTTTAAAGAACAAAAATTCGGAAGACTCTGTGATTCAAAATCTGATTGACTTTTTAGAAGATAGATGTAGTGCTTTAGAGACAAGTGAATCTAAAACTAAAGTCAATAAACCTACCGCGCGTTCGTCAAATTCTTCAGGAAAGATAAGAAGTTTAGCCGTAACAAAAACAATATGCCCAAAGTGTCAGGGTAACCATCCTCTATATGAGTGTTCAGAATTTATCGCTTTGTCTATTGAGGATCGTCGTCGATTCACTAGAGACCAAAAAATTTGTTATAACTGCCTAGGAACACAGCATTCGTCATCCCGTTGCCGTGCTAAAAGTCGATGTTCTCATTGTCGGGCGCGCCACCATTCGCTGGTGCATTTGGATACTGCTACAAATGCAAAGCCGTATACAAGTAGCGATACCGCGAATGAAACACCCGTTGTTGGTAAACCTGCGTCATCGGTTGTGAGCAACCACGTTAAGTCAAACGATCCTAAATCTGTGCTTCTCCCGACTGCTGTTGTTAGGGTGTTGGATGCGGCAGGAAATTCACAGCTTTTCCGTGCGCTGCTAGATACAGGTTCCCAGATTTCATTTGTTACCGATCGTGTGGTAAGGATGCTAGGGCTCTCCCGTTCACATTCTCGCTTGTCTGTGTCTGGTATCTCCTCTGTCGACGCTGGTGTAACGCAAGGAGTCGTAACTCTTCAATTGAATTCCCGTTTTGATACTTCGCCAATGAAAGTGGAAGCCTTTATATTGAAAACCATTACTTCGTTAACACCCTCAATCTCCTTTAAAGTCGAGAATCCTTGTGCTTTGAAAAATCTGCAGTTAGCGGATCCTGGATTCAACAACCCTGCCCCTATCGATATTTTACTGGGTGCAGATATGGTATGGAATAGTTTGCGGGATGGTCACCGTTCGGATAGTAATGGGAATGTCATTGCTCATAACACACTCTTCGGCTGGGTAGTTGCTGGAAACATTCCCAACGATAAAGTTGTTTCGTTGCATGTAGGTTGTGACGTAGATATTCTTTTAAAGGCGTTTTGGGAGATAGAAGAGGTGGCTTCTCCTCATTCTCTCATTGGAATTGAAGACGTTGCTGACCAGCACTTTGAAAATACCTTCTCTCGAGCTCCAGATAACAAGTTCATTGTGGAGCTCCCTTTTCGTCAGGCTGATGTTAGGTTTGGAAACTCTATTTCTGGTGCTTTATCGAGGTTGTTTAGCTTGGAACGTCGTTTTGCTCGGGATGAAAAACTCCGTGTTGAATATTGCAAATTTATGAAGGCTTATGTCGACCTGGGGCATATGCAACTTATCCCCGATTGTGAAGTAGAGCCAACATCAGGAAAGACATTTTACCTACCCCATCATGCTGTCGTTACGTCTAAAATGAGGGTAGTTTTCGATGGTTCACATAAGGATTCGACAGGACTTAGTTTGAACGAAGCGCTTCACATCGGACCCCCTCTTCAGAGAAATCTACTCAATGTCTACATGCAATTTCGGCTATACCGATATGTCTTTTGCGCTGATATTGTTAAAATGTTCAGACAAATTTGGGTTAGCCCTAGAGATCGTGATTTCCAACGCATTGTTTGGAGAGAATCTCCAACCGAACCCATTGCTCATTTCCGCCTCAATACAGTTACATACGGTACCTCCCCTGCTCCATTTTTGGCAATTCGAGTCTTAAGACAATTGGCTAAGGAATACAAGCATCAATTTCCTAAGGCTTCTTACGCGATTCTGCACAATTCGTACGTTGATGATTTCGCTGCTGGTTCGGATTCTTTGTCTGAAGTCTTGGAGCTGAAGGAACAGTTGGTTGGAATTCTTTCTTGTGGTGGCTTAGAACTTAGCAAATGGGTGTCTAATTGTTGGCAAATTCCTAGTACTACCGGAGAAGGTGAGACGGTTTCGCTAGACCCTGAAGAAGAATGGAAAAAGGTACTTGGAATAGTCTGGAATCCATACCAGGACATGTTTACTTTTAAAATAGCCTTAAAAGATTCGTTAAAACCTACGAAAAGGAATTTGCTTTCTGAAGTTTCTACAATTTTTGATCCTATGGGATTTTTAGCACCCTCTACTATTCTTTTCAAAATTTTGTTCCAAGAACTTTGGTTGGATAAAAATAGGATTGACTGGGATGACCCATTACCAACAGAAATTGCAGAAAAATGGATTTCATACAGACAGGAATTGACACATTTTGGGAAACTTAGGGTTCCTCGAAGATACACTCTGAATGCTAAGCAGTTTGACTTGATAGGATTCTCCGATGCTTCTGAAAAGGCGTACTCAGCAGTTGTCTATGCACGAAGTGTCTCTGAAACTAGTGTTGTGGAAGTTCATCTCATAGCTGCAAAAACACGTGTTGCACCGGTGAAGCAAGTTTCAATTCCTCGCCTAGAGCTGTGTGGGGCTCTTCTTCTTAGTCGCATTATGAAACTTGTTTGCTCGTCATTGGATGCCATACCAGGAAATATCTTTGCTTTCACTGACTCTACAATCGTTTTGGCTTGGCTTTCTTCTCTTCCTCGCAGGTGGAACACCTTTGTGGCTAATCGAACAGCTGAAATTTTGGATACCCTGCCACGATCTGTCTGGAATCATGTTCGTTCAGAAGAAAATCCAGCTGATAGCGCTTCCAGAGGAGTTGAACCAAGCAAATTGATGGATTTGTCGTTGTGGTGGGTTGGCCCTACTTGGATTTTATCAGAATCAAATCAATGGCCATCTATTGTCGTCAATGCAGTGCAAAACGCCCCGGAGGAAAGGAAACGCCCAGCTTCTGTACTCACATCAGTCCCGGAGGAACATTTTTTGGATGAATTAGTCGCTAAATTATCTTCGTGGCGGAGGCTAGTTCGTATTGTTGCCTACATTTTAAGATTTGTACGAAAGTGCCGGTTTCCTCAGGGGGAGAAACCTCAATTTGATTTTCTGACCTTTTCTGAACTTCGTACTTCCAAAGAAACTTGTCTTCATTATTGCCAAAGAGAACTCAGGGAGGATGTTCAGATGTTGGAAAAGCAGAAACATGTTTCACCACAGTCAAGATTAGCGTCGTTATCTCCTTTCATTGATGAAGTAGGCCTGTTGCGAGTTGGAGGAAGAATTTCAAATGCGCCAAATATTTCGTTTAGTGTAAAACACCCGATAATTTTACCCAAAAATCATCGTATTTCGCAGCTTATACTTTCAGATGCTCACAATAAATTTCTTCATGCTGGTGTGTCCGAGATGTTCTCAGTGATTCGACAGGAGTACTGGATAATTGGAGCAAGAAACATGATTCGTAAGGTAGTGCATCAGTGCCTCGATTGTTTTCGCTTGCGTAAAGCAACCTCTTCCCAGTTGATGGGAAATTTACCTTCGTCCCGTCTATCACCATCATTTGCATTCGCTCAAACTGGAGTCGATTATGCCGGTCCCTTTACACTTCGAGCATCAAAACTTCGGAAGGCCAAGCTAACAAAGGGATACTTCGCATTATTTGTGTGTATGGCAACTAAGACTGTTCATTTGGAGGTCGTAAGTGATCTCTCAACAGAAGCCTTCATTGCTGCGCTGCGCAGATTTATCGCTCGCCGAGGAAAATGTAGTGTGATCCATTCTGACAACGGCACTAATTTTCGAGGAGCAGCTCGAAAACTATCTGAAGTCTACGAAGTAGTGCGCTCTTCTAAGCACAACGAATTAGTTTCCACTGCCTGGGCTACTGAGGACATACGATGGGAGTTTATTCCACCACATGCCCCTCATTTTGGTGGGCTTTGGGAGGCCGGGGTCAAATGTGTGAAGCAGCACCTTCGTCGAGTCACTGGAAACAACATTCTAACCTTTGAGGAAATGAGCACTTTGCTGGCCCAAATAGAAGCTTTGCTTAATTCTCGGCCTTTATGTGCTATATCCGATACTGATCTGAACCCGTTAACCCCTTCTCATTTCGTTATAGGTCGCCCGTATAACGCCATTTTGGATTCCTGCTATCTGGAGGTTCCAGAAAATCGATTGGGACGTTGGGAGTTAGTGCAGAACATGCTACAAGGATTTTGGCAAAGATGGCAGTCTGATTATATAACCTCACTTCAACAAAGACCTAAATGGAAACGGGCTGAGCGAAACTATGAAGTGGGTGACCTAGTTGTCGTCAAAGAACCTAATCTGCCTCCTTCCCAATGGGCTCTGGGTCGTGTTGAGGAGCTAAACCCTGGAAAAGATGGCCATGTGCGTGTAGTTATGCTTCGGACCAAGAATGGGATGTTTCTGAGGCCCATTACGAAACTGGCTCTGTTACCAACTTCCTGAAGAGCCCTTCAGGGGTGGCGGCGTGTTAAGAAATGAATACTAACGTAAATTTATTTAACGTAACATAAATTAAATGATAATAATTGAAAAATAATTAATATGAAAAAATGATTTGAATTTGCATATAAATATTTTTTCTGAAACCAAACATTGCATATTTTACCCTATAGAATTAACTTTGAGTCCAGCAAATGTGATACACTGACTAGCGGGTCCTCTCTCTAAGCTGTGTATTGTATTTGCATGTACTTTTTTGTTCTTCTATACGGGACTTATTTACTTACTTTGCGCTTGCACTTTGAAGCTTGTCAACTGTTTTTCTTTCCTTTTTGATTGCAACCACCGCGAGAACAACATCTTTTGCTTGAGGCCTTCAGCCTAGATTATTAGCATTGTCTTGGTCAATAAAGAAAATTATAAACTAAATTGAAGTTTTTTCGAATTAATTTCTTTAATCGGAACCACTAGTTGTAAGTATAAATAGAGGAAATTACAGAAAATAAAGTTAGTCTAGTTATAACCTTAAGCCCGGCAAAAATCCTCGTTTCAAACCCTCCTAGTGGGTGCCGGGCGGTAATGATCACCACAGTTATCTTGTACGTTGTCAAGATGGGGATCAGCTAAGGTCAGGTTGAATTGCTGAAGTTTCCTACTCCTTAATAGTAGCAACCTTTAGCAATGCAATTTGACCATAGATACGGGGTCCCTAATTTCAGTGGTGGTGTGAGCGTTTTATACATAGTCCGTGCCGAAGAATGAAAGGCTGGGGGGTAAACCAGTCGCGAACGAGCTCATTCGGATGCCTTGGCAGGGTCCGTCTTATTTTCTGCCTTACCCCGGTATATCGGCTCTACCGGGGCTGATCTTTTCTTTCCGACCTACTCGTGGGAATCAAATTTAAATTTAAAAACAAAATGGACAAAATGACGACAAACTTATGCAATACAACGGACAATGAAGATGAACTGCCGGCTTCTAGCCAGGAGACAATGACGGGGAGCTTTCTAAGCACAGATGCCTGTGCTGACGAAATGTCTTCCAAACCCTCAGGGAGCATAGCCAGTACCAGCTATAGTACTCCTGTGCTTCCTAAACCGACCGATACTGCCAAGCCATCGTGTAGCAATGCCAGCCATAGCATTGCGAAAGGTGGCAAGAAGAAATCTTCGGGCGTTCTTCTAAAGAACCAGTTCCAAAAAGCCTCGTTTATTCTTGGCAAGATTGCTAAGAATGAGGCTGAGGGAACCAGTCAAGAGAGGGACGCCGTGGATAAGATCAAGTACCAGAAGATCGTTGAAGAATACAACAGTCTTCTGGCACACAAAGATAAAGCCGTCAAACGAAATAGGTCTCAAGAAGAGACCTTACCTTCTAAAAAGAAGGGTAAATTTGACGGCAAAACAGTGAAGGGGGAAGCCAAATCATCCAGAGCGGCGCAACCGCCTACTTCAAGCGAGGTTGTCAGAGACGACCTCCAGGTAGCGGTTGTAGATGAGCTCTCCACCAATAACAAAGGTTTGTTGTCGGTGTGGAGTTCCATCGAGGCTAAGCTCTCTGAGATGGTTTTCTCTTACACTATGACCAATAGTGAAGGACCCTATCCTAGTTTCGACTCGGGTGAGGTGCTCAGGGGATACAGGGTGATCAAGTGCGAGAATGCGTTTTCGAAGGATTTCCTTAGGAAAAGCATCGCTGAGGTCAGCAATGACTGGGAGGGCTTGAAGCTCAAGCTCATCCCAGCTAAGGAGATCCCAAGACAACCCAAGGCTCGCATTTGGTTGCCTCTCATGAGTATCAAACCGAGCGGGCAGGAGCTGATCCGCGGCCTTCAGAGGTTGAATCCACTGATCCCCATGCAGGACTGGGTTTTGATCAAAGCGGAAGAGCCGCAAAAGACCAGTGTTTCATACCTTCTGAGGATCAGCGAGGATAGCAGAGGGGCTCTTGAGAAGGCCAATTTTAAATTGCGATTCGGCATCAGACATGCCAAAATCAAAATCCTGGAGAATCAGGGACCAGAGGCCGATAAAGTGGACGATGGCGCTGAGGTCAGCGCCGCTGTCGACGAATCGGGGGTTCCTGATTCGGGAAACCATCCGAATTAAAAACGCGCTGTAGGTCGTCCAGATTAATCTGAAGCACTCTAAATGTGCTTCAGATAATCTAAGAATTTTCCTAAGCGAGGAAAATATCGACATCGGCGTCATCCAAGAACCGTGGGTTAATGGCCTCAAAGTGAGGGGCCTCCAAGATAACCAATACGACCTGTTTTATAAACCAGTAGCCCCTGAACAAGGTAATCCTAGAACTTGTATCTTAGCTAAAAAACACTTAAAAGCTTTTTTTTGTCCCAATTTTAGTACTCCCGATTTGACAGTTGTCAGGCTGGAAGGCAAAGAAACAATTGGACTACTGGTGGCATCTGGCTACTGTGACCACAACCAACAATCACCGCCTGAGGAGGTGAAGACCCTGGTGGATGCAGCAAAACTGCAGAAAACGAATCTCCTGATTGGATGTGATGCGAACGCACGGCATTCTCTCTGGGGTAGCTCTGAAATCAACGAACGAGGTGAGTCTCTTTTTGATTTTATTATTAATAACAACTGTCTGTAACAGAGGTGATACACCCACCTTCGTTTTTCCAAGTTCGGAAAATTACGACGGTTGGGAAGATGTACTTGACGTCACTGTTACAAACAACTGTAAATTGATGGTAGAAAACTGGAGAGTATCCTCTTTAAACTCCTTCTCGGATCACAGATGGATCCTTTTTGACATAGGTTTCAAGTTAGAAACTCCTCCTCCTTATAGAAACCCTAAAAGAACTGACTGGAAGAAATTCAGTCAGATCACTAAATCCAAACTAGGCAAAGTACCAATTACTAGAGTAGAAACTGTGGAAGTTCTTGAATCTAAGGTAAAGACCTTCGAGGCAGCCATTAAAACTGCCTTCAGGGTCTCTTGTCCAGTTAAATATAGCCGTAAAAAATTTCCTCCTTGGTGGAACGAAGATCTCTCGGCATTAAGAAAAATGACCAGAAAGATCTTCAATATCTGTCAGAAGGAGAAATTCTTTCAACCTTATAAAGATTGTCTTAAAGAGTACAAGAAAGCCATAGCATTGTCCAAGAAGCTTGGCTGGAGAGAATACTGTCACTCCATAGAAGACATTAAGGATTCTGCCAGACTAAGTAAAGTGTTATCGAGGGAACATTGCAATCCCTCGTTCCTAAAAAAATCTGACGGTCTCTGGACAGCCTCTCCTGCTGAGTCCTTGGAAGTGTTAATGACAGCACACTTTCCGGGTTGCGAGAACAGCAACCCCGAAATGCGGAGTACCATAAGCACCGATCCAGCTCAGAAGGAGCTAATCAATTCAGTTATTACAGGAGATTGTATTTCACGGGCCATCAATACTTTCTCCCCTTATAAATCACCAGGCCTTGATGGCATAATACCAATTATGCTGCAGAAACTGCAAGACACAGCAGTGCCCTGGCTTGAAATGATCTTCAAAGGTTGCCTCTATCTCAATCACGTACCCGAGTCATGGAGACATGTCCGAGTGGTCTTTATTCCGAAGGTTGGTAGGCGAGGTCATGAAACCGCGAAGGATTTCAGACCTATTAGCTTGACATCCTTCGTTTTAAAGACACTAGAGCGCATCCTGGATACTCATATAAGAGTTTTATTAGAGGGTCATCCTCTTGATGTATGCATACCTCAAAGGCAAGTCTACTGAGACTGCCCTGCATGAAGTTGTGAGTACAGTCGAGAGAACAATTCACTACAAAGAATATACTCTCGCAACCTTCCTAGACGTGGAAGGTGCGTTCAATAACGTCCTAACTGAACCCATTCGGGAATCACTTACTCACTTCGGCGTAGATGACTTCATATCAAAATGGATCATTTCTATGCTAAGTGACAGAAAGATTCAGGCTTCATTAGGAAACACTACTGCTACTAAATATGTTAGTAGAGGAACACCTCAAGGTGGTGTTCTCTCCCCTCTTCTATGGCTTCTAGTCATGGACAAAATACTCGTCAAGTTAAGAGGTAGCGGTGTTAAAGCAGTAGCGTATGCTGACGATTTGGTTCTATTGGTCTCAGGAAAGTTTACCACAGTGATTAGTGAAATCACTGAGTCAGCTCTGAAAAAAGTTAGCAACTGGGCCGCAAGTAGTGGACTTGGTGTTAATCAGAGTAAAACGGAACTGATGCTCTTTACTACCAAAACTAAAATACCTACCTTCAACCCACCTCGGCTAAACGGCCAAGCTCTATCTCCAAAGCTAAATACCTAGGAGTCATTCTTGACCCCAAATTGAATTGGAAGGCAAATATAGAAGAACGGGTCAAGAAAGCCTGCATAGCTTTCTATGCCTGCAGAAAAACATTTGGTAAGAAGTGGGGCCTCCAATCTAAGATGATTCTATGGACGTACACTGCTGTGGTTCGACCAATTTTGTCATACGGATCTATTGTGTGGTGGCCTGCACTTAGCAAACAATATAACATCAATAAACTTAAGAAGGTTCAAAGAACGGCTAGCGTTGGCACTACGGGAGCTATTCGATCCTGCCCCACAGATGCCCTTTACGTTATCCTGCACCTTCTACCACTTGATCTTCACATTAAATATCTATCGGCATGCAGTGCCTTAAGATTAAAAGAATCTAACTGCTGGTCTTCCAAGCCCTATGGCCATGGAAATATCACAAAATTGATTCCTTCGGATATTTTCCTGGCTAGCACCGACTACCGTATACCTCCTCTCAGACTCATCGAAGATTTGAAAATTGTTTTTCCTACAAGAGTTGATTGGGAAAACGATAGTGTGACGAAAGACTTTGACACCACAATCTTTACTGATGGGTCTAAGATGCAGTGCGGGGTTGGTTCAGGAATCTTTTCCGAGGCACTGAACATCTCCAAGTCTTTCAGACTACCAGACTTTGCAAGTGTATTTCAAGCTGAACTACTAGCAATTAGAGAAGCATGCAAATTGCTCAAATTAAATCAAAATCAACCTGGAAACATAGCAATCTGCTCCGACAGCCAGGCGGCCATTAAGACCATCAAATCAACTACATCAACCTCATTACTTGCCCAGCAATGTCGAGACGAACTCTCGAGTCTAGGCATTGAACGCCGGGTCACTCTTATCTGGGTTCCAGGTCATAGTGACATAGAGGGTAACGAACGGGCTGATGAGTTGGCTCGACAAGGCTCAGCCCTTCACAGCTCACTAGCGGTTAATGTTAATATCCCTCTTGGTGTTGTGAAGGGAAGGATTTTCTCGATTTTTCTCAATCAATCCAAACTTAGGTGGAGCAGTCTTACAAACTGTGTCATATCAAGAAAGATTTGGCCTACCTATAACCAATCTCGTTCTAAAGATCTGTTATGTAGACCCAGGCACGACATAGCCAGGGTAACAGCAATTTGTACTGGGCACTGGCCCATAGGGGAGTATGCAAGAAAGCTGGGAATCCCCTATAACTCCCACTGTAGGAGCTGTGGAGACCCACAAGAAAAAGAAACTGTCACTCATTTTCTCTGCAACTGCCCCGCTCTAGCCCATTCTAGATTGACTTCCTTTGGGAAGGCATTCCTCGACGACCCAAGTGAGCTTTCTGGGAAGAAAATCAAAGATCTGATTATCTTTCTGAATGCGACGAAATGGCTTTAATAAAAGTTGACACGAGTAAATGGTATCAAAACGGCGCTTCCCAGCGCTAATTGAGTCGCAAGGCCAGGGCTAGCAGCTGCCATCTCTACCTACCTACCTATAACCTTAACCTCGACTCATTTCATTTAATCGTTCATTTATGCTCGGAGATACAAGCGGCTGTAATGGCTCAGAAATCTAATTCTGTTCTCAAGAACTCAAGAGACTGCCTCACTAAACATTACACTAAACAATCTACTAAGATTGCCATATCTTCTACAATAATTGGAAGAGAGAGAGTACCTAACACTTTGACACTTAATCCGTCTACCAAACATACGCAGGGGATAGTATCTTCCTGTAAATCTAGCCCTAAGTTCCTAAGTATTTCCCAAGAGTCCCTACCTATTATGGTCCTGGAAGCTCCTGAATCTAATAATCCTAAAAATTTAGAACCATAGATGCTAATCGTTAAAAATGGTCTCCTATCATTGCTGTTTGCCTCTAAAGTAAACCCCAAATGAACCCTATTAGCCAACTGGTTACCAGCAGGCAACCCTATTAACTCCTTCGGACTTCCCGCCCTGCTGGCGCCGGAGTCCGCTGTCCATTTCCCGAACAGTTCCTACAATTTTGTTTCTTAAACCCCTAAAGCACCACAACCATAACAACGCCTAGGAGCAGAACACCTATCTGCATAATGGCCTGATCTATTGCAGTTAAAGCACCGAATATTCGAATTCGAACGGTTTGAACTTTGAGCCCTACGAGTGGTTTGATTGTTCTCCCCAACAACCGAAACCGAAGGAGTATCGACACCTACATGTGCTAGATCCGGTTCTAGCAAAGTTCTATTATTCCTAACGCTAGGTGGTGGAACATACGCATCCACGTCAGCCCTAACCGCCTCTAAGTTTCTACCTAACGCTACTAAGTCACAAACGCAAGTCGGTTTTGCCAAACCGAGTTGTGTTTGGTAAAAGGGTGTCAAATTCCTCTGGATCATTGCCAATCTTCTACTTTCAGGAATGGGATCTGTTAGCCTACTAAACAAATTATGCATAGTTGCAACGTAAACACCGATGGTTTCGTCTTTACCTTGAGTCCGACGCCTAATTTCATCTAAACCAAATCAATGCTTTTCCAACGAAGAGCTCTACTGCTGCCTTAAAAAGTTGGGTTTCCGAAACCCCCCTAGCCTGTCTCATTTCCTCTACTCGTTCTAGGAATGCATTCACTGAGGCTCCACATCGCTCTCCGGTGAACTTCACATCCCATCTCGAAATATTAAATAATTTGTCCACCCTACCACGAACCTTTCAACTTCAAAAGCCGGTTCAATTGAATTCCGCTTTTCCGTCTCCTTATTCTCTGAAACTACCTCTTCTACTTCTTTCCCTATGTCTTCCTTATCCTCTTCATCTCCTTCTAAAGTTGCCATAGCCATAACTACCTTGTTTTTCAACACAAGTTTACATTTCTCCTGACTTTCATTTTCTGGAATACTCCTATCCAACCTACGTAAACACCATTCAACTTTCGCTAAAATCTTTAAATATTCGCCCGAAGTTTCCGACTTCGGACGATTTTTCAAAAGTTTCCCTAATTCAACTAACTTCTTTTCGACTGCCATCGAATCTTGTTCAAAAGTGAACGTATACGATGAAGCCAGAAACGAACTCCTACGTTCTAATTTGATCGCGGTCCTAAGCGCTTTCTGCATTTCTTCTACGGTCCCTACCATCAATCCGCGACATTCTATTTCATATGTTATCTCATTATGTGATAACCTATTTACTTGGCTAGCCTCCATTTTAGGTTAAAAAAAGATTAGATGAAATAATTAAAAGAAATTAAAAATAATTTACATTAACAATCCTAGAACAATTCTTCCAAAATGTCCCAGAAAGTTATCAAAAATGAACGAAAGAATTTCAAAAATTGAAGAAGCGCAAAAAAAATCGATATTAAAATTACCCCTTAAATGTCTATTTTTATCTTTGGGCACTTTCCCAACACAACAAAGTATTAATCGGTCCGATTATTATTATCTAATTCAAAATTAAATTAATTAAGAAACTAATAAAAAAGTTAAAATGTATTTAAAATTTTCCTCTAAAATTGTAACCCAGAAAAAGGTAATATATCGAAATGGAAACACCAATCGATATTCACCACACTACAATTTGACTGCCCACACCTGTCAAAATTATTTCAACTAGAAGCAAAGAACTAAACAAAATGGATGCCCCACTCACATAAATGATTAACCAATAATGCAAATATTTTAAGAGATATCAGTCAAAACAAGAACTTAATAAATAAAATTCGACCAATTCCTCTTGTAGCACAATCCTCTATTCCTCCTTCTTGAGACGTATGTATTTAAATATGAATCCCAATGGTACATATGTTCTACAAAAACAACTTCCCTTTGATTTTTCGGCATGTATTGCACATCTGTGCTATGTATGTGCCGTATGCCCTTGAAACGTTGCACCACGAACTTTTTGCCTATGAAAAGAAAAAAGAACACCAAGTAAATTTTCTTAATTTTAAATGAAAACAACACAACACTTCCCTTAATCCACACAAGAATAAAAAAAAACAAGAACAAACGTGGAATATGCACTTCTTGCAATTTTTCCAACCACCAAAAAGACACAAGGGAGCCCCACGTTGGGCGCCAATTGTTACGAAATTTACACTCGCGATGGGATTAGTTATACATTTTTATATTATATTTATGATGGCAGAACACCAATCTGCATAACACAATTGGATTTACAAATCCACAAAATAAACGAACAAACGATTCAATAAAAAAATATTGCACGATAACCGCCGCGTTCGTCGCGAAGTAGAAAAATCGAGATGAAATGATTAAGTTAAATGACAACTGTCAGATATTGGATAATGGGTGCGTTTGATAACTTCGTAACAGGTAGCCTTAGAGTATATATAATATGGAGTGCATGTTCCTATATCAAATACATTGTAACGCCAGAAGCACAGATAGAGGGCGCTAGTATCTACTTTCTTACAGTTTCGGGAAGCACCAGCTTTTTTTGTATTTTTTTTGAAGAGGGATGGAAAATAAAAAAAATTAAGTTAAATTTAATTAAATTCTGGAAAGGGATAACCACTAATCAGTGGGGATAACGCACTCTTATTCGAGGTCCGCCCTTTTGCTTCCCGAAATTAGTGAAACTAGCGCCGCCTATAAAAGCTTCACGTTTGAAATGGAACAAGCACTCCATGTGATATATGCTCTAAGCAGGTAGCACAGAAGTGCGTTAAATCAAAGTCCCCAATTCCAAACCGACCCAGACTACAGAAATAGTGAGGAGGACACCAACTTCGAGCGGGGTTGTTATCAGAAGCGCAGTACCAAATCAAAAACATATCAAACTCATAGATATTTTTTTGTAGCTGACCATTGTTTGTGTTGTTTAACAGGGAAGAAAAGCGGGTTCAAGGTGAACTTCCTTTGATGTCGGGCATTTAAGTTGGACACTCAGCCATACTATATTTACTTTGGTGTGGTTATGATTCACCTATATGAGGACCGCCTGTCGCACAACATCAGGTTCACTTCCGGGTCTTTTGTTATTTTTCCAAAGATGTAAAAAGAGCAGGACTCTGGCTGATGGACCAGGTTTCATCTGAACTCCTTTGGCAGTTTGGAGCCATAACGGACTGTGACAGGGAAAAAGCAATGTTGGAAAAGGAAGGAAGGGAAGCGAAACTTGGTGTGGTAAAATTTACCGCAACAAAATGTCGATATAACTGTCGGGAAAGCCACGAAAGCCTTGATGATTTGCAAAAGAATTTCAGAAAAATCATGGGGTTGCAAACCAAAAGTCCTGAGATGGATGTACACCATGATGGTAAGCCTCTATGGGGCGGTTGCATGACACAAAAGAACCGAATTAATAACCACTAGGAAAAAACTAGAAAAGGTGCAAAGGCTTGCATGCATATGTATAACCGGAGCAATGAGAACATGCCCTACAGCAGCAATGGAAAACATATTAAATCTAACGCCACTACACGTGACAATAGAAAGTGCTGCCAAGGGAGCCATCATGAGATTCGCCAAGAAGGGTACTGGGAGAGGGAAGATCATTACAGGGAACGGAATGCGATCCCCAATTCTACAGTTACAAACCTTCTTGTCATTCCAAGGAATGACATGATCAAAAAATATAACTTCGAAAAGCTCCGTACGGAGTTAAGTTGCAAAAAGGACTGGATAAGCGAAACGGAAAACTACAGCCTCGAAACAAGCACCATCAAGAGGTATACTGATGGATCGAGAACTTCTGAAGAGACTGGGGCAGGGATTTTTGGGCCTAGAACTAAAATTTCCATACCAATGGGAAAGTCCACCAGCATATTCCAGGCAGAAGTAAATGCCATCGGAAAATGCGCAGAACGTAACATCGATAGAAAATACAAAAACCTAAACATTGCCATCATGTCAGATAGTCAAGCCGCAATAAAAGCTTTGAACTAATACACCATTCCTTCAAAACTAGTATGGGAATGTGTAAATAAGCTAAATGAACTGGGCCAGGAAAACAAAGTCACACTTCAGGCAATGAAGAGGCTGACTCCCTAGCTAAAATAGGAGCAACGGGGCCCCTAACGGCCTTATTGTGGTAAAGGGGAAAATATAATCAATAATCAAATCAAATTATTAGAGGAGGCAACAAGATCAAAAATCTGGAATCAACTCCCAAAACTGAGACAGGCCAAACTCTTACTCGGTTACTACAACCGAAAGCGTAACCAATCCTGTATTAGCCTAAGATCCTGCAACGCTCATGAGGAGACACCCTACCACATAATAGGTAAATGCGATGCACTAGTGCATCAAAGACAAAAATATCTGGGCAGGCACCATATAGAAGAGAACAAAATACATTCTCTGAAAATACCCTAAATTTATAAATTTCTAAAAGGAACGAATCTGGAGGGTGAACTGTAGATGAGAAAGCTCATCCGGTTCAAAAGGGGGGCACAATAGACTTTGTATATGAAAACTATAGTACTCTTATGGCGAGTTTTTTTTAGGGTTGCACGGATCCTGGTGGTGGCGCTGCAAAACTTAAGTTGTAAAATCCGATTTGGGGAGTCTTTAAGCGTCGGAAATTGGTGGTAGGGGCAAGAGGAGACTATTTTTTGGATTATTGCATCCAAAAAATATCAATAAATATCGATTAAAACCTCCGTAAGCTCTCCGCAAAAAGAAAAGAGTAAGGGTTGCCCGCATACATTAGATGTCGCCCCATTCGACTTCCGCCATGAGAGTACTATAGTTTTCATATACAAAGCAATAGATCTTAAGGTCGTTGTGCAAATATACCCACATAAATCATTCATTCATTCAAGCTGCCGCTTCAACTCATACTTCACGAGCTGAACAAGAACATAGAAAATATAAACCTAGGCTCAGAAACACCCAGAGTCATACCACCCACAGCCAACGGAAGTGCCACATGCACATCTACCTCTAAGCAAATAGATTACCATAAATGGGGTCTAAAATTTGATTCAAGAAAAATGACTGTGGATGGTTGCATTTTTAGATTGAGTAGGCTCAGAGAATGTTATAACACGACACGGCAAGAAGTGTTTTTGAATTTTCATTAATTTGTTACGGGGGACGCACAAACTTGGTACTGGTTGTATCTACATGCGCATACTAACACTGACTGGTTTACTTTTCGAATACCCTTATTTGAACAATTTTGGAGTTTAGAGACTGATTCCAAATTGTTTGACCGAACGTCAAGGAGCTAACGAAAGCTTTGATGTTTTTTTCAACGAAATTCACTAAATACTCGCCTCTATAAACCAAAGACTTCCAGAGAGCTTACTGACCTCTTAAAACAGAATGTTAAGAGACGTATAGGAGAGCTTCTTCCAACCTTTTACACAAATAGCTTGCTGAAATGGTTCATGTCTGCAGGAGCATTGAAAGGTATATAAATAAACAAGATTCTGCCCGGTTGAAGACAAATCCATCCATACAATTTCATAATCAAGTCTCAGAGTCAAAGTCTTTAGATCCACAAGTTTAAGCAATGTCTTTTAACCATAAAAATTTAGATACATTTTCTTATTTATGTTGGAACTGCAGACTAAAAGGACATTCATATAGAAGGTGTCCGAGCATGCAAGCAACATTGTTCTGCTACAAGTGTGGCTTCCAAAACATGACATCTCCTAATTGTCCGAGATGTACGGGAAACTGGAAGCGGGGCGATCCAACTTCCGGGGGGAGTTGCCCTCAAACGAAGAACCCGAAAATCTAATTGAAAAAGCTATTGCTCAATTAATAAAATTTTGCAAAATAAAAATAATTTACCGGATAAAACCTACATTCCTGATGAATACAAGCATTGAAAAAATATAATAGGTCTGGATATTCAATAAGAAAATTTTTCCTTAATTATAAATGAGTTGTGTATTCGAAAGGGATTTTTTCTCAATTTGAAAATTTGTTGTTTATCTACGTTTCTACGGCAACGATTGTTCTATTTGTTTTCTATTATTCAAATTATTTGTTTGTTTCAAAATAATTTGTTTTCAAATATGTATGAATGTAGGTATGTATGTACAAGTACATATGTATGTATTTGAATATGTGCCTATGAAAATTTTCGTTATTTTTAATTCTAAATTAAAAATCAAAAAAGGGGTTGCATTTGTGTTTTGATTTTTTTTTTTGATACGAAAGTTACATTAGTCAGGTAGGGACATAATGGGCTCTACCAATAATCAAATTTAGCAACGACTTAAATATTTCGAAAAAATTAACCATTATGTTATGGATCCTAAATACTTAACCAAACACTGCATGTTATTTCTTTGAAAGCCATTTCATAGATATATGGTTCATTATTTATTGTCCACTTAAATATTAAGGTCATACAATGTACGGTTTATTATTTAGAACTCTTTTCAATATGGTCCATTTCACAGAAATATTAAAGTGGTCACTAAATGTGATTATTGGTATATTTATTCAATGATACAAGTTACCTGACCTAATTTACCTTACCCTGATTTACAAAAAGATATTGAATTACTCTCAAACAAAACTCAACATATAACCATGTTAAAACGCCCACAAGAAATTTCTGATGGATCCTTTCCAAAAGAAAGACCTAAATCTCTACATGAAAGACTTCAAAATTATTACGAAGTCCGAGATCGTATTTTTAATACAAAACCATCTAAGCGAGTTTTGAAACTTCCGGAACGATTTAGAGAAAAAAAGAAGGTCTTTAAAGCAATCTCTACAACCTGTATTAGTTTCAGTGATGATTCACGCCCATACGCGAACATTCTTTTCGGTAGAAATGTACTCGGTTTACTGGACAGTGGGGCCAGTATAAGTTGTCTTGGAGGGGGTTGTTTAGAGTTGCTTAAGGATGTGGGAGTTTCTTTTAAAGTGTTCACTTCGAACAGCAAGTGGTCAACAGCAATCCATTGTTGCTATTTGTAGATCTATAAGACACTTCAATGAAATTTGCCATTTAATTGAACTATGTAACTCTAGAGATTTGTTTAAATCTAATCTATCAGTAATTTTTACTTTTTAGTTATGCCATTATATTTCATATATGTAACTTTATTTATCTGTTATAACTTATAAGATATATTTGTAAATACTTAATGTACATATTTAACTCTTATTCAAAATCTGTTAGCTGTAATCGCTTGTAGATAATAATAAATAAATAAATAATTGTCCATCAACTACGAAGAATCAGGGTGGTGCAGGTGGCTGGAAGGAAAATAAGCCGCAGGTTGAATTAAAAGGGAAAAGTTAACTGCACATCTAGATACTGGGAGCGACATAACGATAATGAACAAATCGGTGAGCGATTAAATTGGAATAGACAGTTTTGATGGCCTTGGTATAAGTGTATCTATAAATTTTGGCAACGACGAGAAGAGAACAATGGGGTATTCGAAATTGAAAGCGGTCATCGAGTCGGAAGTGTAGGAGCTGAACTTTCATATATGTAGTACCTGATTCTTTTATGAGAGAAAGTATACTAGTTGGAAAGGATATCTCAGATATCGCTGCCCTTTAGTGTAAAGTTGCGTTTGTTTTGGCAGATGACATACCTGCTTATGAAAAACGAGGCGGCTAGCGCCAAAAGAGACGTATTTTGTGAACCAGCAAATTGAAACATGGTTGAAAGAAGGGATCATTAGAAAAAGTAGCTTTTGTTATGCAAGTCCTGTAGTTTTAGCACGCAAAAAAGATGGAAGCTATCGATTATGCGTTTACTTCAGGAAACTTAACCCAAAAGCTATACGAGATCGATTTCCTTTATCAAACGTCGAGGATATTTTGGAGGGTCTCTTGGATGCAAATGTTTTCATTACTCTGGATCTCAGCAATGGGTTCTTTCACGTTGATATAGAGGAGTCATCGACTAAATTCACAGCGTTTGTTACGCAAGATGGTCAGTGGTGCAACGAGGTGCTTTATAAATTTGCAGATGGTCTTCGTTTGTTATCAGTTCCAAAAAGCCTACGAAAGTAAATTTTAACAAGCGTTCATGAAAAGGGGCACGTTGGTGTGCAAAAAGTTTAAGCCATTATTTGTCAAGAATACTTTTTCCCTAATCTAAGCAACCATTTTGAAGGTGTTGTTAAAAATTGCATTGCGTACATTCTGGTTTCAAAGAAGCAGGGGAAATTGGAAGGTCTGCTCAATCCAATTGCAAAACCTGATGTGCCATTGCACACATAGGTACCATTTGGATCACTTTGGACCACTACCATCTACAGCGAAGTCTTATAAGTATATGTTAGTCATTGTTGATGCTTTTTCCAAATTCACCTGGTTCTACCCGGTAAAAGCATGTAATACGGAAGATGTTATCAAAAAGATGGAGCTGCAGAGTGAAACGTTTGGTTTTCCACGGCGAGTAATCACGGATAAGGGGGCAGCATTCGAATGACTACTGTGAAAAGAAGAACATTACTCATCATATGGTCACAACTGGAGTACCTAGAGGAAATGGCCAGGTGGAGCGTCTAAACAAAATCATTATTGAAGATAGTAGCGAAGCTAAGTTTAAAGGACCCGATGAAGTGGTACAAGTTTGTAAGTCGTGTTCAAGTTCTTTTATGAGAGAAAGTATACTAGTTGGAAAGGATATCTTAGATATCGCTGCCATTTAGTGTAAAGTTGCGTTTGTTTTGGCAGATGACATACCTGCTTATGAAAAACCGAGGCGGCTAGCGCCAAAAGCGACGGATTTTGTGAACCAGCAAATTGAAACATGGTTGAAAGAAGGAATAATTAGAAAAAGTAGCTTTTGTTATGCAAGTCCTGTAGTTTTAGCACGCAAAAAAGATGGAAGCTATCGATTATGCGTTTACTTCAGGAAACTTAACCCAAAAGCTATACGAGATCGATTTCCCTTATCAAACGTCGAGGATATTTTGGAGGGTCTCTTGGATGCAAATGTTTTCATTACTCTGGATCTCAGCAATGGGTTCTTTCATGTTGATATAGAGGAGTCATCGACTAAATTCACAGCGTTTGTTACGCAAGATGGTCAGTGGGAATTTTTGAATGCACCATTTGCGTTTTGCAACTTACCTGCTGCTTTTCAAAGGCCAATCGACTCGATCTTCAGAGAAGCCGTACGTGAAAGGTTATTTTATTACGAATCTATGTTGATCACATAATAATTTCTGGGAAGGACGTCAAGGAGTGCATAGAAATGTTTGTGAAGGTCTTAATTATTTGTAAAGAAAATGGCCCTATGATAAATTTGAAGAAGTGCAATTTTTTGCAAAAGAATGTGGTGTTTTTAGGACACATTGTGGAAAATGGAGCGATAAAACCTTCAGAAGAAAAAGTGATTGCTGTGAAAAACGGCCCAACATTTTATGAGCTTTTTAGGGTTGACAGGATTTTTCCGGAAGTTTGTAAAAGGATACCCGATCATTGCAAAGCCACTGTCAGACCTAACCAAGAAAGGGGAGAAATTCGTGAGTGGGGAAAGCCAAGAAATGGCTTTCAAGCAGCTAAAAGAACGACTATGCAGAGCCGATTTTAAAGCTTTTCAATCCGTCGCTAGCTATTCAATTGCATACGGATGCAAGCAACGAAGGATTTGGTGGCGTTCTGTTACAGAAACATGATGATGGTCATTTTCACCCAGTTTTCTTTCTTAGTTATAAAACAATTAAAACGCAAAAGGGTTATCATAGTTACGATTGCTGGCTGGCTATTATTAAAGCTTTAAAGAGGTTAAGAGTTTACTTTCCAGTGTTGTTCCATGCAGACAAAAAATGTAGACTACATGATTGTCTACGTGTAGACAATTCATCACTGTCTACATGTCAATGTAGACAATGTAGGCAATCAATTTTATTTTAATTTTTCAACTTTTTTTGTCTTCTTAATCATATAAACAACATAAATTTGTATTATTTGAGTCTTTCACTCTGCATTTTGTATTTTACACTGTGCAATATGCTACATATTTGTTGTTGGATTTCATTAAAAGGAAACCAAGTTCATCAAAAGCTTTATTTTTGCGTCGACCAGACATCATTTTATTATCAAATAGCTCAATTTTTCGATATTTTTTTGAAGTCAAACACGCACCTTTTCTAAATAGAAATAAACCTTTCGAAAGAACAATCAAGAATGACAGGACTGTGACAGATTAGAATGAAATATCCTCATTGTCTATATTGTCGACTTCATTGTCTACATTGTCGACATTGTCTGCATTGTTGACACAATTGTCTACGTAGAAAAGTAGACAATCAAAGTCGACGCGTAGAGGAACAACACTGGCGGTCACTATAAAGTTGTTGGAGAGTCAGCCATACCAAGATTTTGAAGTATGCAACGAGGTGCATACTTGTTGTTGTAAATTGTGAATTTTGGTGTGAATTTAGTTTTCGTGACTGTGAATTGCGGTTAGTGATGTACAAAATATTTTTATGTTTTTAGCTTGAAGTTTGACGTGGAGGATGCGGTTCATGTACACTGTACAGTAGGATGCTAGAAAAAAGGGATTCTTGTATGGTTTGTAGGTAGATTTCAATGGAATATGGGTATATGAGTTTTGTATGGTAATGAGATCATATTACATCAGTGGGAGTTCATTGACTTTAAGATGCATTGGTTGTTTGAAGGTTGATAGTAATTTATGAAAAATAATTTAAGAAATAATAGAAAGGAAACAAATATTTTATGTCGTTTATAATAATTGTGATTTATAAATCCATGAATTTGTAGCCGATGGGAAGCCGAGCCATTTGACATATACTTTGTCTCCATTACTTTTAAGTACTTTTTCCACGAGATAAATATAAGGGTATTTAGTCTTTTGTAATTCTTTTTCGTAAAAACATCCACTGATAGGTTGACCATTAAAATCTTCAAGGAGATATGTTGGCGGGTTGGTTAGGTTTACTTTTCTTATCATAAAAATTTCCGTTGTCCAATTTGGTGTGTAGCCTTTCTCAAAAACGTGTTTTAACTTGCTTGTTCTAACATTGTCGCCAACTCTATATTTACCCTGTGGAGCGATTTTAATTCTATTATAAGCCGTAGATAAGAGTTTTTTTAGAGTTTTCCTGATTCACATCGATTGGGCGCATTTTTATAGTTCTATGCATAGAGTGATTGTATTCTTTCAACAAATCATTAATAATGCACGTCCATTTGTAATTACCATTAAAACTAAATTCCTTCCACATTTTTTCCTTGATTGTGCGATTAAAGCGTTCAACAATTGATGCCTTAAGTCATCAAACCCTTTGATAATAACTCTTCTTCGGTTGAAATTCTTTCTTGCTGACCTATGAAGCTCTTCAACAACTTGTCGTTTACTCATTTTTCAAAAGAATGAAAGAAAACTCAATTTTTATGGTTTTATATGCACACTTATATGTAGGCTTAATAACATTTTTATTTTCATCTATGGTACAGTAACATTAGTTTTCTTAATCTTATTAAACGGGTTTCAATCAAACAACATTCACAAGTATCTGGTCCCACCTTACATGTATTTGAAGACCATGAACAGTGTGTAAAATGACAGCCAAACTTAGATTTAACTTGATCAAATTAAATTCACAATTAATTTGTGATGATTTAGCCAGGTTTGTGGTCGGATTAATTAATTATTTAAAAAAGATTTTTCCTTATTGACCGCAAAGATCGTAATAAAAAGACAAATTTTGTTGTTTTTTAAATTTTAATTCTTTTTATTTAACACGAATGCATTTCGGTTCTCAGCTGCAGAACCATCATCAGCGGACGACAATTAAACAAAAACATGTTTGTTGTCTTTTTTAAATAATTAATTAACTTGATCAATATTTTTTTATAATTACTAAAAAAAGAAATATTTCTCAGAAACTCTTCATGATGTTCTTCAAGCAAATCATGTTTATGAAGCCTTAAAAAAGTCAAAATTTCATCTAAAATTAATGATATATTGATATTAGACATGATTCTGGTATCGCTTTGGCTTACAAATAAAAACTGAATGTAAGATTTGTTAGTTATTCTGTCTTGTATGAATAATAATTTGATTCCGCTTCTTGGTTCGCTTTAATTTTTCCTATCTCAAGTAGAAAATACTTTCGAAGATCATCCAACAAACGGATTGTATTGAAATTATGTAAATCAATGTACTCTTTTAATATTTGTTCTTTATTTCTTATTTCATCATCTATGTATGCTTTGTTTGCTGCTTGATGAAGCATTGTTGGACTTCCGATATTATGCAGACATTTCCCCTCAATATCAAAATCACCATTCTCAGTTTGCTTAAATCCATCACCAGGAGGACCTTGAGGACCAACAATTGTTCTTTGAAATTTTTTGGAACTTCTTCCGAACTTGTCAACACTCATTTTGCTAATAAATTATATTTTGTTCTCGCAACTCTTCCACGATTGAATTAATTTCATTTTTATGATTGTTATGCCCCGAAGTTTCAGATGCGATTAAAAGTCTTAACCTATCTACAAGCTCATTTGAGTTATCCCAATCAACATAATCAATAGGATTAGTTGAATAGATCATTGTAGGAGAACTATCCATATCCATGTATGCATTTCCAACTTTTGTTTGTTTATTTTGGTTATACTCTGAATCAAAGGTTTAATAATTTTTTTATATTTTTGTCCTCTATTACCTTTAGCCTGTGAATTTATATCATGATTTCTCAAATGAGCGCATGTTTTTTGTAATATTTTTTGATACTGCTTTAAATCTTCAGTATTATAAATATTCTTTCGGGGATTTTTGCTCAATACTAGTTCAAGAAGACCCTTAGTTCCATAGAAAATTTCTTCATCAATTATAATATTGTTTTCATCGTTTATTTTAAAGTTTGATCTTCCTAATTTGTTTGAATTCGATTCAGCATCAAAGTACGGACCATAGATTTTATCATGAAGTGAATTTGAAATCAACGATCTGTTGATCGGAGTACTTTCATTAAAGCTATTTGAAGGTGTTTTAAATGATGTGTCTTCATCAACTGTCATCGAATTCGATAAAGGTAAATTTAAATCTCCTTCTGAAGAATTATTTTCATATTCATTTGCTTCAGCTTCTTCTGTTGGGGGACTTTTAAATTGAAGACGACGCTTAACAGAGGATGATTTTATTTCTTTTAACTCGCGATTCTTGGTTTCACTATTTTCAAATTTTTTAACGATTTTACGTAAGGGTTCAACAATTGGTTTAAACGTGTTTTCAGTTTCAAAGTCCTTTATGAATTTTCCAGTTTTGAGAAGCATATACTTTTTCTTCAAAACCTCCTTTGTTTTTATAAGATTTTTCAGTGTTTTTATATTCGTATCCATAGCTATTTAGAGTGTTAGATTACTTCTAATAGGATCTGAAGAATGGGTAGTCCAATACAGGGCGGTTCAATACAGGTCTGTTCAATACAGGGCTATTCAATACAGGGCTGTTCAATACAGGGGCTGTTCAATACAAGGCAGTATAATACAGGTAATATTAAGATAGGTGTATTAACATGAAAAGCAGTTTCACGACTGTATCAATTTATAAAATAACTGTTTCTTTAAAAGATTTTTTATACCGTCCATTTTTAACGCAACTATCTTTATCAATAACTAAAAACCCATACAATTCTTTCCAGCATTCTGAACACAACTCTTTAAACTGTTTGAGCGTCATATCTGAATTAATATGATCATTAAAAATATGTTTCAAATTAAGATCATCTTGCTTGAAAAGAATTATATAGTTAGCGTTATCTCGAATCAAATGTTTTGGAATGTATGTATATGATTGGCATAAGTAGAAGCTATCTACACCGCTATGTCGACCCATACAAAAGTAGTCTCTTATGGTATTTTGTTTTTCACAAGCTACATCGTCAAATATGAAAACTGAATTGGATTTAGCCTTAGAAGGCAACATAACTTCACAATTATTTGAAAATTCATGCATTTCTTTTATTGATCTTATAACCTTTTTTAGATATGCATATTTTGGTTGATGCAATGATTTTGAATAAAGGTATATATTTTCAAACTTTAAACCATTGACATCTAAAAAAATGCTTAGCATAACATTAGTTTTTCCACAATTAGATGGACCTACAATTATTCCTCGAATACTATTAGGAAATAATTTTCCATGCTTTTTTTTTTCTTTTATATTTCCGTCAAAATTTTGAATGCTAATGGATTCTTGCTGCCTTACGAACTTCATTTTATTGAATGAAGCTTTTCATATAAGTCTTCGTGTTTTATGATCATTGTTTCATAATCGCTCCCCACGTCTTATGCAATAGTTATATAATAATTGATTTTAGAACATCAACTGTTAGTTCTACTAACTCAGTTCAGGGAAACTGATTGGTTAACTCATTAATAAACAATCTTCCATTTGAACTACACCTCCCATCTTATAATTTTTGTGGACCCGGAACCAAACTTGAGAAGCGTCTTGCTAGAGGAGATCGGGGGATCAATCAATTAGATGAAGCTTGTCGTGAACACGATATAGCATATAGTAAAAGTAATAATTTAAATTACAGACATTCAGCCGATAAAATTTTATCTGAGAAATCCTGGCAGAGGTTCAAAGCTAAGGATTCAACATTATCAGAGAAACTAAATAGTCTTTTAGTTACTAACATGATGAAGGCTAAATCTACTCTTGGAATGGGTATATCATCAAAAACTAAGACAAAGAAAGACCGTCGTCAATACCCCAGGAAAAAGAAAAGGAGTCTGATGATTGTCTGGCAAGCATGAAATAGCTATAACTCCGGCCAAAAATAAAAATATAAACGAATTAATATAAAATTAATTCGTAAAAACAATTGGTGGTAGTGCCTTAAAGTTGTTGTTGTTGTTCACAAAAAAAAAAAAAAAAAAAAAAAAATTAATTTTTTCAAAAATGCAGTCAAAGAAGCTAAAGTGGCAATCAAAAATTCGAACACTGAAAACATAAATAATAGAGCATCGACTGCTTTAACTGCAGCTAGACAAGTTAGTAAGAACAAACGGAGGAATATAACATTACCTAGAGTAATACCGATTCCAAAAGTTGGAGGATTTTTACCATTGATTCCTATCTTAGCAGGATTATCTGCTGTAGGTTCTCTAACTAGTGGTGTTGCAGGAATGGCGAAAGCTATAAACGATTCAAAGATTGGAAGAAAACAATTGGAGGAAAATAAACGTCACAATAAAGTTATGGAAACTATAAAACTTAAGCAAGGAGAGGGTCTTTTTCTAAAGCCGTATAAAAATGGGTTGGGATCATTTTTAAGTCCACTAGAATCAAAAAACTATTAAAAATGCTACCCAACCGTCCACTTACTAACGTAGATATACTTAATTTTGGTAAAACTTATATTCCGAATTTCAGAGGTGTTTTCATGAGGGATTCATTACCGAATAACCTATATAAAATAGAATGTGGAATCATAAATTTAGATAATAATAGTGGAGGCGGTACACATTGGGTAGCATATAACAAAAATAAAAATAATGTAAAATATTTTGATAGCTTTGGTAATCTAAGACCTCCCCAGGAATTAGTAAGATACTTGCATGAAAGTAATATTTTCTATAATCACAAATGTTTACAAAGTTTTAATACTTTTAATTGCGGACACTTATGCTTAGAGTTTCTTGTAAATCAAAATAAATAAGCTTTACAATACATCATTTGTTTCATTTCTATAACAACGATAATGTCGATAACACTTACGCTGAGCGGAAACAAGTCTTCTCTGACAACAAAGTATTTCCCACCTATAATATTAGACTCAAATTATGTGTGTGGATTAGTGGATTTCCAGACATACAACTCTATACCTAATGATGTAATGAATAATTTATTTCATATTGGTACTGATGTAATAGTTCTTCCAATTGGCTCTTACGAAATTGAAGATATAAATAATTATATTCAAGAAGGACTTAAAGAGAAAAATAAAACAACTATTGTAAAAATCAGAGCAAATAACAACACTTTGAAATGTGAAATATACTGCACTGAAGATATAGATTTTTCACATTCTTATTCGATTGGCTCACTTTTAGGGTTCAGTAAAAGAAAACTGTTGGCAAAACAAATGCATGAATCAGATCTATACGTTGATATCAATCGTGTCAATACAGTGAGAATTGAATGTAACTTATTTGATGGGACATTCATAAATGGTCAACCTGCGCATATACTTCATCAATTTTCAATCAGTGTAATTCCAGGGTATAAAATAATTGAGGTGCCTAAAAATGTTATTTATTTACCAGTGAACTTGAAGAAGATAAGTTCAATTACAATAAATATTAGATCAAGAAGGAAACCTTATTAATTTCCGAGGTGAATTAGTAACCATTCGATTACACCTTAATCATCAAAAATGATAGTTTATTATACTGTCCCAGATTCCAGTAATTTCTATAAAAGACCAGGTTTACCGAGATCTATAATCAATACTTCGATAACTCCTAAAGAGAAAGTACAATCACTATTAAAAGAAAACAAATCATTCTTAGTATCATTAGGATTCACATTGAAGAAAAGAATAATAGAATAATAAATTTAATTTAACAAAGTAAAATATGCTGAATATTTTTCAAGAACCAACATTTGATGATAGTATTTCAAAATACGAATATCATTCCTATTCCCCGTATTTAAACAACTTCGGCAAAAATGACATCATCCACATCTGCGTGCAACATCAAAATTTCAATATATTACCTTCGGAAAGTTACATTTATGTTGAGGGGACTGTATCGAAAAATGATGGATCGGAAGTCAAAAAGACACAACTTGTAAACAATTGTATAGCATTTCTATTTGATGAGATCCGATATGAACTGAATGGTATTGAAATAGATAGTAATCGTAATGTTGGGATCACAACTTCTATAAAAAATTATATTTCTTTGAATCAAAATGAAAGATATAGATTTCTTAGTATCATTAGGATTCACATTGAAGAAAAGAATAATAGAATAATAAATTTAATTTAACAAAGTAAAATATGCTGAATATTTTTCAAGAACCAACATTTGATGATAGTATTTCAAAATACGAATATCATTCCTATTCCCCGTATTTAAACAACTTCGGCAAAAATGACATCATCCACATCTGCGTGCAACATCAAAATTTCAATATATTACCTTCGGAAAGTTACATTTATGTTGAGGGGACTGTATCGAAAAATGATGGATCGGAAGTCAAAAAGACACAACTTGTAAACAATTGTATAGCATTTCTATTTGATGAGATCCGATATGAACTGAATGGTATTGAAATAGATAGTAATCGTAATGTTGGGATCACAACTTCTATAAAAAATTATATTTCTTTGAATCAAAATGAAAGTGTTATCTTGTATAATGGAGGTTGGTGTCCAAATTCTTCATTAAACTTAGATGGACCATATTTTAATTTTTGTTTGCCGCTAAACAAACTTTTGGGTTTTGCAGAGGATTTCAAAAAAATAATTCCTAATGCTCGACATGACTTAATTCTAACCCGTTCTCGTACTGATGAAAATTCACTAATAGCTGATGCAGATGAACAACCGAGGATAACTTTACTCAAAGTTCAATGGAAAGTTCCGCATGTTCACCTTACTGATTCTTTGAAATTGAACCTATTCAAGTCTATAAATGATAATGACACTATGAAAATTGCATTTCGTAATTGGGATTTATATGAATATCCTGCCCTACCTACAAGTGACCATCATATTTGGAATGTTAAGACCACTTCACAAGTTGAAAAGCCTAGATATATTACTGTTGCGTTACAAACTAACAAGAGAAATCAACTGAAAGAGAATCCTACCTATTTTGATCATTGTAACGTTACCAACGTAAAGGCATATTTAAATTCTGACGTTTACCCTTATGAAGATCAAAATATATCATTTTAGAAAAACAACTTAAACATTCCTTACCAAATGTACAGTGAGTTTAAAAGAAAATACTATAACAGCTTAGTATCTGAACCACTGCAAACAAGAGAGCTCTTTAAGTTGCAAGCTCCTATTTTTGTGATCGATTGCAGATATCAGAGTGAAATAATTAAAACTGGACCTGTTGACATTCGTTTAGAAATTAAAACAACCAAAGTATTACCTCCTAATACTTCCGCATATTGTTTGATGCTGCATGATCGAATTATAAATTACAATCCTCTTAGTCAAATAGTATCCCGTAATATTTAGCTGATTTAGTTCAATACAACTTTTAAACAAGAACACATCAAAATCAACAATGGTATTCATAATTGATATTCAAGGGTTTAGAGGACCTCATATCAAGTTAATTGTTAAGGAAATAGCTATTCTTCATGACGGCAACCATCATCACTTTATAACGACGCCCCCTTTTGATTTTAAGCACTTACCAACATCATTGCAAAGACAAGCAAAACCATCATGGATTGTATTGGAATGGCGGCTTCACAAAATATAATGAAGTTAAGAAATTTCTTAAAGAAAAAATTATAAATCGTGTCGTTTGTGTTAAGGGCAATGAAAAATTGCAATTGATAAAAGAGATGTTAAATGAAAACGTAGACGTTATAAATATCGAAGATTACAATTGTCCTAGTTTTGAAGACTTGAAACTTCTTTTTCCAAACGAGAGAAGATGTTTATCACATAACAAGTGTTGTGCACTCCAAAATGTATTTTTAATTAATAATTTTGTATGCAGCCATAATCTAAAGTTTTCCTAAAAATGTAAAGTGAAATAAAAAGCAACAATTTTTTTTTGTTTTTTCTTATATAAATAGGTTAATAAATAAAAATAATTTACTTAAAATTAACAATATTTCTTTTTTTGTTTTCAATGTGTATTTATTTGATAATGACCCCATGCGTAGGTGCTTACTCCATCTTCCCCTATATATCTCTTATCATCAAGATGACTTAAAACAATCTTATTTAGCTGTTGTGTATAGATTTGGTGCGCAAAAGATCGAAAAACAAACGTTTCACCATGAAAAATTCGTTTGTTATACAAACAATCCTTATAGCTGGCTAAATTTATATCATTCAATGCTATTTTCTTGACGCCTTTAGCTTTTTTTACTTCCGTTTCTTCAACAGAATAAGAATACATTTTTGATCTTAGCCCAATAAATTCCTTCATTATCTTCCCAGGGGGCCTATTATGTAAAACGATACTCGTTGAAACTCTATCGTTATCGATAAAATGCGGTTACGTAAAACGAAAATCGTTGATGTTTAACGATAATCGTTTTTACTAACGACTGACATTTGGCAGTCGTAAAGCTTTCGTAATCGTTCATAATTTCTTATAAAATAATTTGTGTCTGCAGACCGCCGGTATTTTTTTTTTTTTAAGCAAAATATAATCATAGTGGAAAATAATAAAAGTGATATATATCATAGTGAAAATTAACATTTTATGGTTAATATTTATTTTATAGGCTACCAAAACAATCAACACAATCAAAGCAATTGGATTTCCTCATAGTTTTTATGGAACGCAACCCAGGTGTTGCGAAAAATTATTTGCCCAATAGCCAATCAAAACAATCAAAAACAAGCGTGAAGTAAGTTGCGCTTCAAAAAAAATAGTTTTTTATGTTTTCACTTGGCAACATCTTTCTAACGCCTTTTTCGTTTTACATAATCACTCTTTGTCGTGACTATCGTTTACTCCAGTATCGTTTATTTGACTTTCGTTTCGTTTTACGCAATAGGGCCCCAGAATTTTCATCTTTCATCATACCCAAGACTTTTTTATTTTTTATTGGAATATTATAGGGATTATCAACTGAGTATGCAGAAGTATCGAAAAATGAATCAATATCATGTTGAATATCATTATAAAAATCATGATTTTTTATTGTGTATATAAATGAATCTGTATCCATATAGTTTAATTTTAAACAATTACCATATTTGGGTTGCATATAGCTATAATGGAAGTCATACATTTTCCATTTAGAAAACTCTAACACACAAAAAATCCTAAGTACAACGGCTTATCGTAATAAGTATTAACTCTTTTCATTTGAATTTCCGTCATTTCATCAGTGAATTTAGATAAACTATGGAAATTCGGTTTTGCTATTAAAGCTCTAGCTCCTAGACGTTTTTTGTGACTCTCCCGAGAGGTTACAATCTTAACATCTTTTCTTTTATCTACGTTTTCCATAGTTTTCCCATAAACACTATTGTTCATTAACTTAAAGAAATTTTTCTCAAAATCACTCGTAGCTAAGGTGCGATGTTAATTATTCAAATCAATATATGTACACGAATGAGTTTTAACCCATTTTTAATACATTGTTGTAGATTTTTATAATGTATAACATAATTTTGTTTTGGAGTTAAATCTGCTATTAATTTTGAAAACTTTGATTGATTTACTTTTTTGTTTTGCACACAAAATGGTAAATCATTATGACATTCATGCAAGGAATCTGGGTATTCTAAGTCTACTTCATATATATACCCGACTTCCGAGTCATCTGAAATATTCATTAAATCAATGTTTTGAATATTACTAACCCATTTAATAGATGAATACGGTAGAGGACAAGACATTGCCCACCCATATAAATTGTTGGCATCAACATACATCAAATACTGTGAATCTTTTGTTTCATCATAGTTTTGCATATATTTATTGTTGGCAACTGAGTGGCGATGTGAACATTAAGAGATGCCTTCTCTAATACCCTTCTTTATGAAATTATATATTTCAATGTCTTGAATAAGATCCAGCTTTATATGGGTTTTTCTAAGCATTGCATCCCAAGATAACCCTGGTGCTGTATAATAATGACAGGGATCAAGTTCGTAAATACTTTTACAAATAATTTTAAAATTTTCAAATATGTCAGCTAGTAGAAGAACGTCAGTTTTTAAATATAACTCCATATAGTCTGAAAGAGTCTGACATTTAAAAACTGTCCATACTTCTTTAGCATGATTGTATTCGCTATCGGAGCAAGCTTCACCAGTCAATTTATTTTTAAAACACTCTTGAGGAGGAAGGGTTTTTTCCTCTAAACTCTCCCATGTTTTTACATAATCATAGGGAAATATACCTTTTCTTGTCAGAAGATTAAACTCTTCTTCAATTGGAAAATTAGATCTTATTAATTTAAAATCACTTGGTGTTAAGTCTTTTGTTAGGGAATCAATGCTAGAAGGCATAAAACGTAGATAATCCAAAAATCTCAGTTCTATAGTTCTGTTATCAAATGTATGTAATGTCCTTGAAACAGAAATATAGTGCTCCTTATTAAGAGGAATGCAAGAAATATTTCCGTTGTATGAAGCAAGTTCTTTGATAAGTAAATGCGAATCATACCCGGTGAAATTATGGAACAATATTGGGAAAAATTTAGGTTTTTGGTAAATCAAATTACATTTATTATGCGCTGGGCCATTATATTTGCCTGTATAATGACAATGATCTGCAACTCGATCTATTCCTAACTCTTTGTTGCAGATATGACATAATGGACAATTTCTTTGATATTCTAAATCAATTTCTGATAAAAGTTGCATGGGTTTAGAATTTCTTTTATGTAATTGAAAGCAATCTTTTATCAGAGAACTAACAAAATCTTTTACACAATTGCTGCCTTTAAACATTTTAAATCTATTGAGAGAACTATCACAAGATTTTATAAAGTAAGCACCTGCGCATGGGGTATGTTTTTGAATATTTAAACTACTACTAATACTACTACTACTACTGGGGATCCTACTTCCTCGAGGATACATTCGTAATCTGCATATATTGTAAAAGGCACGTCCATCTTCCGCTCAAAATGTTCAAACGATACAGTCTTTTTATCGTCGTTGGGAATTTTTGTCACCATTTTACAGTCCTTGTGCGACATCATTTTTTCTTCAGATATAAATCTTAGCAAGCACGTGTTGCAAAACCAAGATTTTCCCCTGTAGTTTTTCGCCTGCGTTGAAACAAGTCTAAAAATAAAAAAATTTAAAGAAATTAGAAAAATGTATATGTTTTAATAATAGGTAATAATCAGATCTATAATTGCAATAAAGCTTACCTTGATATGCTTTTAATCCAGACAAAGTGCGAAATTCCCTCGTTTTGCAAGAGAATTAGATTGCTGTGATCTCTCTTCTCCTGTGGTGTAATGTAATAATACTATCTTCTTCTCATCGTCAAACCCAAACACATTGATGCTTAAAGTAGGGTTTAGTGTTTCAAACTTAGAAATATCGCTAAGTCTTAAAGGAAATTGCAGAGCAGCGAAATCAATTCTGATGTTATTTTTATAAATCGTTCGTGAACTGATATCTCGTATCTTGTATATTTCAGGTTTATGGGTATTGTTCTTTCCTTTGCTAAAAAGTGCTGAGATGATGGCCCATTTGAAACAATACTCAACAGTGTTGTGAACGTTTATACAGGCTCTTTTTCTAGAAAGAAAACTAGGCAACGGTATATGTCTTGAACCTTTGATCGGTGTGTATTGGTTAATGTTTATTTCCACGTGACATATCCGCAGCAAAGCCCATCCACTGTCTTTTTCTTGAAATTCTTGCATTTTCGTGTCAATTTCATCTATCATATTCCTATATGAAGAAATTATATCACTGCCTTCAAGAGCAATTTCCTTTTTAGAGTTGAAACTTTTAAGACTCAGCTCCATTTCATCCTCAGACGTAAATTTGATGTATTCGGCAAACAATTCTAAATTGAATTTAACACCCTGTAACTTCTCCATATGTTGTTTCAATTTTTCTTGAATTGATGCCTCTGCTCCATTGAGAAACTCAGTAGGACTCAGGTTTTCTTCATTTTTGTTTTTATAAATGAGAGTTTCTACTCTCCCATTAAAACAACTCTTAATCATCAGGAAATCATCATCATCTATAAGAAGTTCTGCAACCAGCCGTTTATTTGTATTTCGCCGAACATGATTTGCCCAATCTTTCACATTAACATCCAGCTCACACACATCACAATATTTTATTGTAGACTTCTGGGTTTCGTCTGCGTTCGAAAACATGGCCTCTATCAAAACTGATGTGTTCACTACTTTTTAAGTGATTTGCCCACTGAAAAAATACAACATCTTTTTCGCAGATTTCACAACGCGTTTTCGCTGGTCCAGCTTGAACTGAGCAATCACTGTTTTGGAAGATTTCACGATCCAATCTTTTTGCAGGGGCAGCTTCTTTCGAGCAATCCATTTTCTCAAATAATTGCTCAACCAATTCCGAATGAGTATTGGTTTTAGCATGATCAATCCACTGCCCCTTTTTAACACTTTTTTCTCACACGTAGCAAAAGTTTTTGTTTTCGCGGGTTACCAATGCACTAATAGACTTATGAATTTTCATATGTCTTTTCAAATTGAAATTCTTTGAAAACGATTTTCCCAAACTTCACACAAAAATGACTTCATGGTTTTCGAATTGATTTTTTGGGGTTTTTTAAAAACGTAAACAAAATTGAACTCTTGGTCTTACCGGGGCGAGGTATTCTTTAAGAATAAGAATATTTTGAAGATATCAGCTAGGTTTTTATACAACTCAAAACATCTTGAATATCAAAACCGAGCTAGTAGATAATCAGACTCCCTTTAGTAAGTAATCTACACCTCATCAATTTAGTATTTTATTATTTTCTAATGAATCCCTGACTATGTACTGTAGATAAGTATACATCATAATTTATTCATCTATAGGATTTTCTGATGTTCATCATGCTTTAAAAATTGACACATATTGCTTTTGGTAAAATGTTTATATTTCTGATTTTCTAATGGCCTCATAACTTAAAAAGTAAGTTGACATGATGATGGTATACGTGAAGATAGTTTATAATTTATTATTTTTAAATTTACTGACCATCCTTTGACCCAATAAATTCAGTATTTATGATTTTTTAAGAAAAATGCTATTACATTTGTGTTTTATGGTTTTCTAGCTAGCAAACAGATTTTGAAACTGTGATATGCTTTGAATTACTTGTTACATGCCCAATATAAAAACCTTAAAAGTATATTTAAATACTATTGATTTTGAATGAATTCAGTTTAATTTATTTCCGCTGATTAACCAGAGGTAAACATGTTGAAATCTGTCAAATTCTTCCCCCCATAAAGTAAACACTTGTACGCAAATGAAATGAAAAGAGACAATTAAAAACAAAATATGTATGATCAGAACATGTAAGGTTTAATTAATAATTTACAGCTCTTCTTCAATTTTAATACTAGCAGTTCGTCCTAACGGACATAAATAGGTAAGGTTGAATGAACCTCGATTGATTTCGACTATCGCAGCGTCTGACAATTTGTTGTATCGCATTGGGAAGAAAGTCTGAAAGAAAAAAGTCTTTAGTATTTATGTTTTTTAAACGTTTTAAGAAATAAAAATGGAAAATTACCTGAAATTCACCCAAATCAGCAACAATTCGTTCGCCAAATTTCGTAACACAACGTTTCAGTTTGCCAATACGATATTTTTCATTTTTGTTTTAATTCAATAACCTTCTTACAAGGCTTGAACAAAACTTCCTCTTCAACTTGCAAAAGTTCTTCTCTGAGATTCATCGTCGACGGTATGAGATACATCCTAAACTGAAACAGCTATTTATACAGAAATTTCTGGCTGCATTTAACAATATGTAGGTATATGTATTTGCATCTAACTTCACTTTGAATAAGCATGAACGATCATGTTTAAGAAAAGATTCAGTGCTGTAAAATTGAAGGCTATCATTTTGAAGCAATAAGAAACTTAAATTTAAGTTCGAACAAAAGGCTACACACCTAATTGGACAACGGAAATTTCAATATAAGAAAAGTAAAACCTAACAAATCCTGCAACATATCTCCTTAAAAGTTTTATTAAAATTCAATTCCTTATCGAAATTTGTATTATTATTCGATGTCAGAGATTCGTTAGAAAATCATAAAATACTAAATTTATGAGGTATGGATCCTATATAAATAAAAAATGTGGAAGGAATTACTCTTATCAACGGCTTATAATAGAATTAAAATTGCTCCACAGGGTAAATAAAATATAGAGTTGGCGACAATGTTAGAATAAGCAAGTTAAAACACGTTTTTGAGAAAGGCTACACACCAAATTGGACAACGGAAATTTTTATGATAAGAAAAGTAAACCTAACCAACCCGCCAACATATCTCCTTGAAGATTTTAATGGTCAACCTATCAGTGGATGTTTTTACGAAAAAGAATTACAAAAGACTAAATACCCTCATATTTATCTCGTGGAAAAAGTACTTAAAAGTAATGGAGACAAAGTATATGTCAAATGGCTCGGCTTCCCATCGGCTACAAATTCATGGATTTATAAATCACAATTATTATAAACGACATAAAATATTTGTTTCCTTTCTATTATTTCTTAAATTATTTTTCATAAATTACTATCAACCTTCAAACAACCAATGCATCTTAAAGTCAATGAACTCCCACTGATGTAATATGATCTCATTACCATACAAAACTCATATACCCATATTCTATTGAAATCTACCTACAAACCATACAAGAATCCCTTTTTTCTAGCATCCTACTGTACAGTGTACATGAACCGCATCCTCCACGTCAAACTTCAAGCTAAAAACATAAAAATATTTTGTACATCACTAACCGCAATTCACAGTCACGAAAACTAAATTCACACCAAAATTCACAATTTACAACAACAAAATACATTTTACCCAAATGCTCTATTCCTCAAGTCCGATATTTATACTACTGTATAGTTGTTGTAATTAACATACATGAAATTTTCCCATCCCTATTCCCATGCCCAAAAAGTATATTCTTACAATCCCAACAATAGTTTTCTACCAACACTTTTTTTTTTCCTTACATTTTCTTTACATTTTCATTCATTATCAATTCGAAATTTCCTATCACATTTTCAATCCCTACAAATTTCATCCACCTTTTTTTTCCACACACAAGCACACACATGACACTCAATGCATACTGCCCATGATACTACACCAACGAGCCAGTGTCATAGCTGTCCTCCTTTAGGAGCAATTTTTTACACTAGGAAGGAGCATTTTATTCCTCAAGTCCGATATTTATACTACTATTATTATTATTGTTAAACTATTGAATTTATTAAATTAAAATTGAAATATATTTTTATACGAATTAAAAGAAAAGTGTTTTTATTTAAAACGGACGGACGGACGGAAAAGAAACTATTAAAAACTACATACATACTTATGTACATATGTACATACTACATATGTATGTAGGTATTTGTTTCGAAAGCAGATTTTAACTCAAATTATATGAACTGAGTCAGATTAAGAGATGATAGTTCCACCAACCACAGAAATTGAGGGTTCGAGTTTCTTTCCTTGCGGTTCACCAAAAACCGAGAGAAAATCTTCGTTATTTAAAAATATTGAATCTAGCCAAGTTTCTATTAGTCTTACATACAGGTCGAATAAGATTGAAATGTCAAACGAAACTTTTAGAACCCTGTTTGCTTGCCTAGGTAATACACTTGAAATGACAGTATGTATATATTAATTCACAGCTTTAGTTTTCTTTCCTTACCAAATTTTTTTTTCACTTTCGCTGAAATTGAGGTGATTTAATATCGCCTCAATTTCGAAGTCAAAATTGCATAATTTCATCCAGCGGGATCATAGTATTAAAATCACTATTAATCAATGTTGAATTATTTGGTAAACCTAAAAGATGACACTTATACTATAATTACTAAAAAGTTCTTCATGAGATAGTTCATTATTTTTTTAAACATATTTGTAATAATAATTATAGGTATGTATGAACAATGAACATACTTAGGTATACATAAGTACCCTATTCAAATAAAGTAACCAATAATTTGAAATTACTCACCTGTGGAAAAAACATACATAATACATATATTCGACTTGACATAACCAGTGCGCAGTGTTGCGCAGTGTTATCCAATAAACTACCAAAAAAAACTGTTTTCTTGTTCTGGAAATGACAGGCACTTTATAATGTTGTACCTATGCACATATGTATATATGTACATATTTGAAAAGCATTTTTCTTTTAAAATTGTAAGCACTAGCCAAAAGATTTTAGAAAAGCTTCTTGGTTTTTCCAATATATTATAACTGTGTAGTTGAAAATAAGGAATTGATCCATATAGTTGGAATTAAATGTATCCATCTTATTAAAGTGAAAGCTAATTAATCCTAAAAAAAAATATGGATGTTCATTCAAAATCTACATTATAAAAATAAGTATAAAGAACATCGAAAAGAATAATTAAATTAAAATATACATAAATGTATGTCTACATATTATATTGTTAGCAATATTCGTAAACAGTGCCAGATTTGTATTGCCAATGCGTCTCATGGATTCGGAAAATCAATACGATTCGCACATAGACTATACTACATAAAAAAAAATGATACAAACCTTTGGGTGAACCCTGCATCAAAATCGTCGACCAAATAAAAAAAAAACCACAATTACAATCTAAAATCTATATCTTGTCTTGTGTTGGCAGTACATCTTCCATAATACTTGAGTCAACATATTTTCGTGTTCTCCCAACTCCGAGGATATACTTTTTATATTCCTAAATCTTTAGATATATCTTTTGGTGAATTCGCTGTGTGTTTTGATGTGTTATGCTTGTAAGATAAATAAAATTTGTGAGGAATTCAAACTTCAAACGCACCATAAAATACAAATACTGCTGTGTCTAAGTAAATAACGCATTAGTTCTCTTTTTGTGCGTATTTTTTGTTTGGAAGAGTATCCGGGAAAATGATCGGACGTGTTGGCAGCCCATCACCCTCAACATCAGTGATTTGCGAAGAAGTCTTTGATGACGGATACCAACCATCAATCGAAGGTAAAAAGTGGTTTGTGTGTTTTTACCTGATAAAATAATAATATGAAATAATAGTTTTCTATTGTTATCTCAAACTGGGGATTAGAGTTAAGAGCTTAAATGGGTAAAATCGCATTTTTTCACTTTAATTGTGTTTGGTAATTACGAATTACGATGAAAATTTAAAGAACCCATATCAGACTAACCTTTTTGAAAAGTAGCAGTCCTTTACCAATGTCTTTTTTATTTATTAATTGGTCGTAGAAGAACTGTATTAATTAAATTTACATGCTTTTTATTATCATTATTTCAAAATGTAAAATTACGAAACGAATTAAAATAATAGTACATTATATTTAGATTATATTTGTTGTGAATCGAATGATTATGTATGTACCTACACATCTAGGTAAAATAAGAACAATCCAAAAAATAATTTTAAAATGTTTAAATGTGAAAAAATTATTCGTATTTGTATTTGAATTTAAATTTAAATTTAAATTTGAATTTGTACTTGTATTTGTATTTGTATTTGTATTTGTATTTGTATTTGTATTTGTATTTGTATTTGTATTTGTATTTGTATTTGTATTTGTATTTGTATTTGTATTTGTATTTGTATTTGTATTTGTATTTGTATTTGTATTTGTATTTGTATTTGTATTTGTATTTGTATTTGTATTTGTATTTGTATTTGTATTTGTATTTGTATTTGTATTTGTATTTGTATTTGTATTTGTATTTGTATTTGTATTTGTATTTGTATTTGTATTTGTATTTGTATTTGTATTTGTATTTGTATTTGTATTTGTATTTGTATTTGTATTTGTATTTGTATTTGTATTTGTATTTGTATTTGTATTTGTATTTGTATTTGTATTTGTATTTGTATTTGTATTTGTATTTGTATTTGTATTTGTATTTGTATTTGTATTTGTATTTGTATTTGTATTTGTATTTGTATTTGTATTTGTATTTGTATTTGTATTTGTATTTGTATTTGTATTTGTATTTGTATTTGTATTTGTATTTGTATTTGTATTTGTATTTGTATTTGTATTTGTATTTGTATTTGTATTTGTATTTGTATTTGTATTTGTATTTGTATTTGTATTTGTATTTGTATTTGTATTTGTATTTGTATTTGTATTTGTATTTGTATTTGTATTTGTATTTGTATTTGTATTTGTATTTGTATTTGTATTTGTATTTGTATTTGTATTTGTATTTGTATTTGTATTTGTATTTGTATTTGTATTTGTATTTGTATTTGTATTTGTATTTGTATTTGTATTTGTATTTGTATTTGTATTTGTATTTGTATTTGTATTTGTATTTGTATTTGTATTTGTATTTGTATTTGTATTTGTATTTGTATTTGTATTTGTATTTGTATTTGTATTTGTATTTGTATTTGTATTTGTATTTGTATTTGTATTTGTATTTGTATTTGTATTTGTATTTGTATTTGTATTTGTATTTGTATTTGTATTTGTATTTGTATTTGTATTTGTATTTGTATTTGTATTTGTATTTGTATTTGTATTTGTATTTGTATTTGTATTTGTATTTGTATTTGTATTTGTATTTGTATTTGTATTTGTATTTGTATTTGTATTTGTATTTGTATTTGTATTTGTATTTTCAGTTTCATTCTGCCTCTTGTTTTCATCGCAAGTGTGATCTATTAGTCTCTTAGCTTTATGATGAGTGTTTTGTGCGGAAAGTGTGCCGACCTATCTAACAACATTGATTCTATCTTGTGTGGTATTTGTGGTACACAATTTCACTATACCTGCACTCTGCTTGAGGATAATGAAATAAAAATCCTTAAATCCAATTCTATTATATTCTGGAAATGTGAAAATTGTTCAATCATTGATCTACAATCTTTGATGAAAAAGCTTTATGACTGTGTTGCACTTTTAAAAAGCTCAGACACAAAACAATCAAGTTCATGCAATGACAATGCAAAAAAAATCACAATAGAAAATAAAAACTTAGATGTGAGTAGAAATGTGCGTGTTTCTACGAAGGGTCAACGTCTCCAAAAAGTGAATATGCCTTCAAGTAAGAAAATACAAACAAAAGTGCATTCCTCTCTTACCCCAAATCGTCTCTCAACGAACATTTCAAATTCTACGCCCTCACCCTCCCCAGTTCTCCTGTCAAAATCGGTTTGTAACAAAAAGCTACCAACAATAATCCCCAAAAATAAAAAACCGCAACAACAACTGCCCTATGCACCGTCTTCTTCATCATTGAATACTTCCAATACTGCACACGATGTGCAGAAAGAAGAAGGTGTGATGCAAAAGCAAACAAATAACAACGACGACGCTTCACGCATTGATGCTTTGATTGGAACAAATTCTACCTCTCTTATAAATAATAGAGAGGATTTAGCAATAGTTTCTAATTCTTCTGCAGTCAATTTGGATTTCGATATTGTTGATAAGGTAATCGATGTCGATGAGATGAATGCAATATGTGCGGGAAGGGGTTCACCGAATACAATCGAAGGCGAAGTTCTCCCACATGAAATAAATTCTGTGGTTGTAAGTGTCGTTGAGGAAGATCTTACTATGAATGCATCCAACGCCGACCCCGGCACTCTTTTTAATAAAATAAATGCTGATGATGTATATGCTGGTGATGACAAATCTAATAGCGAAAATAGTAAAGCTAATGCTCCTATTGTAGCTCCTAAAAGTTACATTGTTAAGTCTGGTCTGAATACGGATACGGATGACCTACAGAAAAATGTCTTTAGTAAGACTAAAATGCGATGGTTTCATTTATCCAGTTTTAGGAAGGAAACATCCACCGAAAATATAACCTCTTACATTCATTCAAAGACAAACATTGATGCATCGCTATTTCCATGTTATAAGCTAGTTATGAAAAATTATGATGATGAAAAGCTTAGATTTATAAACTTTAAAATTGGTACTCCTTTGGAATATACTGATAAGATTTTCAACTCAGAGCTTTGGCCAAAAGGAGTTCAAATTCGCCCGTTCGATTACAGGCCAAAAAACGACCGGCCACCGGAACCAATTGTAATGACTTAGCTGATGAATCCTCATATATTTCTCATGTTAATATTGCTGATGCCGATGCTGCTGATGGGGTTTTAGCTAATGTAGTTGTTGCTGTTGCTGATGTTGCTGTTGCTGATGTTGCTGTTGCTGTTGCTGATGTTGCTGTTGCTGATGTTGCTGCTGCTGAAGTTATTTTTGCTGATGTTGCTCTTGCTGATGTTGCTGTTACTGATGTTGCTGTTGCTGATGTTGTTGTTGCTGATGTTGCTGTTGCTGATGTTGCTGTTGCTGATGCTACTGCCCAAGACGTAGTTTTCGCTATCGATGCTGATTATGTTTCTTATGCTGCTGTTGATTTGGGTGAAGTTGAAAACTCAATCTATTATCAAAACTCTGGAGGTCTACGGACAAAAACATTCGAATTTTTTAATGCAGTAGTTGACTGTTCGTATCTTGTTATTGCTCTGACGGAAACTTGGTTGTGCGCTAACATACTCTCAACTGAACTCTTTGATGCCAGCTATGTTGTCTACAGAAAAGATCGTTGCAGTATCCAAACTGGTTTATCAAGGGGAGGTGGTGTTCTGCTTGCGATAAAATCTTCCCTGAGAAGCAGTTGGGTGAATCTTGATGATTCATCAGGTATGATTGAACAAATTTGCGTAAGAGTCGATTATATTCGTTTTAGTGATAGAGTCACTATTAAAATATATTATTTTTTATCATATATACCTCCTAATTCCGATATAAATATTTATCTAGCTCATATTTCTAATATTAAAACCATTGCTAACAATTTAGATGGTAATTCATTTATAGTGGTCTTGGGTGATTTTAATTTAAGTAATGTTAAATGGGTATATTCTAACGAAGATAAATGTCTGCTTCCATGTAATGTGTTAAGAGATGTTGAAATTGAAATGTTAGACTCTATGTTCACTATGAGCTTTGTACAGACTAATGGAGTTTTTAATAGTATTGGCCGCATATTAGATTTAGTTTTTTCTTATCAAGACTTTAATTTAACTGTAATTGAAGCTGAGTTTTTATTGTCAAATAATAGTATTCATCACAAAGCCTTACACATTTCATTTGATATTGCTTTTTTAAACTGTTTTTCTAATGATTCTTATCAATATGATTATACTTACGACTTTCTAAATGCTGATTATTGTTATATTAATAATTATCTATCTTCGATTGATTGGGAACTAAGTTTATCGGCTTTATCTAATTTGGAAGATGTCTATGTTTTGTTTATGCATATAGTTGAAGACGTTTTCTCTAAGTGTGTTCCTGTTAAAAAAGTTTTAAATTCAAAGAAGCCTGTCTGGTTTAATAAACGTTTAGCTAACTTAAAAAAAGAAATGAAACGTATGTACAGAAAAAGTTTATATGATCCTTCGCTTCATGTTACTTTTAGTCGTTTGAGAAAAGAATATGAATTCTTAAAAAGATTTCTTTATCGTCAGCATATTTTGTCCGTTGAATCTAAAATAAAGAGTAACCCCAAGGCTTTTTGGTCCTTTCTTAATACAAAAAGAAAGTCAATTGGTATACCTCTTTCTATGAAATATAATGCTGAAGTTAGTACTGATTTGAAAAATATTTGTAACATGTTTGCAAACTTCTTCCTATTCTTCCTAACTATGCTGCTGAACCGGAATCTAATTTTGAATCAATTCCTGCGAACTCCTTTATTAATTTGGGAAATCTTTATATTTCTGAGGATGATATTTTAAGTGAACTTTCATCTCTTGATTGCTCTCATTCTCTACCACCTGATAACTTGCCATCCATATTCATAAAAAATTGCAGATAAATCTTATAATCCCTTTTCATAAAATTTTTAATCTCTCGTTATCTACTGGTTTATTTTTGGACTGCTGGAAATACTCATTTATCACTCCTATTCACAAATCCGGTTCTAAGCAGGATATTCAAAATTATAGGCCCATTGCAAAATTACAATTGATCCCTAAAATATTTGAAGCGATTGTCAAGCGAAAAATATACTCTGTCACTCGATCATTTATTTCAGAGGACCAACATGGCTTTGTGAGTGGTAGATCCACGACAACGAATTTGGCAATTTTTACCAACTTTTGTCTTAACAGTATGGAACAACACTTTCAAGTTGATGTTATCTATACAGATTTTGCGAAGGCTTTTGATCGTGTTCAGTTTCATATCTTAGAGCGTAAACTGTTAAGTTTAGGATTTCACTCTACTTTACTAAGCTGGATAATGAGTTATTTAACCAACCGTAAACAATATGTTAAATTAGGCTCGCATCTTTCGAAAGCTATTTTTAATCAATCGGGTGTTCCACAAGGAAGCCATTTAGGTCCTCTCTTTTTCCTTTTGTTTATAAATGATCTACCAAGGTTTATTTTTGACTCAAGTACACTACTTTTTGCTGATGATTGTAAGATTTTAAAAAAATTAAATCTGCGTCAGATTGTACCAAGCTGCAACTTGACATTAATAGGCTTACAAATTGGTGTAATATCAATTGTTTGCATCTGAACATTCGTAAATGCTCTGTTATGACATTTACTCGATCTAAAAATACAATTTTATACGAATATAAAATTTCTCGAAGTGCACTCACTCGTGTTACGATGCTAAAGGATTTAGGAGTTGTTTTTGATTCTCAATTAAGTTTTGCCTTGCATATTGATTTTTTGATCTCGAAAGCATACGCTATGCTTGGTTTTATTTTCAGAAATTCTAAGGAATTTAGTGACCCTTACACTTTGAAGTGTCTGTTTGTCTCTTTGGTTCGAGCAAATCTTGAATATTGCTGTATAATATGGTCTCCTTACTATAACAATAGATCATTAAGAGTTGAACGAATTCAGAAAAGGTTTACAAAGTTTGCTTTGCGTAAAACGTACTTGTATTCTGAAATGCCTTCTTATAATATTAGATGCCAATTAATTGGGTTGAATCCACTTCATAACAGACGAGTTTATTATTTTGCAATGTTTGCTAGAGATATTATTTGTAGCCATATTGACAGCCCAAAGTTACTGTCATTATTCAATATATATGCACCAGTGCGTACCCAACGACTTAGAGAAAACGACTTCTTTTGTATTGCTAGACATAATACTAATTATGGTTCTAATAATCCTATTTGTAATTCCGCTTCATGTTTCAATCAATTTGAAGATTTGCTAAATTTCCATTTGAGCCGAAATGAATGTAAAACTTTACTTTTAAATAATATTTAATTAATTAGTTTTAAGTTTAATTTTAAGATATTCTATGAAAGTCAATGTACTTGTTAGAGTTAAATAAATAAATAAATAAATAAATAAATAAATAAATTTGTATTTGTATTTGTATTTGTATTTGTATTTGTATTTGTATTTGTATTTGTATTTGTATTTGTAGTTGTATTTGTATTTGTATTTGTATTTGTATTTGTATTTGTATTTGTATTTGTATTTGTATTTGTATTTGTATTTGTATTTGTATTTGTATTTGTATTTGTATTTGTATTTGTATTTGTATTTGTATTTGTATTTGTATTTGTATTTGTATTTGTATTTGTATTTGTATTTGTATTTGTATTTGTATTTGTATTTGTATTTGTATTTGTATTTGTATTTGTATTTGTATTTGTATTTGTATTTGTATTTGTATTTGTATTTGTATTTGTATTTGTATTTGTATTTGTATTTGTATTTGTATTTGTATTTGTATTTGTATTTGTATTTGTATTTGTATTTGTATTTGTATTTGTATTTGTATTTGTATTTGTATTTGTATTTGTATTTGTATTTGTATTTGTATTTGTATTTGTATTTGTATTTGTATTTGTATTTGTATTTGTATTTGTATTTGTATTTGTATTTGTATTTGTATTTGTATTTGTATTTGTATTTGTATTTGTATTTGTATTTGTATTTGTATTTGTATTTGTATTTGTATTTGTATTTGTATTTGTATTTGTATTTGTATTTGTATTTGTATTTGTATTTGTATTTGTATTTGTATTTGTATTTGTATTTGTATTTGTATTTGTATTTGTATTTGTATTTGTATTTGTATTTGTATTTGTATTTGTATTTGTATTTGTATTTGTATTTGTATTTGTATTTGTATTTGTATTTGTATTTGTATTTGTATTTGTATTTGTATTTGTATTTGTATTTGTATTTGTATTTGTATTTGTATTTGTATTTGTATTTGTATTTGTATTTGTATTTGTATTTGTATTTGTATTTGTATTTGTATTTGTATTTGTATTTGTATTTGTATTTGTATTTGTATTTGTATTTGTATTTGTATTTGTATTTGTATTTGTATTTGTATTTGTATTTGTATTTGTATTTGTATTTGTATTTGTATTTGTATTTGTATTTGTATTTGTATTTGTATTTGTATTTGTATTTGTATTTGTATTTGTATTTGTATTTGTATTTGTATTTGTATTTGTATTTGTATTTGTATTTGTATTTGTATTTGTATTTGTATTTGTATTTGTATTTGTATTTGTATTTGTATTTGTATTTGTATTTGTATTTGTATTTGTATTTGTATTTGTATTTGTATTTGTATTTGTATTTGTATTTGTATTTGTATTTGTATTTGTATTTGTATTTGTATTTGTATTTGTATTTGTATTTGTATTTGTATTTGTATTTGTATTTGTATTTGTATTTGTATTTGTATTTGTATTTGTATTTGTATTTGTATTTGTATTTGTATTTGTATTTGTATTTGTATTTGTATTTGTATTTGTATTTGTATTTGTATTTGTATTTGTATTTGTATTTGTATTTGTATTTGTATTTGTATTTGTATTTGTATTTGTATTTGTATTTGTATTTGTATTTGTATTTGTATTTGTATTTGTATTTGTATTTGTATTTGTATTTGTATTTGTATTTGTATTTGTATTTGTATTTGTATTTGTATTTGTATTTGTATTTGTATTTGTATTTGTATTTGTATTTGTATTTGTATTTGTATTTGTATTTGTATTTGTATTTGTATTTGTATTTGTATTTGTATTTGTATTTGTATTTGTATTTGTATTTGTATTTGTATTTGTATTTGTATTTGTATTTGTATTTGTATTTGTATTTGTATTTGTATTTGTATTTGTATTTGTATTTGTATTTGTATTTGTATTTGTATTTGTATTTGTATTTGTATTTGTATTTGTATTTGTATTTGTATTTGTATTTGTATTTGTATTTGTATTTGTATTTGTATTTGTATTTGTATTTGTATTTGTATTTGTATTTGTATTTGTATTTGTATTTGTATTTGTATTTGTATTTGTATTTGTATTTGTATTTGTATTTGTATTTGTATTTGTATTTGTATTTGTATTTGTATTTGTATTTGTATTTGTATTTGTATTTGTATTTGTATTTGTATTTGTATTTGTATTTGTATTTGTATTTGTATTTGTATTTGTATTTGTATTTGTATTTGTATTTGTATTTGTATTTGTATTTGTATTTGTATTTGTATTTGTATTTGTATTTGTATTTGTATTTGTATTTGTATTTGTATTTGTATTTGTATTTGTATTTGTATTTGTATTTGTATTTGTATTTGTATTTGTATTTGTATTTGTATTTGTATTTGTATTTGTATTTGTATTTGTATTTGTATTTGTATTTGTATTTGTATTTGTATTTGTATTTGTATTTGTATTTGTATTTGTATTTGTATTTGTATTTGTATTTGTATTTGTATTTGTATTTGTATTTGTATTTGTATTTGTATTTGTATTTGTATTTGTATTTGTATTTGTATTTGTATTTGTATTTGTATTTGTATTTGTATTTGTATTTGTATTTGTATTTGTATTTGTATTTGTATTTGTATTTGTATTTGTATTTGTATTTGTATTTGTATTTGTATTTGTATTTGTATTTGTATTTGTATTTGTATTTGTATTTGTATTTGTATTTGTATTTGTATTTGTATTTGTATTTGTATTTGTATTTGTATTTGTATTTGTATTTGTATTTGTATTTGTATTTGTATTTGTATTTGTATTTGTATTTGTATTTGTATTTGTATTTGTATTTGTATTTGTATTTGTATTTGTATTTGTATTTGTATTTGTATTTGTATTTGTATTTGTATTTGTATTTGTATTTGTATTTGTATTTGTATTTGTATTTGTATTTGTATTTGTATTTGTATTTGTATTTGTATTTGTATTTGTATTTGTATTTGTATTTGTATTTGTATTTGTATTTGTATTTGTATTTGTATTTGTATTTGTATTTGTATTTGTATTTGTATTTGTATTTGTATTTGTATTTGTATTTGCCCAAGTAACAATTTTAGTTCGTATTTAGCTCCGGTAGCGCTTATAAAGCTAAATTATTTGGCCATATTAACTTCAATTTGCTCTATAGCTTCAATAAAGCTGAAAAAGAACCTGTTTAGAGCTTTTTTTTCGAGTTTGGGAGCTAAAATAAGCATTATTCGGGCTCTAAATATGATGCTCAAATGTCTATATGTTCTACAAAATCACATTAATATTTTGATTAAGAGCACTTTTAGCTCTATTAAACGTTATCGAGAGATAGCTTTAAAGCTTTTCCCTTTGAAATGGTAACATGAAAATGATTTGCTTAAGTGTTAGTAAAATATAAATATAAAAGAACACAAAGAGAATTGTTTGCTTGTATATAATGATCTTTGAAATAATTTCTCAAACATAAATATTTACAAAGAAAAACTCAAAACTATATTAAGCAAAATATTTACGATAAAGATCGTAATACTTTAATTAATGAGTAAGACAATGCTTAGGAATGATTTTGTGTGCCACTTTATTTTTATCACAAACGTAGATGTTGCACCTCGAAATTGTACAACGCGCCTTTAAAATATAAATTTTTTACTATTTAAATGAAAAAAAAAATGGAAAAAATGTATAGAAAGATTTCATAACTTCTCCCAAAACAGCCATTTTAATAGGACCACAACAATATCTCTTTTAGAGCTTCTATAATGCAAATGTCTACAAAAAAATTTTTATAGAAATTTTATCAGCCATCTTTTATACATAGGGTGCCTCGGTTGAAAAAAAAAATCAAAAATGATGTTTTACCTTTTTCATGCAAAAGGAACTGCGATTCTTTCAATGATTTCACGTTGGTTCCACAAAATTTTAAAATAATTCAAAAATGTGAAATAATTTTATAAATTTCACGTAAAAACTCATACAGGTAATCAGAAAATTGCACGTGAGATAACTTAAATTTCAAGTGTATTTACGAATTTCACGGCAAATTAATAAAATTCACGTGAAATGCATAAAATTCACGTGGAATTTATAAAATTCACGTGAAGTTCATGAAATTTAAGTGGAATTCATGAAATTCACCTGAAATTTATAGAATTTAGAAAATTCAAAAACACAGCACAAAAATATAATTCCACTTGAATTTTATGAATTTTACGTAAATTTTTCAAACTCCGCTTGAATTTCACGTGAATTTTATAAATTTCCAATGAATTTTATAAATTCCACTTGAATTTTATTAATTCCTCTTGAAGTTTACAAATTCCACGAAAGAATTTAAATACGTAATACGATTTTTACACGTGAGGTAACAAAAATATGATTCTACGTGAATTTTATAACTGTCGCGTGATTCTTTTTAGACCATAAAAAGAAGCTATTTTAATTTTATAAAAAAGTGAAGAGTGCACATTTTCCCCGCACAGAACTAAAAAAAATATGAGCTATGAAGAGTTATCACCCTGTTTCTGATTTTGTTCACTTTGGTGTTGGCTTGGTACCCGATGCTCTTCTTTCACTTTTTTGTATACACACTATCCTCTTTTAAAGCAATATGTTCTAAAACGGCTACTTATGAGGTTATGACAGTCAATTTGTTTTATGGCGTTTTCGATTGGCAATCTTAAAGCAGAAAAAATCATTCTGAATGCGTTAAACTTGGTAAAAGTTAAAGTTCTGATTCTGAACAAGTAGAGAATTTGTCTAAAACGAATTCCGGATTGCCAATTGAAAACGCCATTATTGTGTTTATTTCGTCGTGTATATTTTTCAAAGCATTTGTTTGGCATGTCGCTAATGAGAACAAAAAGTTCAAATATAAGTTTACTATTTGAACTGTGCCTGTTTTGGTTTATTAAAACTAGATATATTATTTTGGGTTCATGATAACGTTCCAGTTTTGACAGCTCACTCATTCGGTTTGCTGCTTGCCGGAGGATTGGAACAAGTGGGCAGTAATTTTTTTTAAAGATGATAAAATATTTTCGAAGGTAGGAGCTGAATCTCCAGAATAGCAATTTTGTTTACTACTGTTACAAGATGAAAAAGATTTTGTATATTTCTCGTAGTCGATCGCCTTTGGTAAAATTCTTCATATTTTTGTATTTTAAAAATTTACTATTAATTCATCAATCATCTGCATTCAGTTGGGATGAGCTCTCAACCAAGCTATCTTCCCTTAAATCCTCAACACTGTCAACACTCAAACTAGCTTATCTTTCAACACGGCCAATTTGGTCGACACCTTAGTTTTTCGTATCTTTGATAAACTTTCTAACATTTTTGTTGCGGCACACCTTTTTCCAATAAGCCTTGCTGTTTTTGAAATGATTAAACGATTTTTTCACCTCTTGACAGCTATTTATTTTGTTAAATAATTTTTTTTTGACACTTATGTCTTTTGATCAACAAGACATTTGTTTAAAAGCAAAAAGCTGCTGAGTGGCTCTAAGGAACATTTATTTTCTCAAATAAGGCCTTTTTAAAGCATATAGTTGAAATATTAAGTAAAGCTCGTTCAAGGTTTTGTTATAAATTGTAATAGAGCATATTAATAGAGCAACAAGCTTTATAAGCCTATAGAGCTTGAAGTTGTTCTAAAACTCAAATATAGAGCATTTGGTTAAAAAGAAAATGTCAGATGCTACATACAACGGAGTATAAAATAGAGCAATAGTCTCCGAGTTCACTCCTTTAACACTTTTTTAGAACATATTAAAAACTCAAAGCTACGAGAGTGTTACTTGGGTGTATTTGTATTTGTATTTGTATTTGTATTTGTATTTGTATTTGTATTTGTATTTGTATTTGTATTTGTATTTGTATTTGTATTTGTATTTGTATTTGTATTTGTATTTGTATTTGTATTTGTATTTGTATTTGTATTTGTATTTGTATTTGTATTTGTATTTGTATTTGTATTTGTATTTGTATTTGTATTTGTATTTGTATTTGTATTTGTATTTGTATTTGTATTTGTATTTGTATTTGTATTTGTATTTGTATTTGTATTTGTATTTGTATTTGTATTTGTATTTGTATTTGTATTTGTATTTGTATTTGTATTTGTATTTGTATTTGTATTTGTATTTGTATTTGTATTTGTATTTGTATTTGTATTTGTATTTGTATTTGTATTTGTATTTGTATTTGTATTTGTATTTGTATTTGTATTTGTATTTGTATTTGTATTTGTATTTGTATTTGTATTTGTATTTGTATTTGTATTTGTATTTGTATTTGTATTTGTATTTGTATTTGTATTTGTATTTGTATTTGTATTTGTATTTGTATTTGTATTTGTATTTGTATTTGTATTTGTATTTGTATTTGTATTTGTATTTGTATTTGTATTTGTATTTGTATTTGTATTTGTATTTGTATTTGTATTTGTATTTGTATTTGTATTTGTATTTGTATTTGTATTTGTATTTGTATTTGTATTTGTA